>CM062806.1:556210693-556750693 GCA_031772625.1 Pinus tabuliformis
CTCTGGGTGGAGCAATTTCTTATATTAAATGAACTACATGTCATGTCATTTCATTAATTGTGAAAGATACGATGTACATGCTAGGGAAATAATTTAAACAGCAAGAAGCGACTGTCCAATTAAGAGTTGGACGTAAACCGTCCAAAACGAAAGCCACTGGCAAGCTTTTTAAAGGGAAAATGAGTCCAAGATACTCATGGGAGTTGAGTCTAGACACCTGTTTAAATAACGGAAAGATTCACCTTGAAGTAACGGGGAGGAGATTTATTGGCATATATGCCAAATAAAAAAAAGGAAATCGCTCGTGTCTTAATGTTAATTAAAAATAAATAAAAATTTTTAATTGGTATGAAATTAAAGGTAGTTTATGGGAAAGATTGTTTTTTATTTGGTTGATGTATTTAATTATATTTTTGCTTAACTAAGTGGAAGAGTTCCCTATAAAGTTATGGAAATTCCGGTCATATTTAAAGAAAATTTGGCAAGGAATTTTGTAAATCTAAATTATAGTTGTTAAACTTCAAAATTCTAGAGGTGTCCTAGACGTTTTTGATGGTGCTGAATCCATTTCCACCATCAAAAACACGATTAAAACACTGCCTCTACAAGATTTTTTTAACTTTTTTTGCTCGGATTCAAACCACTTTTGACAGGCCATCAAAAACACGATTAAAACACTGCCTCTACAAGATTTTTTGAATTTTTTTTGCTCCGATTCAAGCCACTTTTGACAGGCCACTTTTGACTGTCCTGGCAATTCCTCCACGGACAACTCCATATTTTTGTAAAGCCTTATAATAAAAGTTTTTAGCTTTTACACAAATCTTTCGCTAAATAGATTATCCTAAGAAAAAATTATCCTAAAAACTAAATGCCATACTAAAATATCTTCATAACTTCTCTAAAGGAAAATTGTCATAAGAGCCCAATGCCATGCTAAAATATCTGCATAACTTTGTTTCTTGTCTTTAAAAACCTCACCTTCTAAATAAAACCGTCCATATACAACTTTGACTACGTTACAACTTTAACTACGTAACATCAACATTTTTAGCGGCATATATGCCGAAAAAACAGGAAACCGATGGGTTCTGAATATTAATAAATAAACAAGGACCGTGCGTGTGCAATATTAACATTTTGTGCAAACAAGGACTGTGCGTGTGCAATGTGCAACATTAACATTTTTACGGGCATATATGCAGACTAAACAGGAAACAGATGGGTTCTGAATATGGAATAAATAAGTAAACCGTTCCGCGTGCGATATTAATTTTTTGTTTGGACACTTGCAAGTAAAGTCAGAAAAATTTAAAGACTAAAACGCACTTTAAAAGCTAGGGATGTAATCATTTAAAGGTGGGACATCAGTACAGTTTTGGCGATTATCTTATGCTGCTATATTATCTACTGCAGTGTTGTTCGCCACCAAGTGAAAGAGAATATAAGTGCCGGACAGAGTGTAAGGAATTAAAAAAAAGGTGGGAAAACGGATATTTATATGAACCCACCCCCCATATGGCCAGATATTCTGGACTGCAAGGAAAATAATTAAGCGACCTCCTAGCGAAGAGGAATTGCTTTCTTCTTTTCCTCGTTAAGCAAAATACAGAATTTGTGCTTCGAGAACAAAGAATTGATGGACAACTTCCTGCGACTGGCTGTTGGAATTTTAGGCCTGTTAACTATACCGTATCCACATTAACATATAATCTCATGCCTTGCATTTCTAGGTAGTATGAGAGTTGATGCTCTAGTAGTGCATAATTTTAATGGTAAGTAGCGTAATGTTTTTGATGAAGTAAATATTAATGTCAATTGGTTTATCTCACATTACAGGGAGTGTCTGTGGTTTGCTTGTCTATGCTGCACCCATGTAAGTATAATGTCTTTGTCTCCACTACTTATGTTTGTATTTTAGATTCAAATTAGAATGATTTAGTTAGATATAACCTTAATATTCGGTGTCCAATATATTATATAGATTCCTTGAACAGAACTACGTTCAGGAGGGTCATACAAAAGCGAACTACGGAAAGTTTCTCAGGCTTTCCCTATGCAATAGCGCTATTCAACTGCCTTATCTTCATTTTGTACGGGTCTCCTCTAATAAGCGATGGATGGCATAACGTGATTATTCTGGTTGTCAACATTATTGGGCTTCTTCTACAGTGTTGCTTCGTTTGCATCTATATCACTTTTGCTCCACCTAAGAACAAGGTTTTTTCTGATCATATTTCCTATGAAGAAATAGTATTGATATCATTACCTTTCTGGAATAAAACCCCTGCCTTTAATAGTTAATATGATTCCTTTGAGGGATTCGGCTGTGGGTAAACAATTCATGCCCACTGATCACTTACATATTGTATGTTTGCAGAAGAGTATGGGCAGGATGGTTATGGGGGTGATGGCGGTGTTTGCAACTATTGTGATAACTTGCTTTTGTGCTATCCATGATCACAAGCATAAGAGGGTCATTGTAGGAACTGCAGGAATAGTGTCCACTACGATTCTCTACGGTTCTCCACTATCTATAATTGTAATCTCTAAATTGCACTACTTTTATTTTCACATCCTCTACTGAACTACATACTTTATTTTATTTATGTTTATAGAAAATGATTAGAATATTTGTCAAAATAACATATGAAATACATTATAAAGCATATATACTTTATAATTTTAAAGAGCTAACATCAGCTATTAATGTTAGGTTACTGTGTGTTCTTACTATGTCATATACAGAGACTGGTAATTCAAACGAAAAGCGTGGAATTCATGCCCAGCTTCTATTTCTCCTTGTTCGTTTTCCTCGGAAGTGCTTCGTGGATTGTGTATGGTGCCCTTAGTAGAGACATTATCATCATGGTAATATAATACATTGAACTGCTCATCACACTACGTATAACAAAATTCATTTGACGGTTGTATTTGACTCACATTATCAAACAAATGACTGCATATGAAGCTTGGGCTGAACGATATATTTGTTGTGTGATGTTCTGCGCAGGCACCAAATTTTTTGGGAGCTCCATTAGGGTTCCGGCAGATGGTTTTGCACTGTATTTATCCCCATAGAAAGAGCGGGCCTGCTGAAGATACTAACGTGAACGCAGACAAGCAGTTGGGTTCGACAGAAGAAAAGATTGAGGACAACAAAACAAACTGTATATCTGGTAACATCGAACTGCAGTTGAATGTATGAGCTGAAGGTCGGGGCAGACCCGACCCTTCGCTGTGTTATGGTGATTCGGTGTTTTGTTCAGTTTCACTATCTTCTAGTGAATTATGTTTCTGCAGTTTGCATATGAATGTTCAGTTTCACCATCTTCTAGTTAATTATGTTTCCGCAGTTGGCTTCATATGCATATTTCATAATATGTGTTCGACTTAATGATATGTACAGGTAGAGATCTTCCAGATGCCATTTTCATTTTTGAATGATTTTTAGTTTTAAAATATTAAAAAAATAGCTTTACATCATTGGAAGGATTGTAATGTCAAGATAACCGAACCGAATGCGTTGGTCGTTTTGTTAAGATTTTTAATAATGTGTAAAAATCACTGCTATGGTTTGACTTTCCTTTTAGGTTATTTATGGATTGTTTAAGATATCTTTTATTTAGGTAAGACTTTGGTGAGTTTGATTCTTTGATATGTACATTTAGTTGATAATGTTATAAATAAATATATTAATGGTATTTTAAGATAGATAAACTATTACAATCAGACAATTAATTTTGTTACTTGACCCATATTAACATTGCTACACAATTTTTTGATTTAATATTAATAACAACTTATTATGCTCCCATCACTAAATTTACACTTTTATTTAATTTATATTAAGTAGTGGAGACATGCATAAGTATTCAATCATCTTGATAAACAAAGATATCACAGGCACTATACACATATGCTGAAAGAATTTGACAATATAAGGAGTAAAGATTAACATACAGTACATCCCATGCAATGAAATCAGACCAGAGTATCTCAAAGAATGTCACTTGGAACATCGAGCACTCCCACCCAACCTAGAACTAGCTACCTCTAGATCACCCCCGACGCGAGAGTTATTTCCATGGATCAACTGCCTTTTGTTGATGTCTTCAACGGTTATGTAATACTGTCTTTCATGATATGGTTTCTTTTAGCGGTGTCCCGCTTTTAGGTGGATATTTATTTTCATTTGCCTAGTCTTTTTATGGAAAAGCTCGTCTTTCTCTCCTGAGAGGATTTTCCTATAAAAGTTTGCCTTTCTCTCTTACAAGGATTTTATGTTAAACTTAGCATCTTTTTCCAGCTAAAAAACCTAATGGATATTTATCTCCCAATCAGTTAAGCTTATCTAGAATTTTGTCTAGAAGTCGCACCATGAAATAATTATCAATTGTCATTCACCAATGTGATTTCGTTTGGCAAGAATCTCATCTCTTGGTGTCTTGTTTTTCAAGTGATTAATTTATATTTATTTATTTATTTAGTAATAAAGTATTTACTTTCATTGTTACACATCAGACCTAGTTTTTGTTAAACAAAGTATTACATACAATAGAGGGGTGTTACATACTCCCCCCTTAAATTTACACCGTCCTCGATCTATTGCTGCATCTTACAATTTATTTCCTCATTCGCGGGTAGTTGTTTCTGAACTTCTTGTTTCCCATGGCCTTGCCACCTGAAGAATATCTTCCAATATATAGGTTGCAAAGGAGTTCTACCGCAATTATCCTTCAATTGCTACTTGTAACATTTGCTCAACCAATTTTGTGGGATAATTTAATGCCATAAAAACAAAACTCAATTTTTTTTACCACAATTAATGTCATAACATGATATAACAATACTACTATTTGAGTAAATATGGGTTAATTTTGCCCGCTATTTAGCTATGATTCCTTATTTTCATTGTAATATAACAAGAAGAAATTGCATGCTCTTCCATTACATTTGTGTTCTTGCGAAACAGTTTCTTCCTGCAGTCTCCCTGCATTAGTCACAAGAAGTTAAATTAGTACTTTTGACCAATTAACATGTTTAAAATATTACCTCAGGTTAACTCATAACCGTCAAAATCATAAACCATATGTAACCATCAATCATTGATCAGAATCATAATTCACATGTATATAAAATTGAAATAAAACATTGATACTTATCGTTGAATTACTCCTTATCTTGCAGCTTTGCCTTTTTTCATACGCACTCTCGATCGGTTGCCACACCAGGAAATCACCCAGTGCCTTCTCCTCAATCATGTGTACCTACAGATAGTGTACATCCCACACATACAATTATACATGTCATATATCATCATGCAATACATGCATCCATCCCAATACCATATGTATTGTTTCTACACAATACCACCTGTACCCATGTACCCAATACCAAATGTACATAGCATCACCTGCATGTCATATACCTCATCCACATGTTTTCAACCATGTTATTATTATGGAAAAAAAATCCTTCAATTATTCACATTACCTTTAGGCAAGTCCGATCAAGCCATGCTCGGTTTGTTGATTAGAGAATAGGAAATTTCATGGAGCTATTCAATTTTTGCAACCAAACCATAAGTAAATAATTTTTATGTAAAAGTATTCAAGTGCTTTTGTTTAGCTAATCATTTTCATGTGTCTTGTGGTTCCATGACAATTTCAACAAATTAGTACCATAGAGGTGTAGAGTTCCATAACTGGTTTGTTTTGACACCCTTTTTCCACCATTTACCTCTTTTTCATCATCACTATCAACTCAATAAAGGAAATAAATCATAGATTTTGATAAGGTAACAACTCTCAGATGTCTTATTTTTCATATGCGTTATTGTTCCTTATTATTATATTAAAGAGTGTATTAGATATGGAATTAGCATGATTCTACACCATTTTATCAATTTGTAGTTACCTCCATGGTTTGCAGGGTTTTGGTGTGCTAATGAAGCAACTAAGCATATGGGTAGTTAAGGATCGATCCCCTCATGGATCCCCTCATATTCGCTTGAGCCAATTCACCAAAGGAATCACACAGTATCATGGTCAAATTTAAAGGTCAACACGTAGTGGCAAGAGTGCACACAGAACACGTTTTATCGATTTTCTTTCCACATAGAAAATCAAAGAGATAATGCTTTTCTTGTATAATTTCATATTTGAATTAGGATTGAACAACATACCTGTAGGCATAGAAGTCTCAATTGATTGAGCACGCATTTTATATAAATATATATCCTCTGTAAAGGATATAAGGGATGAAGTATTAGTTAACTGCAGAAGAAATTGTGAATTAGACCTTCGTTCTTGTATTAATTTGAAGTTACCTTTGTGATTCAATGCTTATCTGATTGTGAATCATAACTATTGGATGTGTAGGGCCCCTAGAGACAATGAAGGTTTTTAGTTTATTTTCATTTCATTGCTTTATGATTGTTTTCGTTCAATTTCTTTCTATTATCACTACATTCTAGTTTAGTTACTTCGTTGATTTCAGTATTTGATATAACTCAGATTATTTCATTTACCATTTCTTATTTTGTTATTCTTGCAGTCCTTTAATAGATTAGTCCTTCAACGTTTTCACTTCATAACAATTAGTTTTTTCATGCTTTCTAAAATGAGAATTTATATCACTCTGTAGTTTGTAATTAGAAATTTCTCTCATGCTCTTTAAAGATCTGAATTTGTGTATATATATTTCGTAGAAAATACTTTTGTTTGAATTCCAATGCTTTGTTTCATAGTAGTAAAGTCTTTATATAGCTTCACAATTATTAGGATGAATAACATAAGACATTTTAGAATGATACTGAATTAGACATGATTTGATAAATTAATATAACAATAGTTTAACTCTCATTTGTTCTAATAATGGCTTAAATTCCATATATTAATTTCTAGAAATTTAACTCTAACAAAAATCTAGATAACAACAAAAATCTGAAAAAAAACATAACCATCATCTTACTAAACAAAAGAATAGGCTTCTAGCATATATAGTTCACCTACACTTCATAAGTTTACCAACTCCGGTCGATAATTTATGCTTGTAATTTAAGAACATTAAATTGACCAAACATTTTGGCATCGTTGTTAGGAAAGTGTAAATAAAAGCCTTAACAAAAATCAAATAAAAACATGACATGCATAGGGAAAGAGACTCTAGAGGTAGATTTGTAGGTTGAGGAAGAAGTTCAATTCCTACATCATCACTCACTCCACCACGACCTCGTAGTGCAAAACCACCCACACAAGCTCGAATTCCATCCATAGCAGGCCAATATAGAGTTCCTAAAGTATTAAGATCTGAAATCCAATCTAAAGGTTCACCAACTTCATCAACAGAGGCTATGATAGAAGAAGATCCTAAGTCTCCAACAACTAAAATAAATTTTCTATATTAAATTGGAGAACAACTTCTACATCAACAGTTAGAAGTTCTTTCTGAAGAAGAAGAGGAAGAAACTTACTTCAAACCATTGACAGAGGAGCCAGAAGAACTAGAAGAAAAACTAGATAATCTTTTTGTAGAACCAGGTATCTCTTTTCAGGAATTCATCATGGTTGAAGAATGAGAAGTAGAAGTACATAATGTCAATGGTGAACAACATAGGATTGGTGTAGGAGGAGGAGGAAATAGAGGAGGTGAAAGAGGGGGTGGTAGAGGTAGAGGAAGAGGAGATTCATAACCTTTTGCACTTCCTATCCTTGAGGAGGATACAATATTAACAATGAAGAACATCTCACCCTCTATTCTCCCCAATTTTCATGGAATATGAAGTGAAGACCCAGAGACATTTCTCTTTGCATTTGAAGTATTATGTATATCATATGGTTATCTCCATGATGCTCAAAAACTAAAATTGTTCCCTGCCAAAGGACGCAATATTAAAATGCTTTATGAGTTTAGAAACAAATTCTATAAGGACATGGGCACAAATGAAAGATGCATTTTTAGATAGATATAAGGATTATTGTATGCCTCATAGCATAAAAGATGTAGTATTCAAAATGGTACAAAAATAAGATGAAAATCTTGAAGACTTTGTCGAAATGTTTGTTTATAATATCAAAAGGGAAAAAATGAATAATCTGGATGAGGAAACTTTGAAAGACCTCTTACTCAAATCCATTAAAGATGAGTGGATTGATCTTCTCAATCTAAAGGGAAAATGAGATATTTCTTAGTTACAATTTGGAGATACATGTGATCTATGTGTACATATTTCAAGAGGTAAAGCAAGAATAGGAAAAAGTTCAAGGGATCCTCTTTTATCAAGAGTAAATAAACTTGTAGCCGAGACAATAAGTAGGGAAGAAATAGGTAGTTTACTTTATAACTTTAAAACGTATATTTTAGGGAGTCTTAGTGAGAAAATTGACACCCTTAAAATACAAAACAGGTAGAAATCCAAAAATGTTGCATTATCTATCTTTTGTCCTAGGTGTAGAAAGAAACATGCTCTAAGATAATGTCTTTTAGATTTAAAAAGCATAGAAACCTGTGTTATATGTGCAGAAAATCACGATACAAAAGAATGTCCCTCTATACCAGGTATTAAGGCTGTGTTTAGTGAAGACGAAATGCCAAATCAGGTAGAACCCCTTTACATTATTACCAAAATACCATGGAAAAATCGTCAAACAAATCAAACTCATGGTTTTAATCCTAAAAAATTTGCACAATCTTCACAAAATAATTGGAATCCACCTATGCCATGGAAACCTTGGGCTCAACCACCACAATCTTGGAATCAAGGATGGTAAAATCCTTATGGAAGATATTCTCAATATGAACAATATCCACCATCTTATCCAACTTTTCCACCATAATACTTCCCTCAAGCCAACTAGTTACCTCAAGCTCAAGCTCAAAATGAAAATCGACGAATTTCTTTGCCATTTGCACAAACACCAAATAAATTACCCATTCAACAACTCCCAAACCCAAACAATAAAACTTCACAACATGTTTACAAATTAGAAGGACAAAATCGTGAAGCTTTTATGATAACTTCATTACATCTGAATAATGTTCAATTAAGGTCTGGTAGAGTATTAGAAAGGAAGAAACCATTTGTTGTTATTCAAGAAACATAAAAGAAATCTCAAAAAGATAATAATAACTTTGAAGAACGAATTTCCCTTCCTCAGAAAGAAAATATTGAGACACAAAAAATCCCCACACATTCTAATAATAATCCTATTATAGAACAACCTTCAATATCTCTCTCAAGGCCACCTTTTCCCGAAAGGTTGAAAATAGATAAAGGAGTAGAAAAAAAATCATATTTCATTGATTATGATATGTTGGATGAATTGTTATTACAAGAAATAAAAGAAATACCAATTTTTGAAAAAACAATTAAGGAATTGAGTACTAAAGGATCAAGAAGAAAAATAAAAGAAATAAAAATAATTCAACTACTCGGTAAAATTGCAAATATTATGATGGTAAAGACAAAAATTTAGAAATATTTAGATCTAGAAAGCTCCATTGTAAAAACACACATCAATGGAATTGAAATAGCAAATACTTCGATTGATCTAGGACCAGCCATATACATAATGAGAAACCAAACTATGGATAAACTAAAGCTTCCTAATATTCAATACACATCGACATTATTACAATTGAGAGATGGGTCTATAATTAAACCTGATGGTGTGTTAGAAGATATATATTTATCCTTCGATTCCTGAGAATATCCTATTGATTTCATGATTCAAACCCCCAACAATAATTTAGGAGGACATCCACTAATATTAGGATGACCATGGTTAGCTACAGTCAATGCCTTTATCAGTTGTAAATCAGTAGACTTGTTTATCTTAGATGGAATCTCAACAAAGAAATTTACATTGTACCCACCTGCAAAAACAATGATAAAAGTAGAAAATGAAGAATGGATAGGTGAAGATAATGATATACAACTAGTTTTCACAATTGCACAAATAAATGAGGAGGATCAAATGTTAAATTCAATAGAAAATCATGAACCCTCTTTATATTATGATGATTGTCAAAAGTTTCAAGAACAATGTAATATTGAATATCTATCATCTAGACAAATGTATTTACATTTTATGCAAAAATTTGGAAATTCTTCAATAGAGTTTTCTCCAGGAAAAACCTTGAACATCAATGAAAACCTGGAAGAATTTCAGAAAAAGAAACTAGTATAAATATTGCAAAAACACTCTTCTGCATATACATTGGAATACACTGATATCAAAAGGAATTGATCCTAAAACCTGCATGCATAATATCTATATTGAACAAAGTATTAGACCAGTTCGACAACCACAAAGAAGAATGAATCCAAACTTAAAAGAAATTGTTAGAGAAGAATTGCAAAAAATGTTAAAAGTAAATTTCATCTATCCAATATCAGAGAGTCAATGGGTTTCATCCCTAGTAATTGTTCCTAAGAAAAATGGAAAATGGAGAGTATGCATTGATTACAAGTAACTAATTAAAGCAACTTTGAAAGATCAATTTCCACTTCCTTTCATAGATTAAGTTTTAGATATATTAGCAGGGAAAAAATATTTCTCATTTTTGGATGGTTTTAGTGGGTATACTTAGATTCAGGTAGCACCTGCAGGTTAAGACAGCCGCATTCACCTGTCCATGGGGGACTTATGCTTATCGAGTACTTCCTTTTGGATTATGCAATGCTCCAACAACATTCCAAAGAGCGGTACTACAAATTTTATTTGATCTTATTCATGATTGTGTGGAAGTGTATATGGATGATTTTATAGTTTATGGAAATTATTTTGAGGAAGCAATTGAAAATTTAGAAAAATATCTCATAATATGCAAAGAAGAAAATCTTTCATTAAGTCATGAATTTTTTTTTATGATGTTTAATGAAGGAATTGTTTTAGGTCACCATATTTCAGGAAATGGAATTAAGGTAGAGTCATCTAAGGTAGAAGTTATTTCCAAATTATCAATCCCATGTTGTCAATGAGATGTTAGGAGTTTTCTTGCTTTTACTGGATATTATAAAAGATTCATAGAAAACTTCACAAATATTGCATCTCCACTCTTCAAACTACTCACCAAAGACTGTGAATTTAGTTGGAACTTTGATTTCGAGAAGGCTTTTGAAAATTTGAAAAAGAAGATCTCGAGAGCACCCATCTTAGAAGGACCTAACTAGAAATTGCATTTTCATATATCAAATAATCCTTCAGATACAACTCTAGGACCTATGTTAGGAAAAAAATATCTCACTCCTTATGCCACTTATTATACCAGTAAAAATTTAATTCCTGCAGAGCTAAATTATACTATAACTGAGAAGGAGTTTTTAGCTATCATTCACGCCATTAATAAATTTAAACATTACATTACTAGCTATGAAACTTTCGTTTATACAGACCATTCTTGCATTACATAGTTAATGAATAAACCAGTTACTAGCGGTAGAGTAACAAGATGGCTATTACTCTTACAAGAATTCAATATCACAATTCTAGAACGACCCCAAAAACAAAACACAATTGCTGACTTTTTATCTAGAATTCAAAATGATAACAATGATATACCTGTAGAGGATAAGTTTCCTGATGAATATATTTTTTCCATGTCTACTAAATCACCTTGGTTTGCAGATATTGCCAATTGTTTACTTTCAGGAAAGTTACCCTCCTATTTGTTTCCTAGATAAAAGAGAAGAATAATCGAAACAAGTGCACCTTATTCATGGATAAATGAAGAATTATACAAGACAAGACCAGATCTTATGATCCGAAGGTGTGTAAGAGAAGATGAAATACCTGAAATACTTAAAGCATGACATGATGAACCATGTGGAGGTCATTTTGCTGACAAAATAACTTCTTATAAAGTCCTTCTCTTAGGATATTATTGGCCTTCCCTTTTTAAGGATGCCAAGGAATATGTTAAGAGGTGTGATAGTTGTCAAAGAATTGGAAAACTTGTTCGTTCACATGAAATTCCACTACAACTTCAGGTAATCAACGAACCTTTTGAAATATGGGCAATGAATTTTTATGGACCAATTAATCCATTTTCAAATATATATATATATATATATATATATATATATATATATATATATATATATATATATATATATATATATATATATATATATATATATATATATATATATATATATTCTTGTATGCACTGATTATGTTACTAAATGGGTAGAAGCTATATATACATACATACATATATATATATATATATATATATATATTCTTGTATGCACGGATTATGTTACTAAATGGGTAGAAGCTAAATCACTTTCTTTTGGTACTGAAAATGTTGTAGTTTCATTTCTTTTTGAGGATATTTTCACTCATTTTCATGTCCCAAGAGAAATTGTAATAGATCAAGGAAAGAAATTTACATCCAGAGTACTGCAAAAGATAGTGGAAGAATATAAAATCAAGCATAAGAAGTCTACTCCATACCATCCACAAGCAAATGGATAAGTAGAGTCTACCAACAAAGTGATTGAAGAAATCCTCACCAATATAGTTCACTTACATAGAAGGGATTGGGAATAAAATATTCCAGAAGCCTTATTGGCCTACCGTACCACATGGAGAAACACAACAGGACATACTCCCTATGAACTTGTTTATAGGAAGCAGGTCTTATTTCCAATTGAGTTCCATATTCAGACTTACAAGGCAGCAGTCAAGTTGGGACTTGACTTATCAGGAGCACAAAAGAAAATAATGGGACAACTTAGTGAGCTTGATCAAATAAGGAAAAATGCTATCCAGAAGACTACTTTAGTCCAGCAACAGAGATCCAGATGACACTATAAATACATCAAAGAAAGAAAATTTCAGCTAGGAGACTTGGCATTACTCTTTGATTCAAAGTTCAAAAAATTCCAAGGAAAATTTCAAACTCACTAGCTTGGGCCTTATGAGATTGAAAATGTTTTTGATAATGGAGCAGTCAGAATTAGGGCTGCTGATGAAGAAAATTTTCCTCTCCTACTGAATGGACATCGACTTAGGATCTATCATAAGCCAATGACAAAAGAGGAATTTGTGAATATTTTCCAGCACAACTCTAATTTGAAGTTGGTTAATAATTCTTCTTCTTCTTACCCACCTTAAAATTTTCATTTTCAATATAAAACAAATATAATGTATATATATGTGTGTGTGTGTGTGTGTGTGTCTGTGTGTGTGTGCGTAATAAAAATAATAATAATAAATATGTATAAACATGAAAACCAACAATTGTTGGCATGTTTATGCATAAAATTCAAGATGAAAACTAGGAATTCTTGGCATCTAAAATTTTATTTATATCCCATTTTCTAAAAAAATCCATCTTGTTTTATCCCTTTCTTTTCAAAAAGAATAAATAGCTACAAAATTATGGATTTTATGCATCTCTAATGACTTTCTGTAACCAATGTGATAGACACCTATGATAATGCAATTGAAGGAATGCTTGACTCCCTCCACTGCAGAGTACCTGAAGACAACATAAAAGGAAACCAATGGTTAGCAAGAAAATAAATCAAAGGTATACACTTATTTAATTTAATAATAGTGATCAAGGCATTACACATATGAATTGTAAGACATAGTACTACCAAAAAATCAAAATCATCATTACAAAGAGTTGGTCGTCTCATTTCGAATATTGCATAAATCACCATTCACTTCCAGTCATCATAACTCATATCCCAATCCATTGAATCGGCTGTCCAAAACATAAGCATGAATGATCTTAACGGTTAGATTCTATCTAATTTTCTTGATACCCTCACTACCTATGCTCTCATTGTTCCATCACTTACACTCTCGGCCTCTCCGCTCTAAAAACCCTACCAATCCATCCTACCTTGTCAAACAAAACAATTGTGAAACAAAGCTTCTTGGCCATGGGTGTGATAATCAGAACATAGATGATAGGCAAGAATTTTTTTGAGGGATATCCGCAAACAAATGGATTGCTACAAAAAGCACAATGGCTCTAATTTGTAGATAAATTTGATGGTTTCCATAAAGAAGTGACCAAATACTTCACCAAGGCCTTTGATGGAGTCGAAGTGGAAATAGGGGACATCAAATTCACAATGATAGTCATTAATAACCGAAGCTAATGGACTTCTGTGGATTAGAGAGAAATGGATCAAGAAAAAAGGTATTAAATCAGAGGACTAAAAGGTTTTCCTCAAGAAACCAAGCATGTACACCACCATTTTGAAGAAGGGAATCCCAAACATGACATTGAAAAGCAAGTGGAGTAACCTACTTCTAATAATCCAAAAATTTGTTACCTACGAAGGAAGGTTTTGATATATGTTTTTATATCATATTCGGCTACTGATAAACTTTCTTGAAGAAAATGAGATAAAAATTCCACATTTCTTGTTGAATAGTCTTAGAAAGATGTCAGGAAATGTTTAGAGGAGAATTAAGTTTATAGATAATAAAATGTATCACCATGGTTTGGTAAAAATACTTGTTGAATGTCATCTCCAAAACATAGGTGATAATTGGGAGAGATTTTTAGTAATAAATCAAATTCAGGAAGAAACTCATGGGAAACCAAATAGAAGCAGACCTAAGAGGGGAAGGAAAAGAAAATTTAATAAGACATAGGAATAAGAACCACATCAGGCACATAGATTGTTAGAAGATAACATCCTGCTTGCAGAAGTTTTACAGAAAATAAACAAAGAAATGTTAGAAGAAAGAAAACAAGAAGAGAAATAGAAATTTCATCACAAGGAGAGAAGCCTAAAATAGAAAGGATGGAAACTCAAAATACCCTTGTCATAGCTTTAAGAAGGAGTACCAGACTCAAATCACCTAAAAAAATACCCTCAAAGAGAATTGAGCATGTAAGTATAGAAATAGAAGAAAACTCAAACGCCGAAGAAGAAGATTAAGGAACTCCTCCAAGAGTTTCATCCCCAAGGGTTTCATCACCAAGGGTTGCATAACCAATTGTCACATCGCCTCCTTAGAGTCCAAGATGAATAATGCCAAGGATTGATCTAGTGCAACAAGATGTCTATGATTATATTGAGTCCTTGGAGAAAAGGGACAAATCAAGAACACCAATTCCAATTAAAGTGAAAGAAGAAAGTTAGTTTAATGACCCGCAAGAACCTCCAAGTAGTCAATATATTAAGATAGGAAATATTCGAACTGGAGATATTAAATAGGTACATTAAATAAAAATCAAGCCTTGAAAGCACAAAATGAAATTCAAATAGCTAAAGGTGGTAACCTCCTCTTACATCTAAGTCTGTCATTTAATAAGAACAAGAAACTGAAGAAGAAAAATAATGCTTTCCAATAATAGGTTATAAGTTTGAAATACACAATCCTCATGAGGAAACCAAGGATGGTAATCACTGGCATGGAAGTGAAAAATATGAAGTTGGATGTACTCGAAGAAGTGTCCAAGAAAATGTTGTAGTTTTAGATATCAATTTTTCAGATTGTATGACATACAAAATCTTCAATGTGGGGGAATGTAGAGTTTCATATTTCTTTTGTTTTAACATCCTTTTTCCACAATTTTCCTCTTTGTCATCATCAATATCAACTCAATAAAGGCAGTAAATCATAGATTTTGATAAGGTAATAACTCGTACATATATTATTTTCCATATGCATTAATGTTCCTTATTTTTATATTTAAGAGAGCATTAGATACAAAATTAACATGATTCTGTAGTCATTTTATAAATATGCAGCTACCTCCATGGTTCGTGGGGTTCTAGTGCGCTAATGAAGCAACTAAGAATATGGGAAGTTGAGGATCGATCCCCTCATGGATATCCTCCTATTCACTCGAGCCAATTCACCGAAGGAATCGTACAGTGACACAGTCAAAAGATACAGGTCAACACGTACAACAAGAGTCTAAGCACAACACAGTTTCTCTATTTGCTTTCCAAATATCAAATCAACGAAATAACGATTTCCCTATCTAGTTTCATATAGGATTGAAAAACATACCTGTAGGCATAGAAGTCTCAACTGCTTGAGTAGACATTTTATATAAATATATATCCTCTATAAATTATATCAGGGAGGAAGTATTACTTGATTGCTAAAGAAATTGTGAATTAGAAGTTTGTTCTCGTATTAATTTAAAGTTACCTTTCTTATTCGATGTGTATGTGACTGTGAATCATACCTACTTGATGAGGAGGGCCCCTACAGACAATCAAGGTTTTTAGTTTATTTTCGTTTCATTACTTTATGATTGTATTCATTCAATTTATTTCTGTTATCACTACATCTAGTTTAGTTACTTCGTTGTTTTCAGTATTTCATGTAACTCAGATTATTTCGTTTACCATTTTGTATTGTGTTATGCTTGCAGTCATTTAATAGATTAGCGCTTCAATGATTTTCTCTTCATCATAGTTAATATTTTCATGCTTTCTAGAATCAGAATTTATATCGCTCTGTAGTATATATATATATATATATCATAGACAAAGTTTTTTTTGAATTCCAATATCTTGTTTGATAACGGTAAAACATTTATAGAGGTTCATAATTTTTAGGATGAATAACATAAGACATTTTAGAATGATACTCAATTAGACATGATTTGATAAATTAATCTAACAGTATTTTAACTCCCATTTGTTCTAACAATAGTTGAACTTCCATATATTAATTTGAAGAAATTTAACTCTAATAAATATCTAGATAACAATGAAAATCTCAAAACAAACATAACCATCATCTTATGAAATGAAAATATACACTTCTAGCATATATACAACACCTACACTTCATTAGTTTACTAACTCCAGTCGATAATTTAAGCTTGAAATTTAAGAACATTAAATTGACCAAAAGAGAGGTAATCATGCATACTACAACTTTGTCATA
Organism: Pinus tabuliformis; assembly: GCA_031772625.1. Taxonomy (NCBI): domain Eukaryota; kingdom Viridiplantae; phylum Streptophyta; class Pinopsida; order Pinales; family Pinaceae; genus Pinus; species Pinus tabuliformis. The sequence goes on from CM062806.1 coordinate 556,227,586, forward strand.
CCAATAAAATTGAGTTTTGGAATTTAATCGATAGTGAGACCAGGTCTTAATAATAATGGAATATGACCTTTGCCCAATCATAAAGCAAGATTTTATCTATTATGGCCTTAAGTATTATAATTTAGGTTTAATAACAACTTTTAGCCTTGTCTTTAAGAAAATAATCGTTTGGTACTCAAAATTACTCCACACATTAACTAGTTATGCCATATGATTTTTTGTTTCTTTTTAACACTACTTTCAACACCTTGTTGGCGATGAATATTTTTTTTTTCTAAGTTAAGATAATCTATTGATATAAACAAAAATGTACAGAGAGGACTAATCCTCAGCAGAGTTTATCATAGTGTTTCATAATATATCTGGACTACCCCAACATTGGGGAAACCAATCCACAGAAACAAAAAACAAAAAACCAGCAAGGGTATTAGTTCTTGAAACTGGAAACAACCAAGGAACCAGTGAGCTTTCTCATGACAAAGATCCAGACAAAAGACCATATTTGAACCGAAACTAACAAAAACAAAAACCAGACAGAAGACACCTGGCATCCACGTCATACTAATTGAAATCATTCGGGATGGGCTCCTCAACAATTGGGCATGCCCAATCATTCGCCTCGTCTATTGACCTACTGTCGTGTGGCTCACCTCCACTGCCATGTGGCTCCTCCTCCGAAAGGTTGTTGCCATGCTCGCCACTCGCCACCTGCGAGGCTAACCTGTCATAACCGATACCACCCGGGGAGCACCTGGCAGCAGAGCTACCACCCTCGGCATGCTCACTGCCACCAATACTCTTACCATGCAAAGAAAAATTACCTTCGTCCAAGACGTTCTTACCTGTGTCTTTGCCATTGCCGTGTCTGGGGGCTTCCTATTGCTACAAGTCGGAATTGTCGACTTGAGAATCCAGCTGCTAAATGTCTTTGATGAAGAGTATGAAGATAGTTGCAGTAATTACAGGCTGGTTTAGAGTGCTAGAGAATATGAATTGGGTTGAGTGGGGAGCAGGATGAAGGGGTAAGGGAAAACTAGCAGTGTGCATTGCAAAATCACCATTATTTGCTCCTGAAGATCGAGCATGACTCCGTCCACTTCGAGTACTAGGATATCTGCCCGAACCATACCTCTAGGGATGATGTAGTTCAGGGGAGGGAAAGGAGGTGGAGGGCTCAGGGTGCGGATCAGCCTGAGGGCGAGAACTGCCTCCCCAGGTTCCGCCTGTTCGACTTCGCATGTGATGCCTCACCATGCTAGAAATGCTAGCTGAATGATTAGAGGGAGGAATGACAGAAGGAGTGATGACAGAGGGAGAGATAACAGAGGGATTGTGAGGGGGAGCAGGGTCTGTCTGAGCAATGGTTAGATAGCAGAGATTTGAATGGGAATGGTGATACCCATTTCCAAAATCAGCGCAACAGAATAACCAGTAGCGATGACCAGTTATAATGTGTGAGCTGGGATCGAACGCTTGGAGTGGGCAGTTGCAGTGGAGTAGGGGAGAGGGTGAGACGATGAACCGAGGTAAATCCATCTCCAAACAATTAATGACTTTTACCCGTTTCAAGCCTGCAATAAATGTCACTTGTGATGTGTCAAGAGGGCATCTCAGGGTGGTATGGGGAGAGGCACCATTAGCCAAGTGGCCTGTCCTCTCGCCATCGGTATTCATTGCTTCCATTAAATCACTTTGTATCACCTGCATTTGGGGTGTTGGCCATGAATAATTGAGTGGATGACCAAAACCAATTGAACAATCAGTATGAAAGTACATACCCCTCCCATACATGAGTTATAAATGAAGGTTACCATGTTCTCACATTCCCCAATCTCTTAATTTCCAGGGTACTATGTGTACCGAGGTGGGAACTTAGGTCATTATCATACCTTACCACTAGATCATAACCTAGTAGAATATGATTCATTTCTTGGAAACCAAATCAATTATCAAATATTTTATGTAATAATTGTAATGTTTCCATATTCAATACCAGACAATACGGTAAATGCAATTAGATAGGTAGACTTATGTAAGATTTCTTGATAGTGTTACAAAATATACATTTTATATTGTACAATTGTCATTTGATTTGAATAGAATTCTAGTTATCATTTTATTGAGAACAATTATCTTTGTATGCAACAATATTTCTTTGAAGTACCACTTAAACATCCAGTATAGTTAAATAATCCTGTTGATTCAACAACGAGTTGTTGTATGTGTTTCAAGGAAAACTAGTGTCTATTCGAACTGCTAGTCCCAATAAGACGAGTAGCTATCTTAGAGACAAACAATGAAAGATTTTCAAGAGTTCCTTTAGGTGTGATAGATGGAACAGAAGAAAGGAGGACCAACCTGGATCTTCTGCTTTGATCCTAGATTGATTTCTCCTTTCCTTGATAGAATTTGCCACTCCTCTCCTACTTGTCCCGCTTCAAAGAGTACCTGTAGATTCAAAGTAACAACAAACCATCAAATAATATCTATCTAAAACATCATAAAAAATGTGGAATTAGAAACACATTGACCATACAATTGCATTCATAAACAATAAGATGCACAAATACACAATTATATGGAGGAAAACTCAAAGAACTTTATTAATAGTAATGTAAGAGAGGATTATAACCCAGTTGTCTGATCCAGCATCATCCTCCCAGTTGTAGAAGCCCTCTTCACCTCATGAACAAGCAAAACACCCAACAATGCAATGTCTCTTCTCCCCAAACCAACAACACTTCCTTACAAAATACAAAATTCCAGCCTCCAGATCTCTCAAATGAGGGATCCATTTATAGATGTCTTGTTAGCATGTGAGTCAGCTATAGTTTTTTTATTAGTGTCATTCCACTGATAGTTCTTGGTTCCACTTAGAGATTTCATGATCTCATACTCATCCCTGGGCGAATTCAGAGAGGCAAGTGTCACAGGAGAAGTTTCTGGAAGATTCCATGATCATCCGCCTCGCAAACTATCTCTGCCATTTGTCTATTCTCACTCATCACACCCCATAGAAGGGCATTTCAATATGCATTGCACCTGGCCAGTTAGGCAGTCAATATGCATTGCACCTTGCCCATGGAGCAGTCTATATGGTCCAGTTTTGGCCAGTTCTGAGTAGTTTTTTAGGTGGAACTTCTAGGAAATGATATAATCAGTTGACCATGATCCTTTAGGGTATAAAAAAACACTTTTAGGGACTTAAGGAGCCCTTAGTTTATGGACATATGAGTTTGGGGTTGTAGTGCCCAAATATGTCTATAATAGTATGGTTTATTGTTATCTCTTCTATAACCTTTTATATGTCAATCCTTTGGTGTAGGTATTATTTTATTACTACCATAAGATCCTTATATCATCATAAGTTGTATTAATGCGAAACCTTTTGGGTTTATGAAAAAATTGTTAATTAATTCGGACAAGTCATGCTCTGAATCTAATGTACTTCTTTCTAGTCATTAGGTTGCATTTTCATTGCTATATTTTTAATTCAAGTGCATCCAACACCACCATATCTAATATGTTTTTCATTTCTATTTTCATAAAGTTTATATATAGACACAAATAATTTTAATCTTATCACTTCCCATATGAAGTACCTTTGCAAGATCTATAATCCTTCTATTCAAAGCATCTTCTGCTTGCTTTAGATTTGAAAGATTCCTATTTGAAAGATATCAACAAAACCCCATCCATACCTGGATGGATATGCACATCAAGATTGTGAAGTTTGAGGTTTCATGCATTGAATTACTATAATTGACATATTGGAGTTTGAGTAAACTTAAGAATGTGTCCTTGAACTTGTATTTGATATTGTCTTACTAATATTACTTGAGAAGCAATAGGAGTTTCTTTTAGACTCCATCATGTATTTACTCTAAATGTACTTTTGGGTGTCAGTCCCCTTGACCTTCTTATTAAAGTAATAGTTTTTTATTTTTTATTTTTTTTTGTATGGTGTCTTCTTCAATATGTATATAGTATGTCATATTACATTTATGCACACCCTTCATAATTTTGACTCTAGTGTAGTTTATATCGGAATATACTTTGTGCCTTTTCATATCCGAGTTACAATTATTGAGATATTACTTTACTAAACATAAACTTGTAGGTTCTGAACTATGCATGTCTAATTAACTATGCATAATAACCAAGTAAGGTTTTGTTCCCTCCAATAATGTATATTGGGAGCATTTTTCCACTAAGGGTGAATTAAATGATTCAACCATTACCTATACCATATCCAAAATGAACTGCATCATTACATGTAGATGCATAATTTAACACAAAATATTAAATTGAAATATGATTTTAAAATTACATAATCTCATACCACATATAGAGACATGTCTTTTACCAGCTTAACGATATTTCAAGGGAACTCCATTAATAGAAAACTTCAGAATCTGTTTTAGGTTGACCGTCAATTTCAAATGGAATGAATTTATTTCCTATGACTTATATAGATTCCATCCATGTGCATTTATTTTTTTGGCCATGATCTATGGAAAAAAACACTTGTTATCTTATCTATTTTTGTTTACTTGTTACCTCATAAGGGTTCAATGTTTCTTCGCTTCATATTCATCCTTTCCTAGGATCACTATAAGTATAGACTTTATTTCATTTAGTTATGTCCTTGACTGGACCGACATTAGTTTTGTTTTATTCCTCGCATTCATGGAAGGAGAGATCTATTAATGCATAGTTAAACATACAACTCAAACTTTCCTTATCTAACATTAATCTTTTCAACACCACATACTTTACAATTGTTACAATTTTTTTCATTCCTATCACTCTACTATGAACATTTAAAACTATGCAAGTTTCTTAGACCAAATTTAAATCATGGTATAGAGTCTTTGTTCCCTCATAAGAGCATTCAACCGTAACTAGTTTTGAAAACTTCTACAACATATAATAAGTATAATTTTATTGTTTACATCATTCAATACGTAGGCACAATAAAAAGTAACCAATTGATGGCCGACCATTTCCACTTACTAAAAATAATCAACATGTTAGTTTTTTGTTACTTCTTTGGATTACTCTTTACTCTGCCACAATTCAACATTGCAAAATTATTTGTTCTAGTGTAGCCTTTCAAGGTTTCTCTTCCACACAATGCTACTATAGTTATCCAAAGACTTGAGAAATTCAATATAAGTGCAAGGATTAAATCCATCCTTATTCATTTATATAGGCACTTAATTAAAAATCTAATTAATGAATTATAATAAACGTATAGTTTAATATTTGACCTTTATTGTATCTATCAAGAATCACATGCACCACATACTTTGAATCTCTAAATGTATTGTAAATCTCCAACTTTGTTTATTACTCAAGCTAGATTATGAATATCTAGCATCTTAAATTAGTTTTTAACTAATGTTAATTTGTGAGAATTATGATCCATCCATGCATGTAAGCATACTAATGCAACTCATTGTAACCACACAATACATACATATATTTAATCATAGTCATGTAATCACATCATGAGTATCCCCTTGAAAAATAATGTAAATTTTCAACTCTGAATAAAAAGTATTCATATTCTTCTGTTTTATGTATAAATCAAAATAATTCATATAAACTTTACACAGTCTTCTCTATAGTTCGTTTATACAAAATGTGCCCACAAGTCTTTAAATCTTGTTTTGACCACTTAATTAAGTACGCAGACTAATCTAAAAATAATATTGTCGTCATCAAGGAATTCATGGCATATATATCAACATGTTTCAATGTTTTTCACACCTTAAGGTGTACCAAATAAAATATGTGCATTCTTCATCAATACATACAATACCTACAACTACTAATAGGTATTTGTCATGTTTTTGTATTACTTCCTACTCCATCACATCACTGCAAAGTTTTATATAAAAATATCGCAAAGTTATTTGTTCCAATATATCCTTATGCTTTTGGTCAGTTACAAACCTACGAAAATCACAGAGTTTCTTACCTGCAAGAGGAGGCTTTTTTAAGGACTACAATGGATACATCGTAAAAATGAATCATATCTATGTCAAAACTAGTTAATCTAGTTTAAGAGTTACACGGCTGGAATCTCCATGTTCCATTTGTATTTTAAAACCTAACTTGCTAAATAAAGGGATTGATAAGAATGTTAAAATCTACAATCATGCAATACATATCCTCGGAACCCACCAACTGCAAGTGTTTGGTCTTCTTAGGTTAGAGGGATAATATACTCAATCGAATTGGGTAACATCTCTTTGTCAGATTAACAAGCCCAAACTTGAATGAGCCTTAAAACCAAACTTTTAAAAGGCCTTTGTCTTAGGGACGGAGAACCAAATCATCAAAAATGGCAAGACACTCTGTGTAAAGGAAGAGATACAAAAATAGTCTTAAATCATCTTCTCGTAGAAAACCCTACTAAAATGCCATGGACCATCATAAATGGATACCTGCATTGATTTTTATGATGTGGATTAATCACAATCTACCCCACAACCATAGATAAAACCAAGTCCCAGTGCTTCAAGTCTGACTTGCACCAAATCCCAACGTTTTCGAATGAAATCTCTTGATATATACTAATACTAGGCCCTGTGGTTACTTGATAACTCAACTGAGACACAATGTGGCTAAAAATTTGATCCATGATAATCGACGCAATACAAAAGGAAATATGAGTAATTGAAAAATTAAACACACACAATCTGGTTGCGACTAAAACAAAATGGAACCTATCTAGTGAAGCTAACATGACGCATAAACTACACAGTCGGTCACCGTCCATCTCTATTATGTTTTTGTTACAATAGAGAATGAAACTAGATGTTGATAACTCAAATGGGTATAGGGGTTTTTGAAATGATCTTGCTAATCCCAACATAAAGATAAGAGAGTGATAATATGTGGTCAACTAGAAAAACTAGATAACCAAAGCTGTTGATGGCGTGACAACACGAATAAACATTATCCACTTAATGCTTTTACTGGAGTGGATAAACACGCAATTGTATTTGTCAGTTCCGGAACCGTGACCTTCCCTTTCGCTTTGCCTTTGATGGAGTGTTATGGAAAACTAGCCACACATTTTCATATGGAACTGGATAACCATTATCCAACCAGAATGCATTTCTGGAATGAATACAAAGATAAAATTTCCTGGTTTTAAAGCATGTTAACCAAGATAATCATTATCCCTCGAATGCTTTTGTAGCAACTCAATCTGCAGTCGGATGCGTCTAACTCAGCAGATAAGGCAAGAAGAGAGGGCAACAATACAGATTGAAAAGGAAACCAATGGTACTCAGTGGCATTTTCTCCGTCAATGAAAATGGGAAAGGTGTTGTTTATTTAAATCTAGAAAACATGATTCTAAAACTTCCATAATCAGATGTTCTTTTCAGAGGCTCAGGAGTTTTACAAACCTGTGAGTTGTATAAGCAAGAATCTAATCCTAAGGTAATTAAGAAATGCATCACTCTCTCAGTGAACGCATGAAGTGTCAATCATGCTTTATCCTCATTCCATCGATGGTCAAACAAAACGATGTGTTCAATGACAACACTGCAAGATACAAGTGAAGGGAGGATCCCACGAGTGCACTTCCTCTGTTTAATACGAAAATTTGTAGTGGGTTGCACAAGCAAGCTGCCATGGCAGTTGTACACGAGTATGAAAAACCTGTTACCCAATGAAACTATTGGGATTAAAACAAAACTTAATTCGAACAGTGAGGGTAAGGTACCTACCCAGGGAAGGTTCAATGTTCACTGCATTTATTGATATGTGCAAATAACTATATTAACTTCTACCAATAGATAAAACATGATTGTACGTTGGCAATTTTGTGGCCAGAATATTGCATGCATTTTATTAGAAGCTGAGTATTTCACATGGAACTAGGCTATGAGTTTTCCACCACTTAGCTAACCACTTTCTGTGAGATAATTACCTTTTTTCACAATAACACTTGCAGCCAACGATAATCCCTTGGGCGTTTCTCTTGATTTTATTTTACGAACTTTGACTTGTAGGTGCGTGTGAGTTCAAATTTATTTAAACCCCTTGACCATTAAAAAAGTCTTGCATATGTTTACAACTAAGAGAGGTGAATGCCACTAGTTCCAAAGTTGACTACCACCTCAAGGATCCATCATGGTTCCCCTATTCCATTGCCCGAGGCTCGACCATCTAAGTCGTTTTGTTTTCACATTTAGACTTTTATTTACACTTTATTCATAATGTGTAAAACAACACCATCTGGTCTCTCTTTATGTTTTTTAGTGATAGTATATTCCTCATAAGACATTGACTAAGATCTGAGTGAAGGCATTCTTATATTTTCTATTTATTTGAAGTGAATACATCATTCAAATCAGCCATAAGCTTTCTTTACAACTACCATTTTTTTAAGCAATTATAAGAATAAAATTTTCATCAAAATATATATAAATATTGCTTGAAAAACCTCAATATGGGCGTGTAAACTTTGAAACTGACTCTACCGTTCTTTCTTCAATATTCTAATAATTTGAATCAGGGTTTCAAACTACTTTTGTTTTAAAGTGATTCCTTTAAGCAAATGGGAAACACAATTAGTTACACAGTTGTCGAGCAATATAGAAGACTTCATTCTTCATTCAACTATCACCTTAGTTATTCCAAAATCCATCATTTTACACAACCCTAGTTCAAAATTATCTTTGATTTCAAATAATCAATATAATATATATAACATTATATTATATTATATATGTTATTGCTTCAACATCCCCCTCCAATAAATCATTTTAAGATTTAGTTTCAACTTTTGTGGATTCTGGAATATTTGTCTTATAGAAATTTATAATAGAACCCTTCATTAAAATTCTTAAATGTGTAAAACCTAGTTTAGGACCTACAACTCATTCATATCTTACAGAATTGGGTTAGCCCTTAGGCCACAATATTTGAACTTAGAGCTCCGATAGCATTTGTCGCATACCTCCCTGACCCCATATTAACATTTTAGAGATAGCTCCTTGACCCAATATTAATAACAACCTATTATGCTTCCATCACTAAATTTACACTTTGATTTAATTTATATTCAATAGTGGTAACATGCATACGTATTCAATGATCCTCATAAACGAAGACAACGCATGCACTGTACACCTATGTTGAGAGAATTTGACAATATCAAGAGTAAGGAGAAACATATAATACATCCCATGCAATGAAATCATACTAGAGTAACTAAAATAATGTCACTTGGAAAATCGAGTGCCACCACCCAACCTAGAATTTGCTACCTCCAGTTCATAGCCGAGCCGAAAGTTCTTGCCATGGATCAACTGCCTTATGTTGATCTATTCAATGGGTATTGAATAACCTATTTAATCATATGGTTTCCTTTAGCGGTGTCCTGCTTTAAGGTGGATATTCTTATCCATTTGCCTAGGCTTTTCATGGAAAAGCTTGCCTTTCTATCTCGTAAGGCTTTACTCATAAAATCTTTCCTTTCTCTCCCGCAAGAATTTTATGGTAAACTTAGCATTTGTTTCTAGCTAAGAAACCTAATGGATATTTATCTCCCAATCCAGTAAGCTTATCAAAAATTTTATCTAGAAGTATTATCATGAATGAATTATCCATTCTCATTCACCAATGGGATTTCATTTGGAAACAATCTCATCTTTTAGTGTCTTGTTTTCCAAGTGATTAATTTATATTTATTTATTTAATAATAAAGGATTTACTTTCATTGTTACACACTAAACCTAGATTTTCTTAGACAGAGTGTTACATACAACAGAGGGGTGTTACAAATTTGGTTGAACAAAATTTTCAACCTCACAACAATATAGAGATCTAGTTAATGGAGAATATCTCTCAACATAATTAGATATAATAACCTTCTAAGGCTAGTAACATACTATTTTACTTAGAAAGAATCACACCTAAGACAAGTAATTGTTATAATTTTAATTCCTCCTCTTAACAACTACTTGTCTCGATCTTGATCGGCTAAGGCTATCTATGGTCCAACCTAGTATTCACAAACATTACTACAATGCTCACATCCATATAATGAAACACACATCCATTGGAATGCATAGGTAGCTGGTTGCTATTTTGTTTTTGTTTGTGTACATGGTTCATTCAATAATCATATATTCATATTTGTACCTTTAATTCCCAATGCATCATCATTGTCATCATCTTGGATTTTCTCAGCTTACCCAGAACTTTGCTCTGAGTTTTTTTAGCTTGATCTCAACCATTTTGTGGGTTTTTCCAGCTTACCACAAACCTACACTTACAAATTATTTTTTAGATTAACATGAAACACTAAAGTACACATGCCTCATCGAGCTTACATCATATTGACTCACGTACATTCAATGGAAAATTATATGCATAGATACCACTACATCAAATTAAACGTAACACTTTAGACTTGCTTACAAATGGAATGTGTGAATGATAAAACAATATCTCCATGAGTTACTCTATGCATAGAGGTACCAGGTACATACATTCTCTAGGACCACTACATCAACTTAAACATAACACTTTATACTTGCGTACAAAATGAATGAGTGAGCAATGTGTGAGTGATATGAAAATATCTCCATGAGTTTATTTTATCATTCAACACACTTTTACCTACATTTTTTCATGATCCAATCTTAGTTGCTACTACCACAACCAATTTCCTTTACTACCATAGTGCTTTCCGTTCGTCACCTAATCCACCAAGGGATATTGTGTGGAAGTTGAATAGTCACTGGAGTCCAAGAGACCTTGAAAGTTGAATCCAACATTCATGTAAAATGTATAAATATAGATAATTTTGAATAATAAATGCAATTAAAAGCTTATTCTTTGGCTTGTTAAGCAAAATGAAAAATTTGTGTTTAGAGAACAAAGAAATGATGAACAACTTCGTGCAATTGGTTGTTGCCATTTTAGGACTGTTAAGTATATTCTGTCCACATTAACATATAGTATCATGTCTTTCATTTCTAAGTAGTATGGAAATTCGTGCTTGAGGTGTAAAGTTTTTGATGAAGTCAGTTTTAATGTCAACTGGGTTATCTCACATTACAGGAAGTGTCTATGGTTTTCTTATGTATGGTGCACGAATGTAAGTACAATGTATTTGTATCCAGTGTCCACTACTTATGTTTGTATTATGGATTCAATTTACAATGATATAGTTACATATAACCTTAATATTTGGTGTCCAGTATATTTTATATATTCCTTGAATAGAACTACGTTGAGTAGGGTGATACAAAAGCGAACTACCGAGAGTTTCTTAGGCTTTCCCTATGCAATAGGGCTCTTCAACTGCCTTATCTCCATTTTGTACCGGTCACCTCTAATAAGAAATGGATGGCATAACGTGATTATTATGGTTGTCACCATTATTGGGATTTTTCTAGAGTGCTCCTTCGTTTGCATCTATCTCACTTTTGCTCCACCTGAGAACAAGGTTTTTTCTGATCATATTTCCTATGAAGAAATAATATTGATTTCATTCCCTTCCTGGAAGAAAATGCCCGTTTTTAATAGTTAATATGATTCCTTAGATGAATTCGGTTGTCTGTAGACAATTCATGCCCATTATCACTTACATATTGTATGTTCTCATAAGAGTATGGGCAGGATGGTTATGGGGTTGACGGCGGTGTTTTGCAACTATTGTGATAACTTTCTTTTGTGCTATCCATGATCACAAGCATAGGGTCATTGTAGGAACTGCAGGAATAGTGTCCACCATGATTCTCTGTGGTTCTCCACATCTTGTACTGAACCACTGGAATAAAAAATGTCAAAATAACATACTCCATTTTATTTATGTTGGTAGGAAATGATTAGAATACTTGTGAAAATAACATATGAAATACATCATAAAGCATATTTTATAATTCAAAAAGAGATAACATCAGCTATTAATGTTAGTTTACTGTGTTGTTATAATATTATATACAAAGACTGGTAATTCAAACCAAAAGCATGGAATTCATGCCCAGCTTCTATTTCTCCTTGTTCGTTTTCCTCATAAGTTCTTCGTGGATTGTGTATGGTGCTCTTAGTAGAGACATTATCATCATGGCAGTATAATAGATTGAACTGTTGATAATACTCCATATAACAAAATTCATTTGACGGTTGAATTTGACACACATTATCAAAAAGACCGACAACATATTAAGGTTTGGCTGAACGATATATTTGTTTTCTCATGTTCTGCGCAGGCACCATTTTTTTTTGGGATCTCCATTAGGGTTCGGGCAGATGGTTTTGTACTGTATTTATCCCCATAGGAAGAGTGGGCCTGCTGAAGATACTAATCTGAACGCAGACAAGAAGTTGGAGTCGTCAAAAGAAAAGATTGAGGATGACAAAACTAACGGTATCTATGGTAACATCGAAATGCAGTTGAATGTATGAGTTGAGGGTCGGGGTAGACCTGACCCTTCACTGTGTTATGGCGATTCAGTGTTTTGTTCATTTTAACCATCTTTTAGTGAATTATGTTTCCACAGTTGGCCTTCATATGCATTTTTCATAATATGTGCTCGACTTCATAATATGTATTCGACATCATAAAGTGTAAACAGGTAGAGATCCTCTAGACGCCATTTTCATTTTTGAATGATTTTTAGTTTTAAAATATTAAAAAATTATCTTAACATCATTCGAAGGATTATAATGTCAAGATAACTGTAGTGAATGCGTTGGTCACCTTGTTAAGGTTTTTAATAATGTCTAAAAATCACTGCGATGGTTTTGAAGACCTGTGACAACTTTGGTCACTTTGTTAAGATTATCTGCGTTTGTCACTTTGTTAAGATTTTTAGTAGTGTGTAAAAATCAATGCTGTGGTTTTGAACAACTGTGACAGTGTTGGTCACTTTGTTAATATTTTTAATAATGGGTAGAAATCACAATTAAGTTGAAAAAGGCATATATACTTTATCTCTCTGGCTATAATTTTTTTTTAAAGAATACATTTCTTAACAATTAGAACCTCTCCAACAAGATAAAAAATATGTCATAAACCATACTTTATAATTTACAACCATTCTAATCCTTTCAACATTAAATGTTCACATGTAAATATTAAAAAACCTGAACTAAAAGGTGTAAACAAACTGAATTCAATCAAAATGTAGAAATTTAATGGTTTTTTCAATATTGAAAATAATTCTTTTTTTTTATTTAGAAATCTTTTTTTAAGATGTATTATCATTATGTATAAATTTAATATATACCACGTAATGAATTAATAAAATTGTATATTTTTTTAAGTCATTGTCATGTTTAAGAATAATATTTCTAAATTGAACTGATAACTTAATATTTTTTTAAGATGTATTATCATTATGTATAAATTTAATATATACTATGTAATGAATTAATAAAATTGTATATTTTTTTAAGTCATTGTCATGTTTAAGAATATTATTTCTAAATTGAACTGATAACTTAACATGTAAAATACCTCATTATCTATCTAAAATTTGTAGGCTAATAAAATTGTATGTAAAGAAATATAAAAATTTTAAAAGTAATTTTATAGATATGAAAAATGGCATATGCATTTTTTTTTTCCATGTATGGAGGTTTTTAATACATCAAACATTATCCATCTCTGGATCCATCTAGTTCTCCTTTTAAGTTAATTATGGATGGTTTAATCAGACATCTTTTATTTATGTAAGAGTTTGGTAAGTTTGATTTTATCATAGGGAGAATTAGAAATGTATATGTACATTTAATCGGTGATGTTACAAATAAATATATTAATACTATTTTAAGATAGAGAAATCATTATGATGACACAATTAATTTTGTCGCATACCTCTTTGACCCTATATTAACATGTTCCACATAGCGCTTTGACCCAATATTAATAACCACCTATTATGCTTCCATCAGTAAATTCACACTTTGATTTAATTTATATTTAATAATGAACACATTCATAAGTGTTCAATCATCCTCATATAAAAAAGACAACACATGCACTATACACTTATGTTGACAGAATTCAACAATAGAAAGAGTAAGGAGAAACATAAAATACATCCCATGCAATGAAATCATACGAGAGTAACTGAAAGAATTTCATTTGGAAAATCGAGCACTGCCACCCAGCCTAGAACTGGCTACCTCCAGTTCACCCCCGAGTTGAGAGTTCTTGACATGGATCAACTTCCCTTTGTTGATCCCTTCAAAGGGTATTTAATACCCTCTTTCATCATATGGTTTCCTTTAGCAACGTCCTACTTTTAGGTGGATATTTTTATCAATTTTCCTAGGATTTTCATGGAAAAGCTTGTCTTTCTTTGTTACGAGGCTTTTCCCATAAAATATTTCCTTCCTCTCGTGCAAGGCTTTTATGTTAAACATAGTGTCTTTATCCACCTAAAAAACCTAATGGATATTTATCTCCCAAACCATTAAGGTTATCTAGATTTTTATCTAGAAGACTTATCATGAGAGAAGTATCCATTCTCATTCACTAATGGGATTTCATTTGGCAAGAATCTCATCTCTTGGTGTGTCATTTTCCAAGTGATTATTTTATCTTTATTTATTTAATAATAAAGTATTTACTTTCATTGTTACACATCAAACCTATCTTCTCTTAAATAGAGTGTTACACACAATCGAGGGGTGTTACATCCCCCCCCTTTAAATTTACACTATCATCGGTGTATTACTACATCTTACAATTTATTTCCTTGTTAATAGGTAGTTTCTTGTGAAATTCTAGGTTCCCATGGCCTTACCACCTGAAGAAGATCGTCTGATATATAGGTTACAAGGGAGTTCTAACACAATTCTCCTTCAATTGCTACCTATAACGTTTGTTCAATCAATTTTATGAGATACTTTAGATGCCGTAAAAACAAAACTCAATTTTGTTTACCACGGTTAATGTCATAACTTGATATAAAAATACTACTATTTTTGTAAATGCGAGTCAATGTTTCCCGCAATTTAACTATGATTCCTTGTTTTCATTGTATTATGATAGGAAGAGATTGTATGCTCTTCCAATACATTTGTGTTCTTTTCGAACACTTTCTCTCTGCAGTCTCTCTCCACTAGTCACAGTAAGTCAAACTAAGAATTTTGACCAATCAACATGTATAAAATATTATCTCAGGTTATATCATATCCATCAAAATCATAAGCCATAAGTAACCATCAATAATAGATCATAACCATAAACCACATTTATATAAATAAAAAATAAAACTCTAATATATATCCTCTAATTACTCCTTATATTCCACATTTGTCTTTTTTTGGCACTTATTCTGGATTAGTTACCACACTAGGAAATCACCCAGTTCCTTCTCCCCAACCATAAGTACCTACGCATGGTGTGCATCACACACATACATTTAGACATGTCATATATCATCATGCAATACATGCATCCATACCAGTACGACATGTACCATTTGTACACATTACCACTTGTACCTAAGTACCCAATACCAAATCTCCATAGCATCACCTGCACGACATATACCACATCCAAATGTTTTCAAACATGATACTATTATGCCAAAAAAACCTTCAATTATTCATATTACCTTAAGGCAAGTCCAACCAAGCCGTGCTCGGTTTGTCGATTAGAGAATAAGAAATTTCATGGACCTGTTGAATTTCTGCAACCAAACCATAAGTAATAATTTTATGTTAAAATATTCAAGTGCTTTTATTTAGCTAATCCTTTTCATGTGTCTCGTGGTTGTGTGACAATTTCGG
Organism: Pinus tabuliformis; assembly: GCA_031772625.1. NCBI lineage: Eukaryota > Viridiplantae > Streptophyta > Pinopsida > Pinales > Pinaceae > Pinus > Pinus tabuliformis. The sequence continues at coordinate 556,243,372 of CM062806.1, forward strand.
AAAATTAGTACCATAGAGGTAATCATGCATACAACTTTTTGATACCAATAACTTTGAGTTTTCTAATTTAATCAGTCACGAGACCAGGTCTTAATAATAGAAGAATATGGCCTCCACCCAATCATAAAGCAATATTTTTTCTAGCATGGCCTTCACGATTATACTTGAGGTTTAATAACAACTTTTAACCTTGTCTTTAAGAAAATAATTGTTTAGTACTCAAAAGTACTCCACACATAAACTAGTTATGTCATATGATTTTTGTTTATGTTTTTAACACTACTTTCAACACCTTGTTGGCCATGAATAGTTCAGTGGATGTCCAAAACCAATTGAAAAATCAATATAAAAGTACATACCCCTCCCATACACGAGTTATAAACGAAGGTTACCAAGTTCTCACATTCTACAATCTCTTAATTTCTAGGGTAATATGTGTACTAGGGTGGGAACTTAGGTCATTATCATACCTTAACACTAGATCATGACCTCATACAATATAATTCATTTGTTGGAAACTAAATCAATTATCAAATAGTTTATCCAATAATTCTTATGTTTCCATATTTAAAACCATACAATACTATCAATGCAATTAAGTAGGTAGAATTCTCCAAGATTTCTTAATAGTGGTAAAAAATATGCATCTTAGGTTGTACAGTTGTCAATTGATTTAAATAGATTGCTAGATATCATTTTATTGAGAACAATTACCTTTGTACGCAACAATCTCATTTACCAGCACCACTTAACCATCTAGTATAGTTAAAGCATCCTATTGATCCAACAACGAGCTTTTGTATGGTTTATTATTATCTCTTCTAGAACCTTTTATATGTGACTCCTTAGGTGCAGGTATTATTTTATTACTAACACTAGACCTTTAGATCATGATAAGTTATATTAATATGAAACCTTTTGGGTTTATCAAGATTTTTTTAACTAGCAATTGCACCAGATGTTGCAAAGGAAACACCACCTCGAATTACTCCTTATATTCCACATTTGTCTTTTTTGGCACTTACTCTGGATTAGTTACCACACCAGGAAATCACCCAGTTCCTTCTCCACAACCATAAGTACCTACGCATGGTGTGCATCACGCACATACATTTATACATGTCATATATCATCATGTAATACATGCATCCATACCAGTACGACATGTACCATTTATACACATTACCACTTGTACCTAAGTACCCAATACCAAATCTCCATAGCATCACCTGCACGACATATACCACATCCACATGTTTTCAAACATGATACTATTATGCCAAAAAAACCTTCAATTATTCATATTACCTTAAGGCAAGTCCAACCAAACCGTGCTTGGTTTGTCGATTAGAGAATAAGAAATTTCATGTACCTGTTCAATTTCTGCAACCAAATCATAAGTAATAATTTTTATGTTAAAATATTCAAGTGCTTTTATTTAGCTAATCCTTTTCATGTGTCTCGTGGTTGTGGGACAATTTCGGAAAATTAGTACCATAGAGGTAATCATGCATACAACAAATTTTTCATACCAATAACTTTGAGTTTTCTAATTTAATCAGTCACGAGACCAAGTCTTAATAATAGAAGAATATGGCCTCCGCCCAATCATAAAGCAATATTTTTTCTAGCATGGCCTTCAGGATGATACTTTAGGTTTAATAACAACTTTTAACCTTGTCTTTAAGAAAATAATTGTTTAGTACTCAAAAGTACTCCACACATAAACTAGTTATGTCATATGTTTTTTGTTTATTTTTTTAACACTACTTTCAACACCTTGTTGGCCATGAATAGTTCAGTGGATGTCCAAAACCAATTGAAAAATCAATATGAAAGTACATACCCCTCCCATACACGAGTTATAAATGAAGGTTACCAAGTTCTCACATTCTACAATCTCTTAATTTCTAGGGTAATATGTGTACTAGGGTGGGAACTTAGGTCATTATCATACCTTAACACTAAATCATGACCTCATACAATATAATTCATTTTTTGGAAACCAAATCAATTATCAAATAGTTTATCCAATAATTCTTATGTTTCCATATTTAAAACCATATAATACTATCAATGCAATTAGGCAGGTAGACTTCTCCAAGATTCCTTAATAGTGGTAAAAAATATGCATCTTAGATTGTACAATTGTCAATTGATTTAAATAGATTGCTAGATATCATTTTATTGAGAACAATTACCTTTGTATGCAACAATGTCATTTACCAGCACCACTTAACCATCTAGTATAGTTAAAGCATCCTATTGATCCAACACCGAGCTTTTGTATGGTTTATTATTATCTCTTCTAGAACCTTTTATATGTCACTCCTTAGGTGCGGGTATTATTTTATTACTAGAACTAGACCCTTAGATCATGATAAGTTGTATTAATATGAAACATTTTGGGTTTATCAAGATTTTTTTAACTAGCAATTGCACCAGATGTTGCAAAGGAAACGCCATAATGCATAGATTCGATAAGCATCGTGATATATAAAAGATCATTGAAGATAAAAATTAGTAAACAAAATGTGATTCAAAGCTAAAATATAAAGAGAAATGACTTACATTATGTCAAATTTACAGACTCTATAACTTTTCCCACATAGATTGCCTCTTGATACTCAAAGATGTTATTCCAAGTTCCAATAGCACATATTTGATAGATTTTGAAGAAATAAAGATAGTAGAGGATATCACATAAGATAAATAAAATATTATTAACTCATGAACAACATGATGGGTTTCTTTTCAAATATAAATTTGCATCACAACCTTACAAATTTTAGACATCATCACCTATTAGATGAAAATAAGCCAATCATCAGCTCCCAATCATTCATAACGTTTGGCATAAAATCTACAACTTTGATGGGAAGCTAGTGTAGTGCAGTTGATAATGTTCAATATCTCCAATGTTTCCTCTAAGAACATCATTTGGTCATATCAAGTGTGAAGAAATCTCAGATTTTGGAACAACTAAAAACCTTTTGCACAGAAAAGCATATCAAGTGCGAAGAAATCTCAATTTTGGAACAACTAAAAACCTTTTGCATGGGAAAGAATTATATGCCTACAAAGTTATTTATGTTTATTTATTGTTCTAGGATTTCAAAAGCATGTTAGAGATGATATAATATGGAAATAAATGAGGATAAGTATTTATTGATATTCCAAAAATATAAAAGTGTATTATAATTTTTCTCACCCCAATCTTGGTAACTTGAGGCACTCTCCAACTCACCTTCTTCTCAAAAGTCTACAGGTATACCATGTAGATACACAAAACCTATACAAGGTTTAGGTAAATACACAACAACCATACATAAGCTTGGCTGTGAAAATGTAGCCTGCCAAAGAAATTTTATACTAATATGTGAGGCTTCTGAGGCAACATCTTCAAGCAAATGCCACAGTGATAATCATAGGAGCAGACCAAATAGTAGAAGCAGAGGGGCTTGACAGAGTGAGCATGTTATTGCCTTGAAAAAAAAATAGTATTACCAGTCCTCCCGTTATTCAAGGAACTCCACAAAAGTGCCTAATGGGCTTCGAAAAAGTATATGTTTGTACAGGAGGCATAGAAAGAGTGAATTTCAACAATAATGTGTGCAAAGAATTAAGTTTATTAATGGGAGCGGTGTGAAGCAATTTCCTTTTGGTTCTCACGTTATTCATGTTGGTGATACCAAACGTGCCCTTCATGTTGAAATTGAAAAAATATATATTTCAAAAAGAGTAAGATCCTAAGTGGATTATCTAAGATCAGATATTAGAGTGAAATTATTGAGCAACAACTCCTATAAACTAGGTGTGGTTGTTGTGGTGTAGTTTAATAGTTTGGAAGCTTATGTAGGGTTGGGCTAAGGGAAGTTGGTGGAGCTTCGTTGTTGCCTTTGTTTGGAAGTTTGCAAGGAGTTTTGACAACACTCTAAATGAAAAAAATTGGTAGTGTTGGCTCTAAGTGGAAATATGAAGGAGTTTTACTTCCACTCTAGTTGGAAAAGCAATTTGATGGTTCTTTTAAACAAAAAGAAAGTACCAATGGTATTAGTTTATTATTGAAAAACTAATGTTCCTGATATTTGTGATATAATGCATCTTCATGAAGTCATTTGAAAACAAATTTGTGATGAAATATGTTTGCCCTGAATGTAAGGAAACATGTTTAATTTTTTCCTTGGTCAACAAATGATTATTTTTTTAATTTAATTCCACTACCATTCATGATGGGAAATCCCCTTTCTCTCATTATTTTCAATTATTTTTGAAGTAATATTGGATTAAATATCATATTGTTGTACTCCTCAATAGTATATTTAACTTCATGGTTTTATAATACTGCATCCATGCTTCTTCTATGATGTTTTTCAATTATTTTTTTGAAATCCTTGATTACTATGTCATTTAACAATATCTTTATTATTGGAGTTTTATAATCTTGATTTGATCTATCTTTAAAAAATAGGAATTGTCTTTTGAGTTTGGTTTCTTTCGCAAAGATCCATATGTTGAACAGTGATTGGCAATTGCAATATGATCTAATGGTAAAAGAACTTTCAATTCAATAATTTATTTATAAAATTTCAATTCAATAATTTGTCTATGATATTTTAAGAGTATTGCATGGTGCAATATAATTGAAGATAGTAATTTTATATAAATTAGTAAAGACGAATGTTGCAACATAATCCACTAATGGTAAAAGAACTTTCAATTCAATAATTTGTTTATAAAATTTCAATTCAATAATTTGTCTATGAGATTTTAAGAGTATTGCATGGTGCAATATAATTGAAGATAGTAATTTTATATAAATCAGTAAAGATGAATGTTGCAACATAATCCATTAGGATTAGTGCAATGTGACATAAGCATTGATGAATGTTGTAATTGACTTAAATCTTGAGAAATGTTCCCCTTGTTTAACTATGGTAATCATTTTCAACCTCAATAAATCATAACCAACTATAATCAAATATGATTAAATGTGATTAACTATAACTTATCATAATCAACCAAACAATATAATCCATTGGGATCAATGCAATGTGACATAAGCATTGATGAATATTGTAATTGACATAAATCTTGAGAAATTTTCCCCTAATTAACTATGGTAATCATTTTCAACCTCAATCAATCATAACCAAGTACAATAAAATATGATTAAATGTGATTAACTGTAACTTACCATAATCAACCAAACATAAACCAATATAAAACTTAATCAATATCCAATGAAACATAACCTTACTAAAACTTAATCGTTTAGTATAAAAGTAACTTATACAAATACCACAATTGAATACGCCCAATCCGTTATCTGAACGTCTCTTTGATAACTTGAGAAAAAAACAGAAACATGGAGTTAGGTATAATGTCGCTATTAGGGTTTCACAAAATGCAAAAATAAATCTATAAAACAAAATAAGTCACTACTTAAATTTTTGGTGAACGACATTGATTTATAGTCATAGCATGACCGACTCATTATTTATTTTGGTACGTATAAAACACTCGAGTGCGACTGAAGCATTCACGACTGTTCAAAATACAAATTGTAGGAGTGACCCGCTTATTAAGAGGGCAAGGAAAGAGATTTAATGGCGTATCTAGAATTTGTTAAAACCGGAGCAAATTTTCCTTCTCGTTGGTTAAAACATATCAAATATGCGCACTAATATCATGTATGGTTGGATCTATGTCTATAACATCGATGTTTGCACTAATATCATGTATGGTTGGATCTATGTCTATAACATCGATGTTTTGCACCCAAATGCAGTCAAGGGGAATCATCCAAACTCAGTGAGACAATTTACTCATGAGAGGGAAGAGTTTCGAATTCAAAAGGAAATATATTATTCAGCTGTGTAAAATATGTAATTTTCATGAATTTTTTATTATTTTTATGCAATTAATTTTTTTACTTAATAAATCTATTTATACATTTGAAAATATATTGAAAAAATAACAATTTTGTCTTACTTTATATAACTTGATTGTAATTTTTTTCCACACAGAAAAAACTCCTTTCTATTATATAATGAAAAGAACATATATCAGAGAGGAATTTCCGATGAAAATAGAGAATATCCTTATCTTATCAGTGCTATGTTCATAGATCTTGGATACAATACAAAAAACAAGCTTGTTAGTGCTATGTTCATAGTTTTAGGTTACAATATAAAAAAATAGTGCTATGTTCATAGTTATGGGATGCAATATAAAAAACCTTCTAATGGAAATTAAGAGTCAGCATAAGCCAAGCCAAAAAGACATATAACATAATGATACCTGTCGGACAAATAAAACAGAGGATCATTTCCAGAAACAGGAGAAAGAAAGGACCTGTAGGCAACAAGAGAATGAAATTATTAAATTGGAATAAAGCATTCCCCTTTCTAAACATCATTCATCAAAAGATAAGATATATTTACTTTTCATAATTAATAGGTATTGATCCACAGATAAATCCAAAAAATATTGAAATATCCCAATTTTATTAAAAATTGTGTCGGAAAACTAAAATTTGTTCAAAATTTATATAACTTGTTGCATTTACTCTTTCCTGCAATGTATTTACTCCTCTAACTATCCTACCCCATTGCACGAATAAGGGAATTACATCTACCTAATGGATGTACCACTGGTTTTTTACTTTCTCTTCTACCAGAGCTCTGCTTAGTCTGTTAGAAAACAAATAGGAAATATTTCATCATCACATGAGGACTGACTTATAGTGTCGTTGAAGAATTCCCTACCAAATATTATTGATAATGGGCAATAAAGGATCATTCAATTGTTCTCATAGTGATGAGAATTCAGATGTGAGGGGAAAAACCAAAAGAAAATTGTTGTCTTTCGAAATAAAGCCATAAATATCTACGAAAAAAAGAAATTGAAACCTCAATTTCCAGAATTCCAACTGGAACTGAATACCAAAGCGATGAGTTTGCAGTATTGCTATGAGAAAATGACTTACCTCACACAGCACAAGCCTACTGTCGGAAAACAAAATCACCAGTTGTCATAGAAAACAGAAGCAAGAACCCAATGCCTAATAAATGAATGAAAGAAAAAAATGAACCATTTAGAGAAAATTGTGATGAACCTATGATGGCATTAACTAATAACCACCAGATCCAGGCCAACCATTCACTGCTACGCAGTTCATCCATCCATAATTTCACTTCCTCATCATAACCGACTTGCTCAGATGCAACAGACATTGAAAACCTAGAGGGCCACTCATTGGTGAACCTCCTTATTGCAAAGGCAGTTATTCAGCCTGTTGCAAAGGTGCACACAGTGAATGTGTTTGCATTAACATTACGATTTAACTAATAACTGGCTTTCTTATTTATTAATTAATTTTTGTTTTATGTTTTTGTGTATTGTTTTTTCTTAACTGTATGGTTTTTTTGGTAATGCTTTTTAAATTGTTTTTTTAGATTTTGTTGAGATTTTCTGTTTGGAGTAAAATAGGCAAAAATCTCTGTAGGTGACAACAATAGAAATTCAGTTCCTAGATTAGCTCCAGGTTGTTGGGAGATGATTAATGCCTCCTATATTTGATATGAGTGAGTTAATGAGGTGGTTAGATTCTCTTTGCTATATAACAGGCAACCATTCAGATTGTTTGCTATGAGGGTGAGAGTTTTGTGAGGATTTCATTATGTAATCTCCTGATTTGATTAATAAGATTGCCGATGCCTATGTTGTGTGGACGTAGCCCAGATTGGTTGGGTGAACCACGTTAATTCCTGTGTTGCCTGTGCATGAATTTTATGGCTGTGTATATGCTTTTATGTTTGATGTGCATCTGATCTCCAACAATTGGTATCAGAGCATGTTGGAGGCGTTGTTGATTGCTGGAGGCCGAGAACTGAGGCGAGTTGGATTTACGTACTGGAGGTGGAGCGCTGCGGTAATGTGGCTTCTGTTAGCTGAAGCAAAAGTTTCCAAGCGGATTTAAGCTCAGTCGTCCACAAAGCCAACGACGAGGTCGTCGTTGTGCCGTGGGTCCCAAACCTGGAGTCTCAAGAAGGCAGAGGCGATCGTGCTGGTGCGTGGAGTTTATTGCTGCTTGGTGGATCATTTGCTGGCAGCGTGCCTGAAGGTATTACGTCCTACGTGGAGCCTTGATTGCTTACCTGTGCGTGGAGCGTTTGACTGGAGGTATGCCTATGTGCTGTCGTATATGCGCTAACAGAAAGAGCGTTTGGAATATTTTTTTTTGTTGCCAGCGTTTAATAAAAGACAGCACGCCGAGGAGAGCAGTATATAACCTGCGTGGATATATGTTATATATATTTTCAAAATAGTGTGGATTTCTGTATTTAAAAACTGCGTGGAAACAAGATTTTTCGAAGTTTAGTTATAACCCAGTTCGATGGCCATTCTTCTGCTCTGTTACGATATGTAAACTTATCGCTCTGTTTTGTTCCCTTATATCTCTACTCAATCAACTATCCTTCGAATGAACGAATGTCAGATTCGGTATCCCACGTCCACGTTTCATGCGTAATTTGTATGCCGTAACAGATATGCTCAAGTTTTTTTTTATGAACAATTGTTTTATATGATGGTACATGTCTCACATATGGTGAACGCATGTGGTGGAGTTTTATATGATGCGTACATATGCTCAAGCTTTTTTATATGAACAATTGTTTTATATGATGGTACATGTCTCACATATTGTGAACGCATAAGGTGGAGTAGTTTTTTGGTGGAGCGGATCAATTCCTTCCATTGGTGATTCGAACTTTTTTTTTGGTGTGCGGTGTGATATATATATTTGTTATAAATTGCAGAATTGGTACATTGTGATTCACACAGCAGAATATTGTTTTTTAAAGGCAAAGACAGAAAGGCATAGGTAGTTGGTTTTGCTAATTGCTGGTACTGAAACATTGGTTTTTTTTTTTTGGAGATTATTGTTTTTTGATTGATACAAATGGCGAAAACTTAAAGTGCCCGGTTCGAAATCGAGAAATTTAATGGCAAAAATAATTTCGAGATATGGAAGGTAAAAATGCACGATCTGCTGGTACAACAGGGCATGGCAAAGGCATTGTTGGGCAGGTCCAAACTGCCTTCCCCCGTGACAAATGATGAGTGGAATGAATTGGATGGACGAGCCTTGAGCGGAATTCGATTGTGTTTGGCTGATGATGTTTTATTTAACATCGTGTCAGAGAAGACAGCAGCTGGTTTGTGGACGAAGTTGGAGAAGCTGTATATGACAAAATCCTTGACAAATCGAATTCTCCTGAAACGACAGCTTTACGGTTTGCGGATGAAAGAAGGTACCTCGATCACTGATCACCTGAATGTTTTTAATACCTTACTCGTGCAATTAGACAGTCTAGATGTGAAATTTGATTCAGAGGATAAGGCAATAACTCTATTGTATTCATTGCCCACATCCTGGGATCACTTTGTTACTTCCATAAGCTTTAGTACAGCAGACATTCTTGAGTTTGATGATGTTGTTGGAGCCTTGTTGTCTGAGGAGACGAGGAAGAGGTCGAATGCAGACACCTCTACATCAGAGGTAATGATGGCCAGCGGTCGCTCAAGAGAGAGACACTCCGGGGCAAAGCATAGCGACTCTCGTTCAAAGTCCAAAGGAAAGAAGACAAAGGTGAAGTGTTGGCATTGTGGCAAGGCTGGACATCTGAAAAAGGATTGCTGGAAGCGAAAGCAGGCTACTAAAGAAGGCTCTTCGACAGAAAAGAAAGAAGCCAACACCACAGATACAGGTTCAGTATCTGGTTCAGGTATGAGTGATGAGGTATTGTCTGTTAATGTTTCAAAACATGATCAACATTGGTTGTTAGATTATGGGGACCCTAACCACATGTGTATTCATAAAGATTGGTTTCAGACATATAGATCAGTTGATGATGGAGTCGTGTACATGGGTAATGATGTCACTTGCAGTATTGTTGGAATAGGAAGTATACAACTGCAAATGTTAGATGGCACAACTAAATTGTTAACTGATGTGAGACATGTACCAGATCTAAGAAAAAATCTAATTTCATTAGGAGCACTGGATACGAATGGATATAAAACTGTAATTCAAGGTGGAGTTATGAAAATCTATAAAGGTATTTTACTAGTGATGAAGGCTAAGAAGGTAGGAAATCTTTTTCAATTAGAAGGTAGAACTGGGTCAGATCATGTGTCGGTGTCTGAACAGGACAGTAGTTCCATTCGCCTATGGCATCAAAGGTTGGGCCATATGAGCGAACGAGGGTTGAAAATTTTGGCTGACCGCAAGTTACTTCCTAATCTAAGATCTGGAAAGTTAGATTTCTGTAAACATTGTCTGTTTGGTAAACAAAGTAAGCAAAAGTTTAAAACAGGAAAACATACTAGTAAAGGCATACTTGATTATATCCATTCAGATGTTTGGGGTCCAGCCCCTACAGCGTCATATGGTGGCTCGTCATATTTTGTATCGTTTATTGATGACTTTTCTAGAAAAATGTGGGTCTACATGTTGAAAAGGAAGTCTGATGTTTTTACAGTTTTCAAGCAGTTTAGAGAATTGGTAGAAAACAACACTGGTAGAACTATAAAATGTTTAAGAACTGACAATGGTGGTGAGTTTTCCTCCAAGGAGTTTGACAGCTATTGCAAGGATGCAGGGATCGAGAGACATAAGACCACGGTTTATATTCCTCAGCAGAATGGAGTTGCTGAACGCATGAACAGGAATCTTCTAGAGAGAGCAAGGTGTATGCTGAGTAACGCCGGGTTGCAAAAGGTGTTGTGGACGGAAGCAGTGGCAACAACTTGTTATGTGATAAACCGATCTCCCTCAATGGCGATAGGCTGCAAGGTTCCGCAAGAGGTATGGAAAGGACACCCTTGTGATTATTCTAAACTCAGAGTGTTTGGTTGTGAAGCATATGCTCTAGTGCCTAAACATCAGCGAACTAAATTAGATCCAAAGTCTAAAAGGTATATCTTTGTTGGGTATGGTGATGGAACAAAGGGATATAGATTGTGGGATCCTACTACCCGCAAAATCATCATCAACAGAGATGTAAAGTTTAATGAATCCTCTCTTGTACAGTTAGATGTAGATAGAAGATTGAAACAGGATGATGTATTTGATTTCCAACACATTCAGTTTGACAGCATTTGTAATGATAGTCATAACGACCATAGTTCAGATTCTAGTCATGAACAGGTTTCAGAATCAGATTATGAACAGGGTTCAGATGGAGGTCATGAACAGGTCTCAGATGGCGATCATAAAGAAGTTCCTACAGATGATAGACAGCCAATTGTGGAAGCACTAGAAACATTCTTAAGGAGGTCTACAAGGATCAAACGCCCTCCGAGAAGGTATGATGATCATGTTACTTCAGTTGCTTTGATCGCCAATGATGATGAACCTTTGTGTTATCAGGAAGCTGTAGAAGGTTCAAATAGTGACAAGTGGAAAGCAGCCATGAAGGACGAAATGATGGCCTTAAGTAAGAATGGTACATGGGATCTGGTTGAGCTTTCGAAAGGCAGGAAAACTGTGGGGTGTAAATGGGTTTTCAAGCTGAAACGGGGTGTGAATGATACGGAAGATAGGTACAAAGCACGGTTGGTTGCAAAAGGGTTTTCTCAGAAAGCCGGTATTGACTTTCATGAGATTTTTTCACCAGTGGTTAAAATTGTTTCAATTAGAATTGTGTTAGCATTAGTGGCTTTGCTTGATTTAGAGTTGCAGCAGTTAGATGTTAAGACTGCATTTCTACATGGTGACTTAGATGAGGAAATATATATGGAACAACCGAAAGGGTTTGTTCACCATCACAATGAGAAATTTGTCTGCAGGCTCAAGAAGTCATTATATGGCCTGAAGCAGTCACCTCGGCAGTGGTATAAGAAGTTTGATTCTTTCATGTTGAGTCAGAAATATATTAGAAGTGAATATGATCATTGTGTTTATTTTAAACAGTTGAATAATGGCATATTCATTATCTTGGTATTGTATGTTGACGATATGCTTTTAGCAAGCAAAAGCATAGAAGAAATCAACAGGTTGAAGGTTCAGATGGCAAGGACATTTGATATGAAAGATCTAGGAGCTGCAAGACAGATTTTGGGCATGGAGATTTTCAGAGACAGGGGCAATGGTAAGTTGTGGCTTTCACAACAAAAGTATATTGAGAAAATACTTTTGAGGTTTGGTATGAATAATGTGAAGCCTGTTTCAGTCCCTTTAGCTTCCCATTTTAAGCTTTCTTCGAGTTTATGTCCTAATACAAATGAAGAAAAGGATTATATGTCTAGAATTCCATATGCCAATGTAGTAGGGTGTTTAATGTATGCGATGGTTTGTACTCGACCAGATATTTCACATGCAGTTGGGGTTGTCAGCAGGTACATGGCAAATTTAGGTAAAGAACACTGGTCAACATTGAAATGGGTTTTTCGGTATCTGAGAGGCACAAGTAGTTATTGTATCACATACAATAAGAGTAGTGAATTTGTTTGCGGATATGTTGATTCCGATTTTGCAGGTGATTTGGATAAGAGAAGGTCAACTTCAGGGTATGTCTTTACTCTTGCAGGTGGAGCTATAAGTTGGATGTCAAAGCTACAGAACATTGTCGCGTTATCCACTACTGAAGCAGAATACATTGCTGCTTCTCATGCTTGCAAAGAAGCAATTTGGTTGAAAGGTTTGTTTGGTGAATTTGGTAGGTTGCAGGACAGCATCAAGTTATTTTGTGACAGTCAAAGTGCAATACATTTGGCTAAGAATCCGGCCTATCATAGTAAATCAAAGCATATACCGATCAAGTACCATTTTGTAAGGCAGGTTATCATTGAAAGGGGAGTCTCTCTTGAAAAGGTGCATACAAAGGAGAATTGTGCAGACATGTTCACGAAACCAGTTTTGTTAGAGAAGCTACGCTGGTGTTTGGCTTCTCTTGGCTTGCAGAAAAAATAAAATAATAATAACAGGGCATCAGGCTAATTGTTGTCAGGGTAGAGATTGTTGAGATTTTCTGTTTGGAGTAAAATAGGCAAAAATCTCTGTAGGTGACAACAATAGAAATTCAGTTCCTAGATTAGCTCCAGGTTGTTGGGAGATGATTAATGTCTCCTATATTTGATGTGAGTGAGTTAATGAGGTGGTTAGATTCTCTTTGCTATATAACAGGCAACCATTCGGATTGTTTGCTATGAGGGTGAGAGTTTTGTGAGGATTTCATTATGTAATCTCCTGACTTGATTAATAAGATTTCCAATGCCTATGTTGTGTGGACGTAGCCCAGATTGGTTGGGTGAACCACGTTAATTCCTGTGTTCCCTGTGCATGAATTTTATGGCTGTGTATATGCTTTTATGTTTGCTGTGCATCTGATCTCCAACAGATTTGATAGCACAACATTGTTCAATCATCTAACAGTAGATTTGATAGTCAAGATTATGACAAAAAAGGAGTTGGGGGAGTTGATTTTAGAGGGGAACACCTTACGGCGTAATTAATTCAGACAAGTCATGCTTCGAACGTAGTGTACTTCTAGCTAGTCATTAGACTGCATTTGAATTGCTCTCTTTTTAAATCAAGTGCATCCAGCACCACCATATCCAATACACATTTCTGTTTTCATAAATTTTATATATACACATAGATCATTTTAATCTTATCACTTCCCATATGATGTACCTCTGCAAGATCTACAATCCTTCTACTAAAAGCGTCTTCTTCTTTCTTCAGATTTGAAAGATTCCTATTTGTAAGATATCTACATAACCCCATGTATACTTAGATGAATATGCACATCAAGATTGTGAAGTTTGAGGTTTCATGCTTTAAGTTACTATAATTGACATATTGGAGTTTGAGTAAACTTATGGATGTGCCCTTGAACTTGTATTTGATATTGTATTACTAATATTACTCGAGAAGCACTAGGAGTTGCTTTTACACTCCATCATTTATTTACTTTAAATGTTCTTTTGGGTGCGAGTCCACATGACTTTCTTATTAAAGTAAAAATTTATTTATCTATTTTTATTTTATGATGTCTTCTTCAATATGTATATTGTATTTCGTATTAAATTTATGCACACCCTTCATAAATTTGACCCTAGTTTAGTCTAGATTGGAATATACTTTATGCCTCCTACATATCACAGGTACAATTATTGAGATATTGCTTTACTCAAGAGAAACATGTAGGTTCCAAACTATGCATATCTAATTAACTATGCATAATAACCAGGTAAGGTTTTGTTCCCTCCAATAATGTATATTTGGAGCATTTTCCCACTAAGGGTGAATTAAATGGTTCAACCATTAGCAAGACCATATCCAAAACGAGCTACATCATTACATGTAGATGCATCAATTAACACAAAATATTAAATTGAAAGACGATTTTAAAATTACATAATCTCATACCACATATAGAGACCTGTATTTTACCAACTTAACAATATTATAGGGGAATTCCATGAACATAAACCTTCATAATCTATTCTATGTTGATCATCAATTTTGGTTGGGATTAATTTATTTCCTATGACTTATATAGTTTCCATTTATATCCTTTTATTTGTTTGGCCATGATCTATTGAAAAAAAACACTTTCCATTTTATCTGTTTTTGTTTACTAGTTACCTCATAAGGGTTTAATGTTTCTTCCCTTCATATTCATCCTTTCTTAGGATTTCTATATGTATAGACTCTATTTCATTAAGTTATGTCTTTGACTAGACCAACATTGTTTTTTTTATTCCTCGCATTCATACAACTCATAATTTAATTTTAGCATGAGCAAAGTAATTTGAGGACAATATGGAAGGAGAGATCTATTAAAGTGCAACTAAACATATAATTCAAACTTTCCTTATCTACCATTACTCTTTTCAACACCACATACTTTATAATTGCTACAATTTTGTTCATTCTTTCCGCTCTACTATGAACATTTAAAACTATGCAAGTTTCTTAGACCAATTTTAAATCATGGTATACAATCTTTGTGCCCGCACAAGATCATTCAACCATAAATTAAGTTTTGAAAATTCCTACAACATATAATAAGTAGAATTTTAATCTTTACATCATTCAATAAGTAGGCACAATAAAAATTAAACAATTGATCGCTGGCCATTTCTACTTATTAAAAATAAACAACCCGTTAGTTGTTTGTTATTTCTTTGCATTACTCTTTACCCCACCACAATTCAACGTTGTAGAAGTATTTGTTCCAGTGTAACCTTTCAAGGTTTCTCCTTCCCACAATTCTACTATAGGTATCAAACGACTTGAGAAATTCAATATAAGTGCAAATATTAAATCCAACCTTGTTCATTTATATAGAGACTTATTTATAAATTTAATTAATGAATTATAAGATAGATATAGTTTAATATTTTACCTTTATTGTATCTATCAAGAATCAAATACACCACATATTTTGAATCTCTAAATATATTGTAAATCTCCAACTTTGTTTAGTCCTCAAGCTAGATTATGAATATCTAGCATCTTAAATCATTCTTTAACTCATGTTAATTTGTGAGAATTTGGATCCATCCGTGCATGTCAGCATACCAATCCAACTCATTGTAACCGTGAAAATAAGCCCTACATGTACGCCATACATATATTTAAGAATAGGCATCTAATAACATCATGAGCATCCCCTTCAAACATAATGTAAATTTGCATCTCCGAAGATAAAGTATTCATATTTTAATGTTTTCTACCTAAAACAAAATAATTCATATAAACTGTACACAGAAAACTGTACACAATTTTCTGTGTAGTTCATTTATACACAAAGTGCCCACAAGTCTTTTAATCTTGTTTTGACTTCTTAAATAATTATGCAGACTAATATGAAGACAATATCATTTTCATGAAGGAAACCATGGCATATATATCAATATGTTTTGGTGTTTTTCACACATTAAAGTGTACCAAATAAAATATGTGCAATCTCCATCAATACATACAATACCTACAACTACCAATAGGTATTTTCCATGTTTTTCATTACTTCCTACTCCATCACAACACTGCAAAGTTTCATATAACAATATGGGAAAGTTATTTGTTCCAATATAACCTTACGGTTTCGGTCCATTACAAACCTATGAAAATCACAGAAGTTATTACTTGAAATAAAATGGTTTTTTAATGACTGTAATGGAGACATCATAAAAATGAATCCTATCTATGTCAAAACTAGTTAATCTAGTTCAAGCATTACAAGGCTGGAATCTCCATGTTCCATTTGTATTTTAAAACGTAACTGGCTAATTAAAGGGAAGGATAAGCAAATTAAAATCCAAAATCATGCAATACATATCTTGGGAACCCACTAGCTATAAGTGCTCGGTCCTCTTAGGTTAGAGGGATAACATACTCAATCAGATTGGGTATCATATATTCTTGAGATTGACAACCCCAAGCTTGGACGAGCCTTAAAAAAATACTTTTAACAAGGCTTCTGTCTTAGGAAAGGAGAACCCAAACACCAAAAATTGCAAGCCACTCTACGTGAAGGAAGAGATATGAAAGTAGCATAAAATCATTTTCTCATAGAAAGCCCTCCTAAAATGTCATGGACCATCATAAATGGAAACCTACATTGATTTTTCTAGTGTGGATTGATCACAATCTACCCACAACTATAGATAGAACTAGGTCCTAGCTCTTCAAGTATATCCTGCACCAAATCCCAGCATTTTCGAATGAAACTGCATGATATATACTGATACCAGGCCATGTGGGTACTTGAGTAATTTAATGAGACACAATGTGGCTAAAAAATGATCCATGATAATGGACGTGATACAAAAGGAAATATGAGTAATTGAAAAATTCAACATACTCAGATGGGTATAGGGGTTTTTAAAACGATCTTGTCGAACTCAACGTAAAGATAAGAGAGAGATAAAACATGGATAGCTGGAAAAACTAGATAACCGAAGGCGTTGATGCCGTGACAACACAGATAAACATTATCCACTAAATGCTTTTACCAGAGTGTATAAACATGTGATTATATTTGTCAGTTACAGAACCGTCGCCTTTCCTTTCCCTTTGTCTTTGAAGGAGTGTTATGGAAAACTAACCATGTGTTTTCATATGGAACTGGATAACAATTATCCAACTAAAACGCGTTTGTGGAATGACAAGAAAGTTATAAATTGCCTGCTTTTAAAACATGTCAACCAGGATAATCATTATCCCTGGAATGCTTTCGCGACAACTCAATCCGTAGTAAGATGCCTCCACCTTAGTGGATAAGGCAAGCGAAGAGGGCGACATTACAAATTGAAAAGGAAACCAAAGGGTACTCCATGCCATTTTCTCTGTTAATGAAAATGGGAAGGTGTTATTTCTTTAAATCTATAAAACCTGCTTCTACGGCTGCCATAAGCAGGTGTGCTTTAAAGCTCAAAGGCTCATAATTTTTACAAACCTATGAGCTTTATAAGCAAGAATCTAGTTCTAAGCTAATTGAGAAAGGTTTTAGTCTCTCAACCAGTGCATGAAGTGTTGCTCGTGCTTTATCTTCATTCCATTGATAGTAAAACAAAGTGATTTGTTCAACTACAACATCGCAAGAGATAATTGAAGGGAGGAGCCAATAAAGGCATTGTCTTTCTTTAATACGAAAACATGTAGTGGGTTGCACAACCAAGTTACGATGGCGATTCTAGATGACTATGAAAAACCCAGTACCCAATGGAACTATTGGGATTAAAACAAAACTTAAGTTGAATAGTGCAGGTAAGGTACCTACTCAGGCAAGGTTCAATGATCACTACATTTATTGATATGCAAATATAATTGTATTAACATCCACCAATAGATAAAAATGTTGGCAATTGTGTGGCCAGTTTCTTGCATGCATTTTATCAGAAGCTGTGTATTTCACATGGAACCAGGCTATGAAGGTTCCACCACTCAGCTAACCACTGTGCACGAGATGATTTTTTTCACAATAAACCTTGCAGCAAACGATAATCCCTTGCATGCTGCTCTTCATTTTATTTTATGAATTTTGACTCGCAGGTGCATGAGGGTTCAAATTTATTTAAACACCCGGATCATTACTAAAGTCGTATGTATGTTTACAACTAAGCGAGGTGAATTCCATCGGTTCCAAAGTTGACTACTACCTTAGGGATCCATCATGGTTCCCCTATTCCATCGCTCGATGCTCAACCACCTAAGTAATTTTGTTCTCACATTTAGACTTTGATTTACACTTTATCCATAATGTGTAAAAAAAACACCATATGGTCTCTCTTTAGTTTTTTAGTGATAATATCTTACTCATAAGACATTAACTATGCTTTGAGGGAAGGCATTCTTATAAATTTTATCTATTTGAAGTGAACACATCATTCAAATCAGCCATAATATTTCTTTACAGCTACCAAATCATTTTTTTAGCAATTATAAGAACAAAGTTTTCATCAAAATATATCTATATATATTGCTTGAAAAACCTCAATATGGGTGTGTAAACTTTGAAACTTACTCTACCCTTCTTTCTTCAATATTCTAACAATCTCAATCAGGGTTTCTAACTACTTTTTCTTTAAAGTGATTCCTTTAACCAAATGGGATTAGTGACATGGTTGTTGAGCAATATAGAAGACTTCATTCTTCATTCAGTTATCACCTTAGCTATTCCAAAATTCATCATTTTACACAACCTGAGTTCAAAATTATCTTTTATTTCTATTAATCAATATGGTATATATAGCATAACATATATACTATATTATATATGTTATTGCTTCAACATTCCCCTCCAATAACTCATTTTAATATTTAATTTCAACTTTATGGATGTTGGAATATTTGTCTTATAACAATCTATAACGGTAAGTTTCATTAAAATTCTTAATTGTGTAAAACCTAGTTTATGACCTACAACACATTCATATCTTATAGAGGTGGGTTAGCCTTTAGGCTGCAATATTTGAACTTAGATCTCCGATACCATTTTTCACATACCTCCTTCACCCCATATTAACATTTTCCACTTAGCTCCTTGACCCAATATTAATAACCACCTATTATGCTCCCATCACTAAATTACACTTTGCTTTAATTTATCTTCAATAATGGTCATATGCATAAGTATTCAATCATCCTCATAAACAAATACAACACATTCATTATACTCATATGCTGAGAGAATCTGACAATATAAAGAGTAAGGAGCAACATATAGTATATCCCATGCAATGAAATCAGACCAGAGTAACTGAAAGAATGTCACTTGGAAATCCAGCACTGCCACCCAACCTAGAACATCTGGCTACCTCCAGTTCAACCCCGAGCTAAGAGTTATTGCCATGGATCAACTACCTTCTATTAATCTCTTCAATGGGCATTTAATAACCTCTTTCATGATATGGTTTCCTTTAGTGATGTCCCCCTTTTAGGTGGATATTCTTATCCATTTTCCTAGGCTTTTCATGGAAAACCTCACCTTTCTCTCCCGCGAGGCTTTTCCCATAAAATATCTCCTTTCTCTCCTACAAGCCTTTTATGTTAAACTTAGCATCTTTTTCGAGCTAAGAAACCTAATGGATATTTATCTCCCAATCCATTAAGCTTGTCTATAATTTTATCTATAAGTCTTATCATGAAAGAATTATCCATTCTCATTCACCAATGGGATTTCATTTAGAATGAATCTCATCTCTTGGTGTCTCATTTTCCAAGTGATTAATTTATATTTATTTATTTAATAATAAAGTATTTACTTTCATTGTGGCACATCAGACCAAGATTTTCTTAAACAGAGTGTTACATACAATAGAGGGGTGTTAAAAATTGGTTGAACATATTTTCAAGCTCACGACAATATCAGGATCTAGTTAATGGAGAATATATCTCAACATAATTAGATCTAACAACCTTCTACATCCAGTAACATACTATTTTACTTAGAAAGAATCACACCTAAGGCAACTAATTGTTATAATTGTAATTCCTCCTCTTAAAATCTACTTGTCTCGATCTTGATATGCTAAGCCTATCTATGGTCCAACCCGGTATTTACAAACATTACTACAATGTTGACATCCATATAATGAAACAAACATCCATTGGAATGCATGGGTATCTAATTGCTATTAGGTTGTCCTTCATGTGCATGGTTCATTCAATCATCATATCTTCATATTTTTACCTTTAATTCCCAATGCATCGTCATCGTCATCATCTTGGAGCTTCTTGGCTTACCCATAACTAGGCTTTGATTTTTGTTAGCTTGACCTCAACCATTTTGTGGGTCTTTCCGTCTTACCACAAACTGAAACTTACAAAGTAACATTTAGATTACCATGAAACACTGAACTACACATGCCTCATTGAGATTACATCAATATTGACTCACGTACATTCAATGGAAAACTCTACACATAGACATATCAGGTACATACATTCTCTAGGACCACTACATCAACTTAAACATAACAATTTAGACTTTCTTATAAACTGAATGTGTGAGTGATATAATAATATCTATTCTCTAGGACCACTACATCAACTTAAGCATAACATTTTAGACTTGCTTATAAAGTGAATGTCTGAATGATATAACAATATATTGATGAGTTACTCTACACATAGAGAAACCAGGTACATACATTCTCTAGGACCACTACATCAACTTAAACATAACACTTTAGACTTTCTTACAAACTCAATGTGTGATCGATATAACAATATGTCCATGAGTTTATTTTATTATTCCACACACCTTTTCCTATATTGTAACACCCCTCCCTTGTGTTTAAAACTTTGCAAACCTAAGATGAGAAAATCTATGTCTGTTGTGTAACAAGAAAACTAAATAATTTATGAAATAAATAAAATAATTAATCACTTGGAAAAGAGAGACACCAAGAGATGAGATTCTTGCTAAATCACATTAGTGAATGGGAAGGGATAATTCTTTCATGATAAAGCTTCTAGATTCAATTCTAGATAATATGGATGGATTCGAGATAAATATCCATTGAGAAAAACATAAAAGCTTTGCGGGAGAGAAAGGCAAGCTTTTATGAGTAAAAGCCTCATGAGAGAGAAAGGCAAGCTTTTTTGGGAAAATCCTAGGAAAATGGATAAAAGATATTGATAAAAACAAGATGCTAATAATGGAAATCATATCATGAAAGATTGTATTAAATACCCATTAAAGAGATGACCAGAGGCAGTTGATCGAGGGTTAAAACTCTCTTCTTGGGGGTGGACTGGAAGAGTCAGTTCTAGGTTGGGTGATGGTGCTTTGTTTTCTAGGTGACCTCCTTTCAGTATTTTGATCAGCTTCAAGCGCATGGGATGTACTGTATTTTTTACTCTGACTCCTTATGTGTCGAATCTCTCAGCATATGTGTAAAGTGGCATGTGTTATCATTGTTTATGGGAATGATTGAAT
This sequence comes from Pinus tabuliformis, assembly GCA_031772625.1. Lineage (NCBI taxonomy): Eukaryota > Viridiplantae > Streptophyta > Pinopsida > Pinales > Pinaceae > Pinus > Pinus tabuliformis. The sequence continues at coordinate 556,264,839 of CM062806.1, forward strand.
ACTTATGCATGTGGGCATGAGTGACTTTAAATTAACTCAAAGTGTGCAGTTAATGATGCGATCATAATAGGTGATTATTAATATTGATTTAAGGAGATAGGTGACCAATGGTATCCATGTCCTTATGTAAAATTTAATGATAGTGAGACAATTATGTATGATGAATAAATATGTTTTAAGGTTGTAGTTGTAAAGCAATGGTTTTGGTTATCTAGGCTTTGCATTATGCTTAGTGAGGAAAATTGCATCCACTGAATCTCTTTCTAGCTAATTTTTAATATTACATAGAATATATATATTAGTAATACATTCAACTATGAAAATATTACTATTATCATGATGTAGGGCAATGCTAGCTAAAATGTATTTATGACAATGGTTCCATTATGTCTTGTGTTGAATCCTCAAAGGAATGAAACTCGAATGCATGATCTTGAATGATCAGGATTGGTTCTTTCCTCTATGATGTGATGTATGCATGGGTATAATTCTTTGTCTTAATGTTGTTATGAGATGATTATATATGAATGCAACTGAAAACTATTGAATCTAAATTTAATCCAAGTTAAATTTAGTGAAGAAACATAACATGTGGATTTTAATATTGTGTCTAGGAGGTATTTGCTAGTAGTATGTGGCTTTTAATATGGTGTCAAAGAGGTATGTGAAAAATGGTATCAGAGCTCTAAGTTCAAACATTTTTGCCTATGGGCCAATCCACATTTATAATATATGAAGAAGTTGAGGGTACTAGACTAGGTCCTACACAAATAAGAGGTTCCAATGAGAATCCATAAGGGTTGAAATGAGATCTTAAAATTATTATTGAAGGAGGATGAAATCAAATATGATTTTGAACTAGGGTTGTTATTCCTTTTGAATTAACTATCTAATTATGTTTTATATCCTTCTTATACTTAATGGTTGTGTGTAAATGAACTGTGTTCAAAACTAAGATAATATAAAAGATGAAGAAATGTAAATCGAGACACTATATATGTGTGTGTGTGTGTATATATATATATATATATATATATATATATATATATATATATATATATATAGAGAGAGAGAGAGAGAGAGAGAGAGAGAGAGAGAGAGAGATTTAAATACATATTTTAATGGCCATTGCAAGGTTTGATGAAGGGAGTTTTTGAACCTTAAACACGGACCAAGCTTTAATTTCGTGGGTTTCTATATGTGCATGTGGAAAAGTTCAGAGTTATTAAAACTAATTTCAAATATAGAACTAAATTTAAAATGTATCAAGAAATCAGTTGGAAGTTGATTTCTTTGGCCTATTAGGGGTAGGGTGAAAAACCATAAGTTCAAAGAGGATACAGACAATGTAAATTTTTTTATGATTTGGAAAAGCTATAAAAAAAAATCTAACACTCCGGAGATTAGTTTTTTTTTTTTTATTCCACCATTCATAAGAAATTGTAACTTCCTTAAAAAAAACCCTTGTTATGAAACCAACTCACAAAAGGATAGAAAAGATAGGTCAATGCCTTAGAAATAAGCCTCTTCGAGGGGGAAACCTCGTTTACATTACACAAATGAACAATTCTTAGCTCATACAAATGACAATACCTCCTTTCTATATATAGGAGTCTAAGGGGTCATAATATAATCAGAGCCGACATAACAATAATAATGTAAGGGCCAATAATAAAAATAGTGGGCTTCTATGGGGCACAATAATAACAATATGAGGACTACATGGGTACAAAAATATAATAAGGGGGTGATAGTAATAACAATAAGGGGTTACACTGGTAGTATAGGGGGCTAACATGCCCCTCTCCTTCAAAAAATTTTGTCCTCAATGCTTGAGTAGTTCTTGATGATTCTATATAAAATTATTGTCCTCCCATGTGGAATCTTTAGCGGGCAAGTTCTTTCACTTGAAGAGATACTTTGAAATGATCAATTTCGTAGCTGTCGGGTTCTTGTTTCTATGACTACTCTAGGTTCCAATATGATTTTTCCTTCCTCTTCAAGTTATGGCAATATTGTTTGAATTGGGATATTCTGCAACTTTTGAATGAGTGGCCACACTTCTTTGTACTTCTTCCATTCATCCCTTGCTTCGTTTATCTAATCATATTGGATAATAGAAATAGCACAAAACAATGCTTCCACATCCTCATCCTTTCTTGAGAGTGCATCTGCAACAAAAATTTTCTTCCCTTTTCTGTAGATGATGTCAAAGTCATAACCCAACATATTTGTGACGTATTTTTTTTGTTCTTGTGAAGATAATATTTGTTCTAAAAAGTATTTAAGACTATCATGATCCATTTTTACCTTGAAGTGCCTTCCCATTGGGTAAGGTCGCCATTTCTTAAGTGCATGTAGTATTGCCAACATTTCCTTCTCATAAATAGCTTGCTTGAGATGTAGCCATAGAAATACCCAATCACCTACATCAAAAAAAATTTCGCTGCGACGTTGATCTTCCTATTGTTTCAGTCGATTCTGCACCAAAGTGGCGTTATCCCTAAAAAGTTGGAGACCTTGTTTTTGATGCTCGATGTGATCTTTCAATGCTTGAATCTTTTTGTTCTTGATAAGTCCTTCTATCTTGAGAGTATGAGGAGTGGTAATTTCTTCCAATGCATTACAAGATATGGTCAGATTCATTTTTTGATGCTCAATGTGATCTTTCACTTCTTAAACATTTTTCTTCTTGATATGTCCTTCTATCTTGATAGTTTGAGGAGTGGTAACTCCGGCCAATGCATTACAAGATATGGTCGGATTAATTTCTTATTTCTTGATGTGGTCATTCACTTCTTGAACCTTTTTATTCTTGATATGTCCTTCTATCTTAAGAGATTTAGGAGTAGTAATTATTTCCAATGCTTTACAAGATATGGACAGATTCATTTTTTCTTTCTCTCGGGTTGGTTCTCGGTGTATATACTCTTCTTTTCATGTTTCTTTATCCTTTTCTTCCTCCTCTCCACAATCAATGTAAAATAATTTCTTCTCAGCACACTTGTGACCTTTAATGTATTTGTCATCACAATTGTAACAAAGCCCTTTTTTTCTTTTTCCTTCCAATTGTTGTGGTGTAAACCTTGTAGGTTATGGAAGGCTAGGAGAAAAAACACTTTCATCTTTATAGTTGTGAGGGATGGACTTCCTTGTTGGCATAATTTTTCTTTCCACTTTGTAAGGAAGCCCTTTTTCTCTTTTTTCTTCCAATTGTTGTGGTGTTTCTTTAAACAAGGTGTTGCTCTCTATATCCTCATAATGTGCTATCATTTCCTCCATGAAAATTGACCACGTAACAAGTTGTTTACGAGAACAAAGCCCTTTATACCATAAAAATTGATCCGGTTCTAAATATGAAGATGCAATACATAACTTTTATAATAATGGTACACCATGTAGATCAAAATATTGCTCCATCTGAAGTATCCAATTTACCGTATCCTTGCCATCAAACTTCCTCACATCACCCTTTCTTGATTAGGAGCTCAATCTTGAAATGAATATAATTCTATAATTTTAGATCTCCAAGTTCTGAAATTTCTTCCTATGGTATCTCTCTTTGTTCTCTTTCTAATGCCGCAAGTCTGATCAATATTGGATTCTACAAGGAAGTGTTATGTCAAATCACCCATGCTGACCTGATTATAGACTGGTTCAGTAGAAAGAACTTGTACGAAGTTCCACATGTCACTGTTTCAACCTTAATACCTGAATCAGATATACAGAAAACTATAGGTCGTCCTCTTTCTGGAACTTCTTATGAAATTTTAATCTGATGCTCAGAACAAAAGTTATGACAATTTTCCCCAGGTCACCTATTTGGAATGCAATTCTGGTGTCTGCAAAATCTCTAACTTCCTCAGATCATATCACCGAAAATATAGTGATACAAGATATAAAATTCGGACCCAAGGTTCAGTGCAATTTCATATCAAATGGTTTTTTTTTTTTTTTGAAACAAAGCTGAAAAAATGTTATAGTGAAAATTCCACGATGACCTGTTTAGATTAGCGAAACCCTAGAATCCAAAGCTCTGATACTAATTTTTATGAAGCGAGCTCACAAAAAGATAGAAAAGATAGATCAACACCTTAGAGATAAGCCTCTTCGAGGGGGCAACCTCCTTTATTACACAAATGAACTATTGTTAGCTCATACAAATGACAATACCTCCTTTCTATATAAAGCAGTCCAAGGGGTCATAATATAATCAGACCCGACATAACAATAATAATGTAAGGGCCAATAATAACAATAGTGGGCTTCTATGGGGCACAATAATAACAATATGAGGACTACATGGGTACAACAATATAATAAGGGGGTTGTACTAATAATAATAAGGGATTACACCGGTTCTATAGGGGCCTAACAATCCTTTTAAAAATCTGTGTCAACACGGGGTCCACTAAGCTCCGCACAAACTATTATTGAAGAACGTGCTTTCACATGGTTAGAGAAGATGAGATACGACCCCAATCCAGTTTGTGTTGATGGCCCCTTTGCAAGGAAAATATCCCTTTCAATTCTTGGTTCTTTGTTGATTAAATAGTGAGGCAGAGGTCCTCTCAAAGCAATGAGTTTTTCTTGGTTTGATATTCTTTTTGTGGATTTTCCGTTTTCCTCGAAATGGAAGTCTGGTCTAATCAGCAAATATTTTGAATAAACTGCATGAATGTTTGTAGGTTGGGATGTTGTGGAGTGAAAACCTACCAAGGGGTTTAGGTGTGCTAGTGTCCTTACGTTCAAAACCAAGGTAGGTTACCGAATGATCACAATCATGGGATACTTATATAGGAGATGACCATGCTAGTGACTTGTAATAAAATTTCAGTTCTGTCACCATGAGAGGAAATTGGTGCCACTATTATGACACACGGCCTCCACACCTCAATATTCGTGAATAATCGAGGGGCTATAGCGGAGATGCTTCTGCCTCTGAATTCAACAGAAAGTGAGTAGTATAGTAGCCAAGTGAACCTTCTCTTTCATGTTCAATCTCAACCAGATTACCATGATATCCATATGGCCCGTAGCCATCGAATATTTTCCCCACGAGTTCTATGATGTGGTCACTACATAGGGTTAATGTCTTCTCACATCTCAATAGTCATAAAAGAGAATTATGGGATGAAGGTAAGTAAAGTTATGAGGCAGTGCAGAGAGTTACACCTTTTCGATAATTGATGTAGAATTAAATTCTTGCTCCTTAAGCAACTCACGAGTTTTGCTAAAAAAAACCTTAGATTTAAAGCTCCATAGGCACATTCCCAATAGGATTAACAAAGAAAATCACTTAGGACTATTGTTTCCTTTCAATCTCCAATATCAACTATGGGTTTCCTTTTCATGTCAGCTGTGGTTTTATTTTTTGAATGGTTATCCACTGATCTGGAGGGTTTCGGGTGTGATGGCTTATCAAGTTACGGATTGGAACAGACTCACTTCAAGAAACAACTAAATTGTTGTGGGATAAGGCTACCCCATAAAAGCATTCAAAGGGTAATTGTTATCCTTGTTCAATTTGGATAATGGTTATCGAAGTCTTTTGATAAGCGTATTGTTAGCGTAATTAGTGGGAAGTAATTTTCGCTCCTTCTTTTAGGTAAAAATGGAAGTATTACGTTCGTGATCATGGAGGATTTTGAACCTGGGCCTCCCCATTAATACTAGTTTGATAACCTCATTGATTGAGCGTCAATCAAATACTTAGGTAACCATATGAAAGAATTTGTGTATGCTATTGACTTATTTTTTTCGATGAATGCTATGTAATACTATTTTGAAATTTTTTCTTTCCTCCTTTTCTGATGCGACATTTGATTGTTGGAGTCTACCATACTCCCTCATGAAACCCCTGCCACTACTGATTATTATTATTTCATGATAAAGCTTTTAGATTCAATTCTAGATAAGTTGAATGGATTGGAGATAAATATCCATTCAAAAAAACATAAACTCTTTGTGAGAGAGAAAGGAAATCTTTAATAACGAAAAGCCTCATTGGAGACAAAGGCAATCTTTTCTAAGAAAAGCCTGGAAAAATGGATAAAATAGATCCATAAAACGGCATGCCGCTAATGGAAACCATATCATGAAAGAGGGTATTAATGTAACACCCCTCCCTTGTATGTAAAACTTTGAAAACCTAAGCTGAGAGAAGCTAGGTTTGATGTTTAATAAGAAAAGTAAATACTTTATGAAATAAATAAAATAATTAATCACTTGGAAAAGCAAGACACCAAGAGATGACATTATTGTCAAATCCCATTGGTGAATGGGAAGGGATAATTCTTTCATGATAAAGCTTCCATTTTCAATTCTAGATAAGCTATATTGATTGGAGATAAAGATCCATTGAGAGAAACATAAAAGATTTGAGGGAGAGAAAGGCAAGCTTTTATGAGGAAAAGGCTCCCGCGAGAGAAAGGCAAGCTTTTCTGGTAAAAGCCTAGGCAAATGAATAAAGAATATCCATAAAAGTGGGACGCCACTAATGGAAACCATATCAAGAAAGAGGGTATTAAATACTGATTGTAGAGATCAACAAGAGACAATTATTCCATGGCAAGGACTCTTGGCTTAGGGGTGAACTGGATGAGTAAGTTCTAGGTTGGGTGGTGGTACTCCATTTTCCAAGTGGCGTTCTCTTTTCTACTCTGGTTTGATTCAATGCCATGGAATGCTTTATATGTTGGCTCCTTACACTTCTTATTGTTAAATGTTAAGCCTATGAGATAATGGAGTTTCATGTGTTATATTTTCTTATGAGACGTTTGAATAATTATGCATGAGACAAATATGTATGATGAATGATTTGGTTTTAAGGTTTGAAACTATAGAGCCTGTGGTTTAGGTTATCTAATCTATGAATTATGCACCATAGGATGAATTACATCCATTGAGGCTTGTTTTAGTTATTTATTCATATTGCATAAGATATATGTCAGTGGTACTTTCGACTATGACAATAGGACTATGAACATGTTATAGGGCAAATCTAGTTACAGTGTATTGATGACATTATCTCCATTAATGTTTGTGTTAAATCCTCAAAGAATGGAAACTCGAATGCAGGATCTTGAATAATCATGATTGATTCTTCCTTTGTGATGTGAGGTATGCATGGGCAGAATTTCTTGTATTAACTATATTAGGATATGATTATATATGAACACATGTGACAACTATTCCATCTAAATTTATTGAAGAAACACATTATGTGGCTTTTAATATTGTGTCAAGGAGGTGTCTTCAAGTAGTATGTGGTTCCTAATGTGGTCTTGAAGAGGTATGTTACATTTGGTATTGGAGAATAAGTTCAAATACTGTGGTCTATGGGCTAATCCACTCTTGTAAGATAGGAATGAGGGCCTTAAATTAGGTCCTAAAAAAATACGAGGTTTGAATGAAAGATTTTGGTAATAATTGTTTTTTAAGAAAAATAACCCAAAAGCCATAAAAGATTGAACCTAAATTTTAAAATAATTTGGAAGAACACTGTGAAGCATGCAACTATCATATTGATTTCTTGCAATCAAAAGAAATTAGGATTCCTAAGTTTGAATCACAATATTAAAATGGTTTATTTTAGGAATCAATAACATATATATGTTAATCCAATCTACATAAAATATTATTAAATCAAAGCATTTAAAATTGATGGGTGGTTTCTATGCATTTTGAAAAAGTACGTTCCTTGTAAGATAATGGTTTTGATTGTTTGATTTTGTGGCATTGTGGGAATATTTTTAAGGAAACCCTTTAAACTTTACCCCATCTAGGGACAAGTCATCCTTGAAGATAGTACCCTGTCCAGAATTCGTATTGGGTTAATTCTAAAGAAGTTGTGAGGGAATTCGACCAAACCTACCTAAACTAATATCAAGCTAAAGTGCACCTCTATTAAGGTCTACATTCAAAGGCTGCACATTTATGATATATATATATATAGATGTATATATGAGTACGTAGATTGATTTCTTAGAATCAAAGGTTTTGACTTTGACTGGTTTATATTCTAGAACATACAATCGAGCCTCACTTATGAGCATTATGACATTCCACTCCTTCTCATTGTGACATTATTTTCGTGAATAGATTTGGTCTTAGAGCTGTCCTCCTTCCAACAGAGGAGTATGTCGGCGAGTCGCAATGACCCCAACAACACAATCTCTACCACACCCACTCCATAGCCAGGGATGGATTGCATTAAGCTGTCAGGCATTCACCAATCGAGTACTTGATTGAATAGCACCATGTGGCTCTCGCTCCATGATGTGATGATTCCTGAGAACCTCCATGGCCCATCGGTCAACTTGGTCCGCCCCTTACCGACCAGCCAACATGAAATTCATATCAGAGAATCCAACTAGCGAAAGCTCTTCTCCCATCTGTGAAACGATGGAGCGCTGTTAGTGAAAAAAATCCTTTCTTGTCGATGATTGGGCATTGTGTGTCATAACAACATTGAGTGGATCATGCTGATCCAAATGTTGTGCCAATCAAGGTTATCTAGATCTTCCAGCTGAGATCTATCTTATCATTGGTGGGGTTAGCGCTGAATAGATGGCGTGATGGAGTAAATCTGAAAATCTAACGCCTAAATTGGATGTTTCCCTCTCTGTCTTCCTTATTTTTCGTGTGGGAGATGTTTCCATGCAGGGCATGGCTGAATGGATAATGGTTATCCTTGACAATTCTCCTTATCTATCCTTGTCCATTCCGTTGAAGATCGCATCGACAATATTGATGTATTTTAGTGTCACTCAGCCTAAATACCCTATCCACTAAGTTTTATACATGATAAGGATTATCCAATTGCTCGATAACCGTATCACATCTCTAGGGTAAGAAAATAGGTGACTTAATTCAAGGGCTTGAGTATATATATCAACCTCCTGTACCATAATCATGGAAGCGTAGTTCATTGATAATTTCATAGTTTTATATTTTTCTCCCGCAAATAGTTGCGTAGCCAAAATTTAGAACGACAATAGGGAGGAGGTGGTGAGGATAATGAGGAATACGGGAGTGAGCCTGAGAGAGGCGAGGTGCGATGTGAAAAAATATCGAACTCAAAAAAACAAGCCTGGGCGTTCAATAGCTTCTGGCGTGCTCGTGGGCATGGCTGAGCTATGTGAGAAGTCTCTCAAGCCAAAAGAGGATTAGTGGAGACGCTGACGACCTTTGAATAGCCTGCTTTGGTGATGGCATAATCACATGATGAATTTTGCATGCGAACCATCACGTGGTTTTTCTCTTCGGGGATTTTGGTATGGTGTCAATATTCTCGTGACTCATGGTAGCGTAAAGCGTGGCATATAAATCGCAAAGTCGATCTCGGCTAGTATTTAAGAGATGCATGGTCGCAAATTCGACTCTTGTCAACCTCACGAATTCTGGGGATTTGTTATCTGTTGGACTATTGTAATATAAGCTACAGTTAACTCATGGATTCCTTCATTAAGAAATACTAACATTTATCAAGTCCCAATCATGTGTTTTCATGTCCTAAAACTTTTTTACGTTCTTAGATGCACATGTCCATTTAAATTTACTTCAAACGGAATCCAAGTGATTGCACTTGCAGTTTAGGGGACACGCATTTGCAAAGTTGATTAATTTTTTAGGCTCTCGGGAATTTATATCTCCTGTCTGGAATCTTTTATGATGGTGTCCTTAAGAAAGTTGGATGCGTTGCAAGGATTTTAAGCTCATTATTTCTATGGAACTATTTTGTATATCTGATATGGTTTTGAGGGTCAAAAGGGATTAACTTTAATTTTCACAACGATGGCGGTTGAGACCGAGTCGGTTTTAGTTTGGTGGACACTTTTGGGTATGCTGGTTCGGTCCTACTGGGGTGCTGGGTTCTGTGGATTGGAGATTCAGCAGCAAAATAAGCTCTATAAATTCAACTTGGCATCCTCACTAAAATATTGTCTTCATGGTGCGCTCAGTGAAGATGGGTAGGTACTCTTTTGGTTTTCATTTTTGTTAGTATGTACAGTTACTATGAATGCAAAATTTGTTATTTGACATGAAAAGTAGTAGTCAATCACCAAAAAAAAAAACAAAATAAGAGTAATTACTCTAGGATCCATCTTCTCAAAGTGATAGATTACCCATTGTTGCTTTGCACGTAAACCTTCATATAGGATTAGGGTATGTATTTCTTGTGAAATTGGGTTGATCCAAATTGACTAAATAATGTGCACTTCTTGCTGGACACCACCTGCACAAACGAAACAGTGCAAGTTTATGGTTGAAACTCTGTCTAGTATTCTAATGGCATTGAATGCGATGTGGTATGATTCGATGTTTCGAGGTGACAATGGGAAGTTTCTATATATGGGATAGATGCGGTATAATCCTCAACCAAAGCCTGGCGAAAAATCTCTTGGGTGACCATTATATTGAAGTGTACATGTAACCTTGTGATGTATATGCCCGTGCCATTTTTTTTTGTCCCATTGAATGGTGGGTATAATTAGTCAAACTACAGTTTCTGGATGGTCACTCACCTGGTCACTCTTTCAGCATGAACGCACTTGAGTACATAATTTTGAACTGTACTTCATACTTGGTTGCTCATTTCAAGGGAAGTCCTTTGTCAAAGCATATTTAGAATACAATTCATAGGTTTATTCATGGAAGATTTGATTACGCATGAGGATGGTTTATTCTGAGTTTGCTTGTTATTCTTAGGCTTTTTACATCTAACATTTCGAGTTTGTAATTACAGACTTAATGATTCTTGAGTGTTGAAGCCAATTAAAGGAATTAAAAGGAAAACTGAAGTCAAACCCTCTGCAACTGAAATCGTGAATCTATCTTCGTCATTTTGTTGCTTAAAACTTTTAATACTTATGTTTATAAACCAAATTATTCCCCAACATGCTTATTTTCCTTTAAAAGGTATGTTCCAACTTGGATGATGGATGTGATGTCTAGGTGGCATGATAATGGCAACAAATTGAGTGAATATGCATTCAAATATAGATGGAAAATATCTATGGCATATTTAGTCATGTCTCTAATCCATTTAAGTTAAAAAAACATCACCGTTTCTTTGAAGAATTAATTTCTAGTATGCATCTTGCATGTTCATGCTAATTCATTGATCCTCCAATAATTGAACCTTTGGAGCTCGTTGTGAAATAATATTATGATATTGTGCGTGAATTCATTGAATTCGCCATGTGTGTAGTCCTTCATGCACGATTGCAACAGCAGCGTTAGACATATTTCATTGATCACTGTTATATTCAAAGTTTCATATCAAATGGTACGTGCACTAATATATGATAAAACGTAGAAGATTACATTTTATGTAAATGGAAGAAAACCACCTAATACAGAGCAGTTAGGATTCAAACAAGACCTCCTACATGTAGATATTAATATGGCCTAATGAACAAATATATTGTTTCCACATGGATTAAGAAATATTTTATATTTGGTTTATCCAAAGAAGAATAGTTATTGCAAAAATGCAATATCCTATTCTAACATAACATTGATCCTTCATTTAACAACTTTGAGTGAAAATGGTTTACTCATGTTGATCCATAATCAACATGACAAAAGTCAAAGATGTTTATATGCTTCCATTGTTGATTAATGTTATGTAGATTCAAGGTCAGAGGATTAAAGTGTCTCTCTTGATGCCCCATTGGGCTTGAAGATAACAAGTTATGGGTTGCAACATAATATTCTCTTGAATGCATAAAAGTTAATTGTTTTCATATGCATGTGTTTCTGAATGCCTAGTTTGATGTTTGAAAGTCATGTGCAGAAGCCTAAAAATGTCATTCTTATCACAATTACTAAAATGAATACATGGTTAGTAGAGAACTAAGTAAAAGTATGGGTATTGGATTAAAATTTTGATGAAATTTAGTGATATAGTCATCACATTATTCTACCCATATCAAAATCAAATTATGAGTTGTATGGGTTCTAATTAAGGACAAAAATTAAGGAAATAAAGCTATTCTTAAAAGATCCTAAGAAATGATAAGATATGAAAGACAAGTCTCTGTATGTAGTATGAAAATAGGTATCTTAATATTTTATTTCAATTTAATAGTGTTGTGAACCCGCAGGTAAGGATGTAATTCACTTTGGATATGGTTTGCCAATGGATGAAGCATTTTAATAAGAAAATGTTCCAATTACACATTATTTGAGGAAACAAAACCTTATCAGGTTATTATGCATAGTTAATTAAACATGCATAGGTTGGAACCTATGGTTTTCGGTTGAGTAAAGCAATATTGTAACTGAGATATGCAAGAGGCATAAAGTACATTTCAATCTAGCCTAAACTAGGGTCTAGATTGTGAAGAGTGTGCATAAATGTAATACAACATAATGTATACATATTAAAGAAGACATCATGCATTAATAATGGTATGATTTTAATAAAAAGGTCAAGGGGATAACCCAAAAGTAATTTTAGTGTAAATACATAACAGGAAGTAGAAAGAGAACAAGACATAAAAACCAAATGAATAACAAAAAGGGTGCACATGGTGCTTAAAAATTTAAAGGGTGTGAAGTTGTGAATATTGTAAGTTTCGTTTATAACTCATATATGGGAAATGTATGCATGTGCATACCTTGTATTCAATGGGGTTTAGACCTACACTTAATTCATCATGGCCAACAAGGCATTGGAAGAAGTGCGAAAAGACCAATAGTAAATCAGACTACATGATTTGTTTAATTGTGGAGTATTTGTTCAGTACCAACCAATTTTGTTCTTGGTTAAAGATAAGTTAAGATGGTTATTAGACATCAAATATCTATGATATACTAAGTATCATAGTCAATAGTCTTCTTTATGATTTAGCAGAAGTCATATTCCGTTGTTGTTAAAACCTTGTACAAGTGACAAATTTAATCCCAAAACTGAAAGTTATGGGTAGGATAATGTTCTAGTATGCATGATTACTTTTATGATACTATTTTGCTGACATTGTACTAAAACCACATGATACAGGAAAATGATTTACTAAATAAAAAGTACTGAAATACTTTGACATAAAAAAATTCTCCCTAGATGTAGAAGTTGAACAGGTCCATGAAATTCCTTATTCTCCTATCGATAAACTGAGAATGGTTTGATATAAAAAAATGAAGAATTTTTGGCATAATATTAACATGGTTAGAAACATATGGATGCATTATATGTTGTCCAGGTGATGTTATGGACATTGGTATGGTGTACTAGTTGTACAGATGGTACTATGTACAAGCGGTACATATGGTACTAGTATAAATACATATATTGCATGATAATATATGACATGTATAGTTGCGTGTGTTTAATACACACTATGTGCAGGTACGCATGAATACAATGGGTGATTGTCTAGTATGGAAACTGACCTAGAGTGCATATAGAAGAAAGAAGCTAAGAAGTTTATTCAAGGATAAGTATTAGTGTTTTATTTCAATTTTGTATGCATGTGATTTTGAGTCAGATCCACGAGGATTACATGTAACCTATAATTGATGGGTATAGATTGTTTTGATGGTTATGTGTGAGTTAACCTAATATGATATTTTGTACATATTTATTTGGTGAATGTGCTAGTTGACTTGTTGTATGTAGGAAAACTACAGGAAGTAATTGTTCGTCAAGAACACAAAGGCTTGGAAGAATGTAGGGGAAGAACCTGCATTCTTAAAATACAATAAATGGAGGCCCATATAAGTCGTAGCTATTCAAATGGTAGTATTGTATATCAAATTATGATATTAATTATGGTAAAAATAGTTGAGTTTATGCATCTAAAATCTCTCACAAAATTGATTGAAACCAATGTTACAAGTAGCATTGGAAGGAGATATGTAGGGAGAGCTCCTTTGTAACCGATATATTTCTATCGGAAGATCTATATCAGATGGAGAGGCTATGGGATCCTGTAAATTTAGAAACAACTACCTTTGAACGAGGAAATGACATTATAAGATGCATTAATACACTAAGGACGGTGTAAATTTAAGGGGGGGAGTATCTAACACCCCTCCCTTGTATGTAAAACTTTAAAAACCTAAGTTGAGAGAAGCTAGGTCTGATGTGTAATAAGAAAAGTAAATACTTTATTAAATAAAGAAAATAATTATTCACTTGGAAAAGCAAAACACCAAGAGACGAGATTATTGCCAAATCCCATTGGTAAATGGGAAGGGATAATTCTTTCATGATAGAGCTTCTAGATTCAATTCTAGATAAGCTAGATGGATTGGAGATAAAGATCCACTGAGAAAAACATAAGCATTCCGGGAAAGAAAGGCATGATTTTATGAGGAAAAGGCTCGTGCACGAGAAAGGCGAGATTTTTTCGGTAAAAGCCTAGGAAAATGGATAAAGAAGATCCATAACAACGAGACGCCGCTAATGGAAACCATATCAAGAAAGAGGGTATTAAATAACCATTGCAGAGATCAACATGAGACAGTTGATCTATGGCAAGAGCTCTTGGCTCAGGGTTGAATTAGAAGAGTAAGTTCTAGGTTGGGTGGTGGTACTCTATTTTCCAAGTGACGTTCTTTGTTCTACTCTCGTTTGATTCAATGGCATGGAATGCTTTATATGTTGGCCCCTTAAACTTCTTATTGTCAAATGTTAAGCCTATGAGATAATGGAGTTTCATGTGTTATCTTTTCTTATGAGATTTTTGAATAATTATGCATGAGACAACTATGTATGATGAATGATTTGGTTTTAAGGTTTGAAACTGTAGAGCCTGTGGTTCAGGTTAGCTAATATATGCATTATGCACCATAGGATGAATTACATCCATTGAGGCTCGTTTTAGTTATTTATTTGTATTGCATAAGATACATGTCAATGTTACTTTCGACGATGACAATAGGACTATGAACATGTTATAGGAAAAATCTAGTTACAATGTATTGATGACATTATCTCCATTAATGTTTGTGTTAAATCCTCAAAGGAGGGAAGCTTGAATGCGAGATATTGAATGATCATGATTGATTCTTCCACTGTGATGTGATGTATGCATGGGCATAATTTCGTGTGTTAACTATGTTAGGGTATGATTATATCTCAATGCATGCGACAACTATTCCATCTAAATTTATTTCAAGTTAAATGCATTGAAGAAACACATTATGTGGAATTTAACACTGTGTCGAGGAGGTATATGCAAGTAGTATGTGGTTTCTACTATGGTGACAAAGATATTATGTTACAATTAAATACCCATTAAAGAGATCGAGGCAGTTGATCCACAGAAAAAACCCTCGGCTTGGGGGTGAACTGGAAGCGTCAGTTCTAGGTTGGGTGGTGCTCGCTTTTCCAAGTGACCTCCTTTCCATATTTTGATCGGCTTCAAGTGAATAGGATGTAGTATATGTTTTCCTCTCACTCCTTATGTGTCAAATCTCTTAGCATATGTGTAAAGTGGTATGTGTTATCTTTTTTTATGGGAATGATTGTATACTTATGCATGTGGGCACTAGTGAATGTAAATTAACTCAATGTGTGTAGTTAATGACTGGATCATAATAGGTGATTTTTAATATTGAATTAAGGAGACAGGTGGCCAATGGCATCTGTGTCCTCATGTAAAATTTAATGATAGTAAGACAACTATGTATGATGAAGAAATATTTTTCAAGGTTGTAGTTGTACAACTGATAGTTCCAGTTATCTAGGCTATGCATTATGCATCGTGAGGAAAATTGCATCCACTGAGGCTCTTTTTATCTAATTGTTCATATTACATAGAATATATATGTTAGGAATACATTGAAATATGACAATATGACTATGATCATGATGTAGGGAAATGCTAGCTACAATGTATTTATGACAATGGTTCCATTAAGGCTTGTGTTGAATTCTTAAAGGAATGAAACTCGAATGCAGGATCTTGAATGATCAAGATTGGTTCTTTCCTCTATGATGTGATGTATACATGGGTAGAATTGCATGTGTTAACTTTGTTATGAGATGATTATATATGAATGCAGGTGACAACTATTGCATCTAAATTTAATCCAAGTTAAATTTAGTGAAGGAACATAATATGTGGATATTAATGTTGTGTCTAGGAAGTGTCTGCCAATAGTATGTGGTTTTTAATAAGGTTTCAAGGAGGTATGTGACATACATTAATATCCACTTGTTTATCTCACATTAAAGAGAGTTTTTGTGGTTTGCTTATGTATGGTGCACCAATGTAAGTATAATGTCTTTGTCTCCCGTGTCCATTACTTATGTTTCTATTATGGACTCAAATTAGAAGGATTTAGTTAGATATAACCTTAATATTTGGTGTCCAATATATTTTATATATTCCTTAAGCAAAACTACGTTCAGGTGGGGTGATACAAAAGCAAACTACCGAGAGTTTCTCACGCTTTCCCTATGCAATAGGGCTCTTCAACTACCTTATCTCCATTTTGTAGGGGTCACCTCTAATACGAAATGGATGGCATAACGTGATTATTAGGGTTGTCAACATTATTGGTCTTTTTCTAAGTGTTCCTTCATTTGCATCTATCTCACTTTTGATCCACCTAAGAACAAGGGTTTTTCTGATCATATTTCCTATGAAGAAATAATATTGGTATCATTACCTTTCTGGAATAAAACCCCTTCTTTTAATAGTTAATATGGTTCCTTAGAGGGATACGGCTGTGGGTAAACAGTTCATGCCCATTGATCACTTACATATTGTGCGTTTGCAGAAGAGTATGGGAAGGATGGTTATGTGGGTGATGGTGGTGTTTACAACTATTGTGATAACTTGCCTTTGTGCTATCCATGATCACAAGCATAAGAGTGTCAATGTAGGAACAACAGGAATAGTGTCGACTACGATTCTCTACAGTTCTCCACTATCCATAAGTGTAAAATCTACATTTCACTACTTGAGTGTTATTGTAGGAACTGCAGGAATAGTGTCGACTATGATTCTCTACGGTTCTCCACTATCCATAATTGTAATATCTACATTGCAGTTTGCACTACTTTAATTTTCACATCCTCTACTGAATTACTGGAATAAAAAATGTCAAAATAACATGCTTTATTTTATTTATTTTTATAGTAAAATGATTAGAATACTTTTCAAAATGACATATGAAATACATCATAAAACATACCTTATAATTTAAAAAGGAGGTAACATCAGCTATTGATCTTAGTTTACTGTATGTTCATTTTATATTATATATAGAGACAGGTAATTCAAACCCAAAGCGTGGAATTCATGCCCAACTTCTATTTATCCTTGTTCGTTTTCCTCGAAAGTGCTTAGTGGATTGTGTATGGTGCTCTTAGTAGAGACAGTATCATCATGGTAATATAATACATTGAACTATTGACAATACTACATATAAGAAAATTGAGATGTATTTGACTCCATTATCAAACAAATAACGACATATTAAGCTTCGGCTGAACGATATATTTGTTTTGCGATGTTCTGCACAGGCATCAAATTGTTTGGGAGCTCCATTAGTGTTCGCGCAGATGGTTTTGTACTGTATTTATCCCCATAGAAAGAGCGGGCCTGCTGAAGATACTAACGTGAACGCAGGCAAGCAGTTGGAGTCGACAAAAGAAAAGAGAAATGATGACAAATATAACTATATCTCTGGTAACATCGAAATGCAGTTGAATGTACAAGTTGAGGGTCGGGGCAGACGTGACCCTTCACTGTGTTATGGCGAGTGTTTTTTACAGTTTGATCATCTTCTACTATTGATGTTTCAGCAGTTCGCCTCCATATGTATTCTTCATAATACGTGTTCGAATTCATAATATGTGTTCGACTTCATAATATGTATTCGACTTCATAAAGTGGAAATAGGTAGAGTTCCTTCAGATGCAATGTGTTTTCCTGAACGAAAACAATGCATCATTTTCATTTTTGAGCAACTTTTAGTTTTAAATTAATAAAAAAACAGCAATAGGTAATTTGAAGGATTATAATTTCAAGGTAACGATACCTACTGCGTTGGTCACTTTGTTCAGACTTTTAATAATGTGTAACATTCGTATAATTTCAACTTATTAATATGAAATACATCATAAAGCATACCTTATAATTTACAAGAATTTTACTGCTTTCAACTTTAAATGTTCACATGTAAATAGTAAAATACATGAAAAACAAACTAAATTCAATCAATTTTTAGAAGGAAAATGTAGAAATTTAATGGTTTTTCCAATATTGAAAATAGTTAATTTTTTTTTTTAACTTTGAAATCATATTTGTTTTTTTTGAGATGTATTTATAATTTTCTATAAATCTAATATACACTTTGTAATGATTTAGTAAAATTGTATATTGTATTTTTTTAAGTTTTAATAATAGTGAAGTAATATTATGGTTATCTCTAGAATAACAATTGAATAGAGTGGAGAATTGAATCAATGACTTAATATATAGAAATACTTTAACAAATCACTCAATCACTATTTATTCAAGACCTCAACTGCATAAACTAACAAAATTATATATATATATATATATATATATATATAATTTTATATATATGAATAACAAATAAAATTGTATATTATTTTAAAAATAATTTTAGAAATATAAAATTATATATATATATATATATATATATATATAATGATTTTACAGATATGAATAACAGATGTATTTTTTCATATATGGGGTTTTTACTACCAGAAACGTTATCCATCTTCGTATCCATCTCTTTCTCCTTTTAAGTTATTTATGTATTGTTTGATTAGGCATCTCTTATTTCTGCTAAGAGTTTGGTAAGTTTGATAAAGTTTGATTTTTATCAATAATGGGTAATTGGTAATGTTACAATAAAATATATTGATGTTATTTTAAGATAAAGAAATGATTATTATGACACGATTGATTTGGTTGAATAAATTTTTCAACCTCACAACAATACAGGGATTTAGTTAATGAAAAATATATTTCAACTTAATTAGATCTAACAACTTTCTAGGATTAGCAACATGCTATTTTACTTATAAAGAATCGCACCTAATGCAAGTAGTTGTTATAATTGTAATCCCCCCCTAGCAACTACTTGTCTCAATCTTCATTAGCCAACCCTATCTATGGTCCAACCTGGTAGTTAGAAACATTACTACAATGTTGAAATCCATATAATGAAACAAACATCCATTGGAATGCATGGGTAGTTAGTTGCTAGTAGGTTCTCCTTCGTGTACATGGTTCATTCAATCATCATATATTCATATTTACACCTTTAATTCCCAATGCATCTCCATTGTTATAATCTTGGATCTTCTCTTCTTACCCATAACTATGCTCTGAGTTTTGTTATCTTGACTTCAACCACGCTATGGGTTTTTTCAGCTTACCACAAACCTACACTTACAAAGTAGTTTGTAGATTACCATGAAACACTGAAGTACACATGCCTCATCGACCTTACATCAATATTGACTCACGTACATTTAGTGGACAACTCTACTCATACAGATACAAGGTACATACATTCTCTAGGACCCTTACATCAACATAAACATGATACTTTAGACTTTCTTACAAACTAAATGTTAATCTAGGTTGTCATTGATGTCAATATAGCAGTGTTTGTGATGGAAAATTCTTTGATACATGATTTCCCATTGATGCCTATTGATCATAATTCTCATAGTGATGAAAGTTTGATATATGATGATATGATGAGATGGAGGACCCAAGTGGATTAAATATATATATATATATATATATATATATATATATATATATATATATATATATATATATATATATACAGACAGAAAAGAAGCAGTAGATCCGTGAAGCAACACGAGCAAGAAGCCAAAGAGGAGAAGTGTTAGGATATTCCGACACATAGGATATAGTTAAGTTCAACTTGGTCTAGTATAGAGTTAGGTATAGAGTTAGGTAAAGTGTGTTTCTTTACCATTGTACATTTTGTAACTTACAATCCGACGGTCACGATATGTAGTGATCCGACGGTTCACTCTCTCCTCGGTATTACCGACACTTGATCCGTGGCTTGACACCCGATTGGTCCATGAGTTCTATTTAAAGCGCATGGAGGGTCATTGTTCGGGTAATCCGTGCATGAGAGAAGCTTATGTAATTTTTCATTCTTTGATTAATAAGTTGCCTGTAGTAGCCACGTTGGCGCAGGCCGTGGACTGTTTCCCTCTTTGAGGGTTTTAACCACGTCAAAAATACTGGTGTATTGATCTGTGATCTGGTTGTGAGCGGTGTCCTTTTGGTGTTCTTTCTGAGGAACTTACCCTGTAAATTCCTACATGGTATCAGAGCTATTTGAGGGCCGCGTCCGTTGGTGATCCAAATCTGAAGCCGGTAGAACTGCATCTGACTGCTGTTTCCTAGATCTGTTGTTTCTGACTACTTTCGGGCCGAGAGGACTGCTCTGTTGTGTTCGGAGCATCTGTTCCAGTGAGGAACCCCTTTCGTTTCACGCGAAAAGGTTTCTGGTAGCCCTAGCTGTGTCATTTTTAAGATCTGGAGGTATACAGTCTTTATTTGCAGTTTACTGTTATTTTCTCTCTGCTTATTTCGGTTTCGGTTTATTTAGCCTTTTTTTAACCGGATCTATACCTTTCATTTCTGCGTATGCTCTTTTCCCTCCGACTCTGTGCGATCTAGGCAAATCAGAAACAGAAAGGAAGGATTTTTCTCATGCGTATGCTCTTTTCCCTGCACCTTAGTGTGATCTCGGAAAATCAGAAACATTGAGAAAAATATTTAGTTTTTCGGCTAAAGCTAACTTTAAGCCGCAAGGTTCATTTTTTAAAAATATCTTGTTTTTTGGCTAAAGCTAACTTCGAGCCATAAGGTTCGTTTTTTTTGCATGTCCGTGTTGGGTTTTGTGTTTTGTGTTTTGTAGGGAAAAAGAGCTTTCTCAAGGCAAGCACGCAAACCAAGGCCCCCCCCCCTCTCTCTCTCTCTCTCTCTCTCAAATTTTTTGTATAGATCAATTGGTTCAAAGATATTTTAAGAGAGTAGAGGTCTTGGGTTCAAGTCTCCATTTTGTGGGGGCGGATTTTTTCATTTCCGCACATTCGCGCACTTTGCCGGCAACTTCAACAATTTTTTTTTCAAAAAGCCATAACTTCTTCATCCGGAAGCCTTTTTCAAAGCCGTTTTTTTTAAAACAGCCTAATTTTTCGAGATCTATCCATTGGAACACTTACTTTTAGCATCTTCAGCTTCCGTTTTTAAAAAGAAAAATTGAAAGTCCATGTCAAGTCATTCTTGACAGCACTAACTACTTCCAATGGATAGCCTACATGAAAGATTTACTTAGAAGTAAAGGTCTCTATAGAATAGCCACAGACCAAGAGAAGAAACCAAAAGATGAAGACAAGGCTGCAAAATGGGAAAATAGACAAGATCAAGCACGTGGTTTGAGAGGGATGTCTATTTCTCCTGATCTTATATTCCATATTGCAGAACTTGAGACTCCTCATGAAGCATTGGAAAAAATCACTAAAGTTTTTGGGATTAAAAATGAAATTAGAGCCCATCAACTTGAAAATGAGTTGCTTACTTTGGATCCTAATAATTTTTCTTGCATTGAAGATTTCTTGTCCAAATTCAAGACCCTTAGATATCTCTTGGAAGGTGTTAAGGTTAAGAAAGAAGATAGTAACCTTATTTATTCCATCCTTACTAAGTTGGGACCAGCCTACTCTGTATTTGTTTCCACTTTCCATTCTACAAGGGAAGCTTTCATTTGTCAAGGAAAAGACTACAAGGCCCCTTCCTTTGACTCCTTTTGTGATTCCGTAATAAGAGAACAAGAAAAACTCTTACACCTTGGTCTTCTTAATCTTGGAAACTCTTCCAAGAAAGCGTTAGCCGCCCAGCAGCAACCAAATTCAAAGAATCCTAAGAAGTCATATCCTAAAAAGAATGGTCCTAAACCAAGCAAGGGTCCTAAGCAAACTCAGCCTCAAAATGAAAGATCATTTCAGCAAAATGATAAGACCAATAAAAACAAATGGAAGAAGACTGATAGACATTGTAACTTTTGTAATCGAGATGGCCACTTAGAATCTAAATGCTTTAAGAAGATGGAAGCCTTGGAAGCCGCAATGAAGAAACATAACATCCATGTGGAGCATACTTCAACTTCAACTTCCGGAATGGCACTTTCTGCATGTCGTTGTCAATCATCTCAGTCTGGTTATGCATTAAATGTATCTTCTTCTTCTCCTTCTGATGAGTGGCTCATTGATTCTAGAGCCTCTTATCACATGGCCAAAACCCAAGCCATGTTTTCTTCTTTAAATGATTGTAACACCAAAAATATATATGTTGGTGATGATAGATCTCTTAATGTTGTAGGGACTGGAACTGTTCATCTAGACAATGGTCAGTTTAATGATGTATTATGTGTTCCAACCTTATCCTGCAACCTTCTATCTGTCTATCAAATAACTCATTTAGGTGAAGGTAAAATTGTTGAATTTTCACCTCATGATGTTGTAATCAAGGATCTAAGAGATCCTAAACAAATTCTAGCTACTGGTATAGCTGATGATTGCACAAGGTTGTATAAGTTTCACAATTTTGGGTCATCAAATCTTCCCTCAGTATTTGTTGCTCATAATGATGAAGTGAGCAAACTTTGGCATGAGCGATTTGGTCACTTAAACTATCGCTCCCTTCAGCATCTATGTAAAGAAAATATGGTGACAGGTCTTCCTATGGTATCTTGCAGAGATGGGGTTTGTTCCGGATGTGTAATCGGAAAATATCATCGGGATAGTTTTGAAAAACGTGCCTCTTGGCACGCCTCAGCCCCTTTACAGCTTGTGCACAGTGATTTATGTGGTCCACTTCCTGTTGCTTCATTCTCTGGCTACAAGTATTTCTTAACTTTCATTGATGATTTCTCCAGATGCACTTGGGTATACTTCTTAAAACTCAAGAGCGAAGTATTTAACATATTTTTGGCCTTCAAAGCCTTTGTTGAAAAACAATCTGGACATCAAATTCTTAAGCTAAGAACTGATAATGGTGGAGAATATGTTAAAAACACCTTCATCAACTTTTGCACCGAAAATGGAATTCAAATGCAACATACTGTTCCATACACTCCACAACAAAATGGTGTAGCTGAAAGGAAAAATCGCACCTTAAAGGAAATGCTAATTGTATGCTGCAATCTAAAGGACTCAGTCTTAGTTTTTGGGCCGAAGCAATTAATTGTGCAAATTATATAATCAATCGCACTCCTACTAAGGTTCTAAATAATATCACTCCAGAAGAAGCTTGGAGTTCCATTAAACCAGATGTAAGTCACTTTCGTGTTTTTGGAAGTGAAGCATGGGCCCATATTCCAGATGAAAAGCATAAAGCTTTAGAACCTAAGAGTGAGAAATGTACTTTTGTTGGATATTCTGAAGATGTAAAAGGTTATATACTTATTCCATTTAAGTCCAAAAATGTTATCATTAGAAGAGATGTAAAATTTGATGAAAATAAATCGGCCTGCGACCCTAGTCCGGCGGATGTGCCACCTCTTCCTATCTCTTCTACTTTTGAAAACATTTCTTCTTCAGATGATGAAAGTGAGGATGAAAATCCTCCCCCACCTTCTCAGGATCCTCAACTTCCAAGATGGGTCCGTGCTACTCGGGATGCAGCAGGTGATCTTGCCGGTGATCCTACAGATCAGCGACGTACACGTTCTTAGTTTGAAAGAGCCTCTTCTTTACTGGCTCAAGCTCCAGTAAATCATGATCCTGACACTTTTGCAGAAGCTTCAGGCCATCCACATTGGGAAGCAGCTATGAATGAAGAATATCATTCATTGTTGGCAAATGATACATGGGATCTTGTTCCTCTACCAAAGGGACGCAAACTTGTTAGATGTAAATGGGTTTACAGAACCAAGTATGGACCAGATGGGAAAGTAGATAAACATAAAGCTCGTCTTGTTGCTAAGGGCTTTTCACAGGTTGAAGGCATTGACTACACTGAAACCTTCTCCCCTGTTGCCAAAATGAACTCTATCCGCCTTGTTCTTTCCCTTGCTGCCTCTTTAAAATGGGAAGTCCATCAGATGGATGTTAAATCTGCCTTCTTGCATAGGCACTTGCATGAAGAAATCTATATGGAACAACCCATTGGCTTCATCCAAACAGACTCCAACCTTGTTTGTCGACTTAAGAAATCCCTTTATGGTCTCAAGCAAGCTCCTCGGGCTTGGTATGCCAAAATGGATAGCTTTCTTTTAGAATCTGGCTTTTCTAGGTGTTATTCTGACAATACTCTCTACACCAAGAAAGTGGGCAACTCTCTTATCATCCTTGTTCTTTATGTTGATGATCTTATTCTTACTGGTAGTGATCCCAACCTTATAAACCATGTGAAGTCCAGCCTTAAAAAGAAATTTGAAATGACAAACTTAGGACACTTACACTATTTTCTCGGTCTTCAAGTCTTGCAATCCAAGGAGGGTATTTCCCTTTCCCAGTCCAAGTATGCTTGTGATATTCTTCGTCATTTTCACATGGAAGACTGTAAGCCAGCCCCTTCTCCCTTTCAGTCTGGAGTCAAACTTTCAGTCTCTTGTACTTCTCCTGAAGTTGATGCTACCTTATACCGTCAACTTGTAGGAAAACTCTTGTATTTAACCCATACTCGTCCTGACCTTTCCTTTGCTGTTGGCCTTGTTGCTCGTTTTATGCAAAATCCCCGTGAAAGTCATTAGAAAGCAGCCAAAAGAATACTTTGTTATGTTCGAGGTACAGTACAGTTTGGGATTCATTATAGTGCCAAAGCAGCTCCTCTATTAGTTGGTTTCACTGATTCTGATTGGGCTGGTGACCATGATGATCGGAAGTCTACTGCCGGTTATGTCTTCACTCTTGGTTCAGGACCTATTACATGGGCTTGTAAGAAACAGGCTGCCATTTCTCTTTCATCAGCAGAAGCCGAGTATCATGGTGCTGTGGAAGCTAGTAAGGAAGCCTTGTGGCTTCGTCAGATCCTATCAGAGTTTGGCTTTGAGCAGCAGCATCCAACCACACTTTGGTGTGATAATCAAAGTGCCATTCAGCTATGCAAAGATCCAGTCCAGCATCAGCGCAGAAAACACATTGAACTACACATGCACTTCATCAGAAATCTCATTCATGACCATGTTCTTGAAGTGCAATATTGTTCAACAGATGATCAGGTTGCAGACATCTTCACAAAGGCTCTCACAGAGGCGAAGTTCACTAAACTTCAATATATGCTTGGAGTTCAGGAAGTTGTCACTAAGGGGGGATAGGCTCTAGTGCCTCCTTCCTTCTCCTATTGTGTCATATTTGTAAATCCTTCAATCCTATCCCAAGTTGTTCTTAAGGGGGGATGTTAGGATATTCCGACACATAGGATATAGTTAAGTTCAACTTGGTCTAGTATAGAGTTAGGTATAGAGTTAGGTAAAGTGTGTTTCTTTACCGTTGTACATTTTGTAACTTACAATCCGACGGTCACGATATGTAGTGATCCGACGGTTCACTCTCTCCTCGGTATTACCGACACTTGATCCGTGGCTTGACACCCGATTGGTCCATGAGTTCTATTTAAAGCGCATGGAGGGTCATTGTTCGGGTAATCCGTGCATGAGAGAAGCTTATGTAAATTTTCATTCTTTGATTAATAAATTGCCTGTAGTAGCCACGTTGGCACAGGCCGTGGACTGTTTCCCTCTTTGAGGGTTTTAACCACGTCAAAAATACTGGTGTATTGATCTGTGATCTGGTTGTGAGTGGTGTCCTTTTGGTGTTCTTTCTGAGGAACTTACCCTGTAAATTCCTACAAGAAGCCACCATGAGGCCAAAGAGTAAGAAAAAGAGTTTATCGGCAACCATCAAAGAAGCAAGTAATCGCAGTAAGAGAAGTAGAAAACAGAGCAACGATGATAACAGAGGAGTAAAGAAGAAAAAAAAAGAGCAACATCGATAACATAGGAGTAAATAACAAAACAAAGAGCAACAACGATAACGGAGGTGTAAAGAAGAAAACATCAGAGGATCCATATCGGAAGTATCACATGTAATATATGCCTAGGAAGAACCGATAGGAAGAAAAAGAGCGGTGGAGCATAAACAAAGTAATAGGAGGTCACAGGAAGATAAGCCATAGGAGCAATAGCTATTGGAAGATTGGGGGTATGAGTGTATGGATGTTTTGATAGTGGCTAAAGGCCCGCACTAAATCCTAGCCATCGATCTCAGCCCGCACTAAATCCTAGTCATTGATCTCATTATGTTTGTTTCGATCATGGCTGAAGGCCCGTGCTAAATCCTAGCCATCGATCTCAGCATGTGCTAAATCCTAGACATTGATCTCATTATGTCATAGTCAACAGTGTGGGTAGGTCTGGTTTTAACCCATGTATTACTTGAAGACCCGGAGGCTGTAGATTTGATGACCTCGTATATCCAATGGTTATTGGGTCATAAATTGGTCTGACGTTAAATCTAAAAAGGAACCTGAACTTTTATAGGTCAAGGATTTATAATACTTATCGACTCAGTAAAGGAGGTCAAGTGTCGCGCAAGTTCCTCAGTTGATATCGTTGTGAACCATTGGATCCAGCGTGCCTTGATCAAACGGTGGAGGATCAACGATTGGGTTTGTTGATTAGGTGGATCAACAACTATCGGATTAATGATGAGATCAATAGTGGAGAATTAATTCGATAAGACTTGGGACTGCGTGGACCCAAGAAGTTTATGGACATGGGTTTAATTTTAATTGGGGTCCGATCTTGTGCATTCAGGTGGGACCAATGTTCGTTTGTGGGATTAAAGGAATAACTAAGGTTTTTCATGAAGTTGTGAATGTGATTAAAGGTAATTACGTGGCATGTGGGACCTCCATGTTGGTATAGTAGCTCTTATATGGTTTTTTGTGAATAATCAAGTCTATGGATAAAAGACTCTCCGATATATATTTTTAATATATAAGTCGACCTCCCTCCAATAGATGTGTCCTTTGGTCATTGGGGAAACTCATATAAAAGTGAATTAAAATGCTTCAGTTCTAAGTATCTATCTTGGGCACAAAAATAAAACATAAAGAAGTTCACAACTTGTGAACTTGAAGAGACAGAGGAAGATTCAGGAACAATAGAAAGAAAGCCAAAGGTTGAGCGAACAAAAGTGGAAGCCAAAGGTGGAATGAGCAAAGAATGAAGCCGAAAGGTTCGACGGAAGAAGAAGGAAGCTGAAAAGTCTAGTAGAAGAAGAAGGAAGACAAAGGGTCTAGTAGAAGAAGAAGGAAGCCAAAAGGTCCAGCGGAAGAAGAAGGAAGCCGAAAGGTCCAGTGGAAGAAGAAGGAAGGCAAAGGTCAAACATTTTGTTGACTGGGTTACTTATTCAAAAGCTCAAACCTATGTTTGGTTGATTCAGATAACAGTTTAAAGGACGCTCTTCAAATCTAAGAAGATTATTTGAGTATGAACAGGGTTGTCTTTAATTGAACACACAATATGGAACTGTGACAAAAATTCCTCTAAAGAAGTCACTCCTGAAGCAGTCACTCCTTAAGCATTTACCACGACAGTGAGAATAAAGGCTTGAAACAGAGAGTTTTTTTTATGCACAGCTCAGTGCAGTTCATTGTAGACATAATGAAGTTGTGTGGAGACTATTGAAGAACATGATGTATTAGTCATCATGATGTGACTTGGATATTTTTCTTGGATATAATGAAGAGGAATGGTGATACCTTCTATGAGACAAGGTTGTCATTAATGTAGCAGTGAAGCTGTAGATTGACAGAAGTCAGTGAAGAATATTTTGGGAGCCAAGAATTACTATCCAACATATCTAGACAAACTATAGCAGTGGGTTGGAGCCCAGAGGGTTGGTGCCCTAAAGGTTTGAGCCTCGAACAAACAAGGTAGTCACCTTGAAAAGATAGGGTCAGAGCCCTTGGGGTTGGTGCCTCAAAATTGGAAGGATTGCTGCCCTTGGATTTGGTGCTCCTAAATATAAGGTTGGTGCCTTGAGAAGATAGGGTTGGTGCCCTAGAGTTTGGAGCGTCACAAAAGACCAAGTTAGTACTTGGCAACAAGTTGGAGCCTGTGAGATTGAAGATCGGTGTCTTCATTAAAGGTTGGAGCCTTATATATATTGTACTTGATTTATTGCAAAGATTGTATTAATAAAAGTATTTACTCCTATTGTTCATTTTGTGTTCTAAATATAAATTATTTAACTGGTAAAAATAAAAATTGAAAAGAAATAGTGATTCACCCACCCTCTTAGTATTTCCAACAACTCGTATCAGAGCCAATACCTTCACTCAAATCTGAACAGCTTGATGTTTGATCATTAAAACACAAATGGCAAATCCAAGGAAGAAAGTCTCCAATCCTCCTAAAGATGTGTCTCCCTCTACCACTGAAATAGAAGTCAATCAATTTGTGAAGGCTTCATGGTTTAATGAAAACTTTGATATATGGGGAGAAAGAATGAGTAATTTCTTAAAGACTCAAGGTATTGAAGTACGAGAATCAGTAATTATTAATAACATGATGAATGGAGAATCCAAGGAGTACAATGCAAAGGCGATGAAGGCAATCTTGAACGGGCTACCAGATTCTATAAAGAGAAATTTCAGAAAATGTTCGTCAGAAAAGGGTATATGGGAAAAACTTATGATCTTCACTCAAAAGGAGCATTGGAAATGATCTCTAGTCAAGAAAATGATGGCAAACAAGAGGAAAATCAAGAGTCCATCAAGGAAGCTGAAGATAAGATTGATTAGATCAAGGCTAAAGAAGACCTAGAAAATGAAGAGAATGAAAAAGACTTTGTAGAAGATCTCGTCACTAAACTTATGGCTGCCATGGAAGAGATTATAAATTTGAAAAACGAAAATGAGGAACTTAATAAGAAAGCACTAGCTGGTGACCAAGACCAAAGAAGGAAGAAAGTTGACCTTGTCAAGCATCAAGTACAAGAAAGGGATGAAGAACCTTCCAAGCTTAAGAAGGAATTTCATCAAAGCAAAAGAAAGCATCATGAAGAAGTCATATCCATGACAAATCAATTGGATAAAGCAAAGAAACGGGAAGATACCTTGTCAAGTCAACTTGAACAAAGGCACAAGAGCTTGAAAAAACTTGAAGAAGAGATTGGTCAGTACAAGGTCAAGGCCTCCTCTCTCAAATCTCAACTACAAGAAGAAAGAAATTTATAACAAGGAGCTGAGAGGACAATGGAAGCATTGCCAATCATAAAAGGATTGGTTGATGAAGCAAAAAAGGAGAGAAACACCATGATATACTGACTAAAATCAAAGGATGAAGAGACATTCAAACTAAAATCCTACCTCAACCTTTTCAAGGCCGAAACATGTAAAGCTACAATAATCAGGGAAGAAATGGGGAGCAATCTAGCAAAAGAAAATGAAGAAATATTAAAAATGAAGTTAGATATCATCTCCCTTAAAATAGAAGAAAATGAAGCTACTCGTATAAAGAAAGAAACTGAGAAACAACTTGCTAAGAAGAATAATGATTGTGAAATATTGGAAGAAGAGATTATCTCCCTGAGGAAAAAGGTTGAAGGGATGGACGAAAAATTGAAGAGCTCTCACGCCATGGATGACATGCTCAGCCATCAAAGATCTCCATTTGATAAATCAGGTCTTGGCTATGAAGGTGAATCCTCAAGCAAGGGTGACCATACTTCAAACAAAAAGGATGTGAGGAGGCCAGAAAGAAATGTTGATGTTCCTAGATCTAGCAAAGGCAAGGATAAGAGTCAAGGAGACAATGAAGGAAATCCTAGTCTAAGAAGAAATGTAGATGATTTCAAGGACACAAGAAGAAATGGTTATAATAAAAGGATCTCAAGGCAGAAAGGCTTCAGTAGTACATCAAGTAAATCTCCATCTCCTAGGTACCAAATTTTATTTCTTGGTTAATGTTATTCTTGTACAAACTTTGGACACATGGAAAAATATTGTAGGGCATCCCACAAAGATAAATATAATGGTTCCCGTCAATCTTTGAAAAGAAATTTTGCAAGAAGAAGTCATGAATTATTATTCAAGAACAACATAGAGTGCTTCAAGTGTCATAACATTGGTCATATGGCACATAATTGTAACTTGATTTGGACACCTTCTCAAGCTAGAACTCTGCCAGAAAAGAAAGTTATACAAGTGTGGAGAAGAAAGAAAATACAATCTGAAAATCTCCTGAGCTCTCCAGCCAACAACACATGTTGCTGACTTGATGAAGATATTCTTGATATTTCGAGTTTTTGATGATGGGATTCTGCTAAAAAGAGACCAT
The DNA here is from genome assembly GCA_031772625.1 of Pinus tabuliformis. Lineage (NCBI taxonomy): Eukaryota > Viridiplantae > Streptophyta > Pinopsida > Pinales > Pinaceae > Pinus > Pinus tabuliformis. The sequence goes on from CM062806.1 coordinate 556,295,184, forward strand.
GTATACAATTAGGGGGAGCTTGTGATTCTTGATCATTATTACGGAAGCTATTCTTGAAAGGGTTCTTATGATATCCTTGATGAGATATATTAGAAACCATTCTTTGATAAAGATCATTTCTCAAGAGCACTACATTGAAGAACATGATCTTCTAACCATTATTTGGATAGATGTTGAAGATTTTCTTTCCACCTAATCACTAAGGATAAATTGGAGCAGTAGAGAAGGCCATCCAATGCTAGAGAAATAGGGAAAATAACCATGTTGCTGTTATTACAGATGTTAAATGTCTCGAATTAGGGATTTGATGTGAGAATAGGTAAATTATGGACACAAATAGAGGCAAACTTCGAACAAATAGATAAATTTGGGAATGGATCTCGAAGCAAGAGAAGTTGGCAACATTTAACAAAACTAAAGCATTACAAAGCGATGCCTATTAGTAAAAAGGAATTAAAAGACAGTCACAGATTGGATATCAATATCTGCTAGTGGAGATAACTTGTAGAGAATTTTACAAGAAAAAAAGGAAAGATGGCTCATCAAAAGAGCTATGGAAAGGAGAATGTTTTGCAGTAGAATATAGCTCAGTAACATAAGGAGAAGAATAGAGATACAAAGGAAATTGGATATGAAAAAAGATAGCAATTTCAATGGTGTCTTTTGCTGATTCAAACTATAAAGACACCTTAATTCTAACTGTGAAGACAACAAAATTTGGATTGCAGAAGCATAAAAACTTGGAATTGAACATTTGGTGTATGGCTATTTGGAGTCTATTTGGAAGCATTGTTGAAGCCATGATAAAGTAGTTTTTCAGACATAAAGAAGGGATAATGTGCTAGTTGATGATGAGGTAGCAATCCTTCTATCTTGAGTAAAAAGAAGAGCACCACGATAGAGGGAGTAACATACCCATGAAGATCTACTATTCATAAAGAACAGAAGCAGTTTGATAGGGGGAGTCTTTGTGCACTCCTTTGCCATTGATGTCGAAGGGGGAGAGAAGAAGAATATTGCGATCAATGAAAAGGGGGAGATTGTTAATCTAGGTTGTCATTGATGTCAATATAGTAGTGTTTGTGATGGAAAATTATTTGATACATGATTTCCCATTGATGCCCATTGATCATAATGCTCATAGTGATTCATTGGAGCAAGAGAAGCAGAATATACAGAAGCAATGATAACAGAGGAGTAAAGACGAAAACAAAGAGGAACAATGATAAGAGATGAGTAAAGAAGAAAACAAAGAGAAACAACGATAATATAGGAGTAAAGAAGAACCGATAAGAACAAAACAACAGTGGATCATAAACAGAGTTATAGGAGGTCACAGGAAGATAAGCCATAGGACCAACAACTATCGGAAGAGCAGGGGTAGGAGTGTATGGTTATTTTGATCATGGCTAAAGGCCCACGCTAAATCCTAGTTGTCGATCTCAGCCCGCACTAAATCCTAGCCATCAATCTCATTACGTCTAATTTGATCATGGCCGAAGGCCCGCACTAAATCCTATCCATCGATCTCATTACGTCACAGTCAATGGTGGGGATTAGGCCTGGTTTTAACCCGTCTGCTAGTTGAAGACTTGCAGGCCACAGATTTTATGACCTTATATATCCAATGGATATCAAGTCATAAAGTGATTGGACGATAATATAAAAATGGACCTGAACTTTTATAGATCAAGGATTTATAATCCTTATCAGCTTTGAAAAGGCAGTTAAGAATCACACAAGTTCCCCAGCCGATATCGCTATGAACCATTGGATCCAATGCACCTTGATCAAACGGTGGAGGATCGGTGATTGGGTTTGTTGATTGGGTGGATCAACAACCGTCAGATTAATGATGAGATCAATGGTGGAGAATTAATCCAATAACACTTAGGACTGATTAGACCCGAGAAGTTTATGGACATGGGTTTAATTTTATTTGTTAGGATATTCCGACACATAGGAAATAGTTAAGTTCAACTTGGTCTAGTATAGAGTTAGGTAAAGTGTGTTTCTTTACCGTTGTACATTTTGTAACTTACAATCCGACGGTCACGATATGTAGTGATCCGACGGTTCATTCTCTCCGCGGTATTACCGACACTTGATCCGTGGCTTGACACCCGATTGGTCCATGAGTTCTATTTAAAGCGCATGGAGGGTCATTTTTCGGGTAATCCGTGCATGAGAGAAGCTTATGTAAATTTTCATTCTTTGATTAATAAATTGCCTGTAGTACCCACGTTGGGATAGGTCGTGGACTGTTTCCCTCTTTGAGGGTTTTAACCACGTCAAAAATACTGGTGTATTGATCTGTGATCTGGTTGTGAGCGGTGTCCTTTTGGTATTCCTTCTGAGGAACTTACCCTGTAAATTCCTACATGGTATCAGAGCTATTTGAGGGCCGCGTCCGTTGGTGATCCAAATCTGAAGCTGGTAGAACTGCATGCGGCCGTCGTTTCCTAGATCTGTTGTTTCTGACTGCTTTCGGGTCGAGAGGACTGCTCTGTTGCGTTCGGAGCATCCGTTCCAGTGAGGAACCCCTTTTGTTTCACGTGAAAAGGTTTCCGGTAACCCTAGCTGCGTCATTTTTCAGATCGGGAGGTATACAGTGTTTTTTGCAGTTTACTGTTATTTTCTCTCTGCTTATTTCGGTTTCGGTTTATTTAGCCCTCTTTTGTAACCGGATCTATACCTTTCATTTCTGTGTATGCTCTTTTCCCTGCGACTCTGTGCGATCTGGGCAAATCAGAAACAAAAAGGAAGGATTTTTCTCATGCGTATGCTCTTTTCCCTGCACCTTAGTGTGATCTCGGAAAATCAGAAACATTGAGAAAAATATTTAGTTTTTCGGCTAAAGCTAACTTTGAGATTTTTTTTTAAATTTCTAGTTTTTTGGCTAAAGCTAACTTCGAGCTGCAAGGTTTGTTTTTCTTTGCATATTCGTGTTGGGTTTTGTGTTTTGTGTTTTGTAGGGAAAAAGAGCTTTCTCAAGGCAAGCACGCAAACCAAGCCCCCCCCCCCCCCCCCTCTCTCTCTCTCTCTCTCTCTCAAATTTTTTGTATAGATCAATTGGTTCAAAGCTATTTTAAGAGAGTAGAGGTCTTGGGTTCAAGTCTCCATTTTGTGGGGGCAGATTTTTTCATTCCCGCACGTTCGCGCACTTTGCCGGCAACATCAGCAATTTTTTTTCAAAAAGCCATAACTTCTTCATCCGGAAGCCTTTTTCAGAGCCGTTTTTTTTAAAACCGCCTATTTTTTCGAGATCTATCCATTGGAACACTTAATTTCAGCATATTCAGCTTCATTTTTTTTTTTTAAATGGAAAGTCCATGCCAAGTCATTCTTGACAGCACTAATTACTTCCAATGGGTAGCCTACATGGAAGATTTACTTAGAAGTAAAGGTCTCTTCAGAATAGCCACAGACCAAGAGAAGAAACCAAAAGATGAAGACAAAGCTGCAAAATGGGAAAATAGACAAGATCAAGCACGTGGTTTGATAGGGTTGTCTATTTCTCCTGATCTTAGATTCCACATTGCAGAACTTGAGACTCCTCATGAAGCATTAGAAAAACTCGCTAAAGTTTTTGGGATTAAAAATGAAATTAGAGCCCATCAACTTGAAAATGAGTTGCTTACTTTGGATCCTAATAATTTTTCTTGCATTGAAGATTTCTTGTCCAAATTCAAGACCCTTAGATATCTCTTGGAAGGTGTTAAAGTTAAGAAAGAAGATGGTAACCTTATTTATTCCATCCTTACTAAGTTGGGACCAGCCTACTCTGTATTTGTTTCCACTTTCCATTCTACAAGGGAAGCTTTCATTTGTCAAGGAAAAGACTACAAGGCCCCTTCCTTTGACTCCTTTTGTGATTCCTTAATAAGAGAACAAGAAAAACTCTTACACCTTGGTCTTCTTAATCTTGGAAACTCTTCCAAGAAAGCGTTAGCCGCCCAGCAGCAACCAAATTCAAAGAATCCTAAGAAGTCATATCCTCAAAAGAATGGTCCTAAACCAACTCCGCCTCAAAATGAAAGATCATTTTAGCAAAATGATAAGACCAATAAAAACAAATGGAAGAAGACTGATAGACATTGTAGCTTTTGTAATCGAGATGGCCACTTAGAATCTAAATGTTTTAAGAAGATGGAAGCCTTGGAAGCCGCAATGAAGAAACATAACATTCATGTGGAGCCTACTTCAACTTCAACTTCCGGAATGGCACTTTCTGCATGTCGTTGTCAATCATCTCACTCTGGTTATGCATTAAATGTATCTTCTTCTTCTTCTCATTCTCATGAGTGGCTCATTGATTCTGGAGCCTCTTATCACATGGCCAAAAACCAAGCCATGTTTTCTTCTTTAAATGATTGTAACACCAAAAATATATATGTTGGTGATGATAGATCTCTTAATGTTGTAGGGACTGGAACTGTTCATCTAGACAATGGTCAGTTTAATGATGTATTATGTGTTCCAACCTTATCCTGCAACCTTCTATCTGTCTATCAGATAACTCATTCAGGTGAAGGTAAAATTGTTGAATTTTCACCTCATGATGTTGTAATCAAGGATCTAAAAGATCCTAAACAGATTCTAGCTACTCGTCTTGCTGATGATTCCACAAGGTTGTATAAGTTTCACAACTTTGGGTCATCAAATCTTCCCTCAGTATTTGTTGCTCATAATGATGAAGTGAGCAAACTTTTGCATGAGCGATTTGGTCACTTAAACTATCGCTCCCTTCAGCATCTATGTAAAGAAAATATGGTGACAAGTCTTCCTATGGTATCTTGCAGAGATGGTGTTTGTTCCAGATGTGTACTCGAAAAACATTATCGGGACAGTTTTGACAAACGTGCCTCTTGGCACGCCTCAGCCCCTTTACAGCTTGTGCACAGTGATTTATGTGGTCCTCTTCCTGTTGCTTCATTCTGTGGCTGCAAGTACTTCTTAACTTTCATTGATGATTTCTCCAGACGCACTTGGGTATACTTCTTAAAACTCAAGAGCGAAGTATTTAACACATTTTTGGCATTCAAAGCCTTTGTTGAAAAACAATCTGGACATCAAATTCTTAAGCTAAAAACTGATAATGGTGGAGAATATGTTAAAAACACATTCATCAACTTTTGCACCGAAAATGGAATTCAAATGCAACATACTATTCCATACACTCCACAACAAAATGGTGTAGCTAAAAGGAAAAATCGCACCTTAAAGGAAATGGCTAATTGTATGCTGCAATCTAAAGGACTTAGTCTTAGTTTTTGGGCCGAAGCAATTAATTGTGCAAATTATATAATCAATCACACTCCTACTAAGGTTCTAGAGAATATCACTCTAGAAGAAGCTTGGAGTTCCATTAAACCAGATGTAAGTCACTTTCGTGTGTTTGGAAGTGAAGCATGGGCCCATATTCCAGATGAAAAGCATAAAGCCTTAGAACCTAAGAGTGAGAAATGCACTTTTTTTGGATATTCTGAAGATGTAAAAGGTTATAGACTTATTCCCTTTAAGTCCAAAAATGTTATCATTAGAAGAGATGTAAAATTTGATGAAAATAAATCGGCCTGCGAGCCCAGTCCGGCAGATGTGCCACCTCTTCCTATCTCTTCTACTTTTGAAAACATTTCTTCTTCAGATGATGAACGCGAGGATGATAATCCTCCCCCACCTTCTCAGGATCCTCAACTTCCAAGATGGGTCCGTGCTACTCGGGATGCAGCAGGTGATCTTGCCGGTGATCCTACAGATCAGCGACGTACACGTTCTCAGTTTGAAAGAGCCTCTTCTTTACTGGCTCAAGGTCCAGTAAATCATGATCCTGACACTTTTGCAGAAGCTTCAGGCCATCCACATTGGGAAGCAGCTATGAATGAAGAATATCATTCATTGATGACAAATGATACATGGGATCTTGTTCCTTTACCAAAGGGACACAAACTTGTTAGATGTAAATGGGTTTACAGAACCAAGTATGGACCAGATGGGAAAGTTGATAAACATAAAGCTCGTCTCGTTGCTAAGGGCTTTTCACAGGTTGAAGGCATTGACTACAGTGAAACCTTCTCCCCTGTTGCCAAAATGAACTCTATCCACCTTTTTCTTTCCCTTGCTGCCTCTTTAAAATGGGAAGTCCATCAGATGGATGTTAAATCTGCCTTCTTGCATGGGGAATTGCAGGAAGAAATCTATATGGAACAACCCATTGGCTTCATACAAACAGACTCCAACCTTGTTTGTCGACTTAAGAAATCCCTTTATGGCCTCAAGCAAGCTCCTCGGGCTTGGTATGCCAAAATGGATAGCGTTCTTTTAGAATCTGGCTTTTCTAGGTGTCATTCTGACAATACTGTCTACACCAAGAAAGTGGGCAACTCTCTTATCATCCTTGTTCTTTATGTTGATGATCTTATTCTTACTGGTAGTGATCCCAACCTTATAAACCATGTGAAGTCTAGCCTTAAAAAGAACTTTGAAATGACAGACTTAGGACACTTACACTATTTTCTCGGTCTTCAAGTCTTGCAATCCACGGAAGGTATTTTCCTTTCCCAGTCCAAGTATGCTTGTGATATTCTTCGTCATTTTCACATGGAAGACTGTAAGCCAGCCCCTTCTCCCTTTCAGTCTGGAGTCAAATTTTCAGTCTCTTGTACTTCTCCTGAAGTTGATGCTACCTTATACCGTTAACTTGTAGGAAAACTCTTGTATTTAACCCATACTCGTCCTGATCTTTCCTTTCCTGTTGGCCTTGTTGCTCGTTTTATGCAAAACCCCCGTGAAAGTCATTGTAAAGCAGCTAAAAGAATACTTCGTTATGTTCGAGGTACAGTACAGTTTGGGATTCATTACAGTGCCAAAGCAGCTCCTCTGTTAGTTGGTTTCACTGATTCTAATTGGGCTGGTGACCCTGATGATCGGAAGTCTACTGCCGGTTATGTCTTCACTCTTGGTTCAGGACCTATTACATGGGCTTGTAAGAAATAGGCTGCCATTTCTCTTTCGTCAGCAGAAGCAGAGTATCATGGTGCCGTGGAAGCTAGTAAGGAAGCCTTGTGGCTTCGTCAGATCCTATCAGAGTTTGTCTTTGAGCATTAACATCCAACCACACTTTGGTGTGATAATCAAAGTTCCATTCAGCTATGCAAAGATCCAGTCCAGCATCAGCGGAGCAAACACATTGAACTACACATGCACTTCATCAGAAAGCTCATTCATGACCATGTTCTTGAAGTGCAATATTGTTCAACAGATGATAAGGTTGCAGACATCTTCACAAAGGCTCTCACAGAGGTGAAGTTCACTAAACTTTGATATATGCTTGGAGTTCAGGAAGTTGTCACTAAGGGGGGATAGGCTCTAGTGCCTCCTTCCTTCTCCTATTGTGTCATATTTTTAAATCCTTCAATCCTATCCCAAGTTGTTCTTAAGGGGGGATGTTAGGATATTCCGACGCATAGGAAATAGTTAAGTTCAACTTGGTCTAGTATAGAGTTAGGTATAGAGTTAGGTAAAGTGTGTTTCTTTACCATTGTACATTTTGTAACTTACAATCCGACGGTCACGATATGTAGTGATCCGATGGTTCATTCTCTCCTCGGTATTACCGACACTTGATCCGTGGCTTGACACCCGATTGGTCCATGAGTTCTATTTAAAGCGCATGGAGGGTCATTGTTCGGGTAATTCGTGCATGAGAGAAGCTTATGTAAATTTTCATTCTTTGATTAATAAATTGCTTGTAGTACCCACGTTGGGACAGGTCATGGACTGTTTCCCTCTTTGAGGGTTTTAACCACGTCAAAAATACTGGTGTATTGATCTGTGATCTGGTTGTGAGCGGTGTCCTTTTGGTATTCTTTCTGAGGAACTTATCCTGTAAATTCCTACATTATTTGGGGTCTGGTCTTGTGCATTCAGGTGGGGCCAGTGTTCGTTTGCAGGATTAAAGGAATAACTCCAGTTTTCATGAAGTTGTGAATGCAATTAAAGGTAATGATGTGGCATGTGGGACCTCCATGTGAGTATAACAACTCTTATATGGTTTTCCATGAATAATCAAGTCTATTGACAAAAGACTCTCTGATATATATTTTTAATATACAAGTTTGCCTCCCTCCAGTAGATGTGTCCTTTAATCATTGGTGAAACTCATATAAAAGTGAGTTAAAACATTTTGGTTATGAGTATCTATCTCGGGAACAAAAATAGAACATAAAGAAGTTCACAACTCATGAACTTGAAGAGACAGAGGAAGCCAAAGGAACAGTAGAAAGAAAGCCAAAGGTCAAGTGAACAAAAGTGGAAGCTGAAGGTGGAACTAGTGAAGAAGGATGTTTAATGGTTCAACGAAAGAAGAAGGAAGCTGAAACATCCAGAAGAAGGAGAAGGAAGCCGAAAGGTCCATCGGAAGAAGAAGGAAGGTAAAGGTCGAACATTATGTTGATTGGGTTACTTATTGAAAACCTTGGACCTATGTTTGGATGATTCAAATAACAGTTCAAAGGATGCTCTATAGATCTAAGAAGATTACCTAAGTATGAATAGGGTTGTCTTTAGTTGAACACACAATAGGAAACCATGACAGTCACTCCTCTAAAGAAGTCACTCCTGAAGAGCTTACTCTTGAAGTAGTCACTCCTCTAAAGAAGTCACTCTTGAAGCAATTACTCCTGAGGTAGTCAATCTTGAATCAGTCACTCCTGAAGCATTTATCGTGATAGTGAGAACATAGGCTTGAAATAGAGAGTCATTTTTGTGCAGAGCTTAATGCAGTTTATTGTAGACACATTGAAGTTGTGTGGAGACTATTGAAGACCATGATGTGTTAGTCATCATGATATGACTTGGATATTTTTCTTGGGTATAATGAAGAGTAATGGTGATACCTTCTATGAGACAAGGTTGTCATTAATGTAGCAGTGAAGCTTTAGATTGATAGAAGTTAGTGAGGAACATTTTGGGAGCAGAGAATTACTATCAAACATATCTAGAAAAATATAGCAATGGGTTGGAGCCCAGAGGGTTGGTGCCCTAAAGGTTGGAGCCTCGAACAAACAAGGTAGGTGCCTTGAAAAGATAGGGTTGGAACCCTTGGGGTTGGTGCCTCAAAATTTAAAGCACCATTGCCCTTGGAGTTGGTGCTCCTAAACATAAGGTTGGTGCCTTGAGAAGATAGGGTTGGTGCCCTAGAGTTTGGAGCCTCACAAAAGACCAACTTGGTGCTTGGCAACAGGTTGGACCCTGTGATATTGAAGATCAATGTCTTCATCAAATTTTGGAGACCTATATATATTGTACTTGATTTATTGCAAATATTATATTAATAAAAGAATTTATTCCTATTGTTCATTTTGTGTTCTAAATATAAATGATTTAACTGGTAAAAATAACAACTGAAAAGAAACACTGATTCGCCCGCCCTCTCAGTATTTCCAACAATTGGTATCAAAGCGAGTACCTTCACTCAAAGCTTAACAAGTTGAACGTTGATCATTAGAACACAAATGGAAAATCCAAGGAAGAATGTCCCCAATCATCCTAAAGATGTGTCTCCCTCTACCACTGAAATAAATGTCAATCAATTTATGAAGGCTCCATGGTTCAATGAAAATTTTGATATATGGGAAGCAAGAATGAGGAATTTCTTAAATAATCAAGGCATTGAAGTATGGGAATTAGTGATTAATGATAACATGATGAATGGAGAATCCAAGAAGTACAATGCAAAAGTGATGAAGGCAATCTTGAATGGGCTACCGGATTCTATAAAGAACAATTTAGGATAATGTTCGTCAGCGGAGGGTATATGGGACAAACTTGATGATGTTCACTCAAAAGGAGCATTGAAAATGATCTCTAGTTGAGAAAATGATGGAAAACAAGAAGAAATACAGAGCCCCTCATGGAAGCTGAAGATAAGATTGATGACATCAAGGTTAAAGAAGATGTTGAAAATGAAGAGAATGAAAAAGACTTTGTAGAAGATCTCCTCACTAAAATTATGGCTACCATGCAAGAGATTATCAATTTGAAAACGGAAAATTTGAGGAACGTAATAAGAAAGCACTAGCTACTGACCAAGACCAAACAAGGAAGAAAGTTGACCTTGTCAAGCTTCAAGTACAAGAAAGGGATGAAGAGCTTGCCAATCTTAAGAAGGAATTTCATCAATGCAAAATAAAGCATCATGAAGAATTCATATCCATGACAAATCAATTGGATAAAGCAAAGAAACAGGAAGGTACCTTGTAAATTCAACTAGAAAAAAGGAACAAGAGCTTGAATAAGCTTGAAGAAGAGATTGGTTAGTACAAGGTAGAGGTCTCCTCTCTCAAATCTCAACTACAAGAAGCAAGAAAGTTAGCACAAGGAGCTGAGAAGACAATGGAAGCATTGGCAATCGTAGAACGATAGATTGATGAAGCAGAATAGGAGAGAAACACCATGATATACCAACTAAAAGCAAAGGATGAAGAGATATTCAAACTAAAATCTGACCTAAACCTTTTCAAGGTCAAAACATGAAAGATAAAAGAATCAAGGAAGAAATGGAGAGTAGTATAGAAAAAGAAAATGAAGAAATATTAAAAATGAATTCAGATATCATCTCCCTTAAAATAGAAGCAAATGAAGCTACTCGAATCAAGGAAGAAACTGAGAAACAACTTGCTAAGAAGAATAATGATTGCAAAAGGTTGGAAGATGAGATTGTGTCCCTCAGGAAAAAGGTTGAAGGGATGGAAAAAACCTTGAATAACTCTCAAGCCATGGATGACATGCTCAACCATCAAAGATTTCCATTTGAAGTCTCGGCTATGAAGGTGAATCCTCAAGCAAGGGTGACCATACTTCAAACAAAAAGGATGTGAGGAAGCCAGAAAGAAATGTTGATGCTCCCAGATCTAGAAAAGGCAAGGATAACAGACAAGGAAAGAATGAAGGAAATCCTATTCTAAGAATAAATGTAGATGATGTCAAGGACGCAAAAAGAAATGGTTATAATCAAAGGATTTCAAGGCAGAAAGGCTTCAGTAGTACATCAAGGAAATCTCCATCTCCCAGGTACCAAAGTTTATTTCTTTATTATTGTTATTCTTGTACAAACTTTGGACACATGGCAAAAGATTGTAAGTTATATCGCAAAGATAAATATAATGGCCCCCGTCAATCTCCGAAAAGCAATTTTCCAAGAAGAAGTCATGAATTCTTATTCAAGAACAACATAGAGTGATTCAAGTGTCATAACATTGGTAATATGGAACGTAATTGTAACTTTATTTGGAAACCTTCTCAAGCTAGAACTATGCCAGAAAAGAAAGTTATACAACTATGGAGAAGAGAGAAAATACAATCTAAAAATCTCCTGAGATCTCTAGCCAACAACACATGTTGTTGAATTGATGAAGATATTCTTGATATTTCGAGTGTTTGATGATGGGATTCTGCCAAAAAGAGACCATTTATATAGATAGGGGGAGCTTGTCATTCTTGATCATTATTGGAGAAGCTATTTGTGATAGGGTCCTTATGAAATGCTTGATGAGCTATATTAACAACCATTCTTTGATAAAGATCATTTCTTAGGACCACTACATTGAAAAGCATGATCTTGTAACCATTCTTTGGATAGTTGTTGATGATATTCTTTCCACTTAATCACTAAGGATAAATTGGAGCTGTAGAGAAGGTCATCCAATGCTTGAGAAAAAGGGAAAATAACTATGTTGTTGTTATTACAGATGTTAAATGTCTTGACTTAGGTATTTTATGTGAGAACATGTAAATTATGGACACAAATAGACGTAACCTTCAAACAAACAGATACATTTGGGAATGGATCCTAAAGCAAGAGAAGTTGGGAGCATCTAACAACACTGAAGCATTGCAAAATGATGCCTATCAGTAAAAAGAATTTAAAAGGTAGTCACAAATTGGATATCAAAATTTGCTAGTGGAGATAACTTGTAGAGACTTTTAAAGAACACAAGGAAAACATAGTTCATCAAAGGGACTATAGAAAGGAGAATGTTTTTTTGTCAAATATAGCTCAGTAACTTAAGGAAAAGCACAGAGATATAAAGGAACTTGGATATGAAGAAATATAGCAATTACAATGGCGTCTTCTCCTGATTCAGACTATAAAGACTCCTTAATTCTGACTGTGGAGACAACAAAACTCAAATTGCAGAAGCATAAAAACTTGGACTTGAGCATTTGGTGTATGGCTGTTTGGAGTCTTTTTGGATGCATTTTAATGGAGCATATTTAAGCATTGTTGAAGCAATGATAAAGTAGTTTTTGAGACATAAAGAAGGGATGATGTGCTAGCTAATGATGAGGTAGCAATCCTTCTATCTTGAGAAAAAAGAAGAGCATCACAATAGGGGGAGTAACATACCCATGAAGATCTACTATTCATAAAGAACAAAAGTAGTTTGATAGGGGGAGTCATTGTGCACTCCTTTTCCATTGATGTCAAAGGGGGAGAGAAGAAGAACATTGTGATCAATGACGAAGGGGGAGATTGTTAATGTAGGTTGTCATTGATGTCAATATAGTAGTGTTTGTGATGAAAATTCTTTGATAAATGATTTCCCATTGATGCCCATTTATCATAATGCTCATGGTGATGAAATTTTGATATATGATGATATGATGAGATGGAGGACCCAAGTGGATTGAATATATATATACAGACATAATAGAAGCAATAGATATGTGAAGCAATACGAGGAAGAAGCCACAAAGGTGAAGCCATCGTGAAGCTAAAGAGTAAGATGAAGAGTTTATCGAAAGAAATCAAAGAAGGAAGTCATCGAAGCAAGAGAAGTAGAAACAGAGCAACAATAATAACAAAGTAAATAAGAAAACAAAGAGAAACAATGATAACATAGGAGTAAAGAAGAAAACAAAGAGAAACAATGATAACAAAGGAGTAAAGAAGAAAACATCGGAGGAGCCATATCGGAAGTATCACATGTAATATATGCCCAAGAAGAACTGATAGGAAGAAAATAACAAAGGAGCATAAATAGAGTTACAGGAGGTCACAAGAAGATAAGCCACAAGAGCAACAACTATTAGAAGAGCAAGGGTAGGAGTGTACGAATGTTTTGATTGTGGTTGAAGGCCTATGGTAAATCCTAGCTGTCGGTGTCATTACATCTGTTTTGATCATGGCTGAAGGCCCACGCTAAATCCTAGCCGTCGATCTCAACTTGCGCTGAATCCTAGCCATAAATCTCATTATGTCACAATCAACAATGGGGATTAGGCCTAGTTTCAACCCATGTGATAGTTGAAGACCTCCAGGCTATAGATTTGATGACCTCGTATATCCAGTGGATATCGGGCCATAAAGTGATCAGATGTTAAATCTATAAAAGGACCCAAAATGTTATAGATCAAGGATTTATAATCCTTATTGGCTCCATAAAGGTGGTTAAGCATCATGCAAGTTCCACGGCCGATATCATTTTGAACCATTGGATCCAGTGCGCCTTGATCAAACGGTGGAGGATCAGCCATTGGGTTTGTTGATTGGGTGGATCAACAACCTTCAGATTAATTATGATATCAATGGTGGGGAATTAATTCGGTAAGACTTGGGACTGAGTGGACTTGAGAAGTTTATGGACACAGGTTTAATTTTATTTGTGGTCTGATCTTGTGCATTAAGGTAGGACCAGTGTTCGTTTGTGGGATTAAAGGAATTACTCCTTTTTTTCATGAAGTTGTGAATGTGATTAAAGGTAATGACATGGCATGTGGGATCTCCATGTGGGTATAACAACTCCTATATGGTTTTCCGTGAATAATCAAGTCTATGGATAAAAGACTCTTTGATATATATTTTTAATATACAAGTTGGCCTCCCTCCAACAGACGTGTCCTTTGGTCATTGGTGAAACTTGTATAAAAGTGAGTTAAAATGCTTCATTTCTGAGTATCTATCTTGGGCACAAAAATAGAACATAAAGAAGTTCACAACTCGTGAACTTGAAGATATAGAAGAAGCCGAAGGAACAATAGAAACAAAGCCAAAGGTTGAGTGAACAAAAGTGGAAGTTAAAGGTGGAACGAGCGAAGAAGGAAGCCGAAAGGTCTAGTGGAAGAAGAAGGAAGCTGAAAGGTCTAGCGGAAGAAGAAGGAAGCTGAAGGTCTAGCAGAAGTAGAAGGAAGCTGAAAGGTCTAGCAGAAGAAGAAGGAAGCCAAAGGTCCAGCGGAAGAAGAAGGAAGGTGAAGGTTGAACATTCTATTAACTAGGTTACTTATTGAAAATCTTGGACCTATGTTTGGGTGATTCAGATAACAGTTCAAAGGACACTCTACATATCTAAGAAGATTATCTGACTATGAACATGGTTGTCTTTAATTGAACATACAATATGAAACCATGATAGTCACTCCTCTAAAGAAGTCACTTCTGAAGCAGTTACTCTTGAGGCAGTCACTCCTCTAAAGAAGTCACTCCTAAAGAAGTTACTCCTGAAGTAGTCACTCCTGAAGTAGTCACTCCTGAAGCATTTACCGTGACAGTGAGAATAGAGGCTTGAAACAGAGAGTTGTTTTTGTGTAGATCTTACTATAGTTCATTGTAGACACATTGAAGTTCTGTGGACATTATTGAAGACCATGATTTATTAGTCATCATGAGGTGACTTGGAGATTTTTCTTGGGTATAATGAAGAGTAATGGTGAAACTTTCTATGAGACAAGGTTGTCATTAATGTAGCAGTGAAGTTGTAGATTGATAGAAGTTAGTGAAGAATATTTTGGGAGCAGAGAATTACTATCAAACATATCTAGACAAAATATAGCAGTGGGTGGGAGGCCAAAGGGTTGGTGCCTTGAAAGTTGGAGCCTTGAACAAACAAGTTAGGTGCCTTGACAAGATAGGGTCAGAACCCTTGGGATTGGTGCCTCTAAATTGGAAGGATTGGTGCCTTTGGAGTTGGTGCTCCTAAACACAATGTTGGTGCCTTGAGAAGATAGGGTTGGTGCCCTAGAGGTTAGAGCCTCACAAAAGACCAAGCTGGTGCTTGGCAACATGTTGGAGCCTATGAGATTGAAGATCGGTCTCTTCATCAAAGATTGGATCCCTACATATATTGTACCTGATTTATTGCAAAGATTATATTAATAAAGACATTTATTCCTATTGTTCATTTTGTGTTCTAAATATAAATGATTTAACTGGTAAAAATAATAATTTAAAAAAATATTGATTCAACCCCCCCTCTGTATTTCCAACAATTGGTATTAGAGCTAGTACCTTCACTCAAAGCCAAAGAGCTGGAAGGTTGATCATTAGAACACAAATGGAAAAGCCAAGGAAGAAAGTCTCTAATGGTCCTAAAGATGTGTCTCCCTCTACCACTGAAATAGAAGTCAATCAATTTGTGAAGGATCCATGGTTCAATGAAAACTTTGATATATGGGAAGCAAGAATGAGGAATTTCTTAAATACTCAAGGCATTGAAGTATGGGAATCAGTAATTACTGATAACATGATGAATGGATAATCCAAGGAGTACAATGCAAAAGCGATGAAGGAAATATTGAATGGGCTACCAGATTTTATAAAGAACAATTTAGGAAAATGTTTGTCAATGAAGGGTATATGGGACAAACTTCATGATCTTCACCCAAAAGGAGCATTCAAAATGATCTGTAGTGAAGAAAATAATGGAAAACAAGAGGAAAATCTGGAGCCCATCAAGGAAGGTGAAGATAAGATTGATGACATCAAGGCTAAAGAAGACCTAGAAAATGAGGATAATGAGAAAGACTTTGTAAAATATCTTGTCACTAAACTTATGGCTACCATGGAAGAGATTATCAATTTGAAAAAGGAAAACAAGGAACTTAATAAGAAAGCACTAGCTGGTGACCAAGACTAAAGAAGGAAGAAAGTTGACCTTGTCAAGCTTCAAGTACAAGAAAGGGATGAAGAGCTTGCCAAGCTTAAGAAGGAATTTCATCAAAGAAAAAGAAAGCATCATGAAGAAGTCATATCCATGACAAATCAATTGGATAAAGCAAAGAAACATGAAGATACGTTGTCAAGTCAACTTGAACAAAGGCAAAAGAGATAAAAACAAACTTGAAGAAGAGATTGGTTAGTACAAGGTAGAGGTCTCCTCTCTCAAATCTCAACTACAAGAAGCAAGAAAGTTAGCACAAGGAGCTGAGAAGACAAGGGAATGATTGAAAACCATAAAAGGAGAGGTTTGTGAAGGAGAAAAGGAGAGAAACACAATGATATACCCAATAAAAGCAAAGGATGAAGAGATATTCAAACTAAAATCTGACCTCAACCTTTTCAAGGCTAAAACATGTAAAGCTACAAGAATCAAGGAACAAATGGAGAGCAGTCTAACAAAAGAAAATGAAGAAATATCCAAAATGAAGTTAGATATCATCTCCCTTGAAATAGAATCAAATGAAGCTACTCGTATCAAGCAAGAAACTGAGAAAAAACTTGCTAAGAAGAATAATGATTGTGAAAGATTGGAAGATGAGATTGTCTCCCTCAGTAAAAAGGTTGAAGGGATGGAAAAATATTGAAGAGCTCTCAAGCCTTGGATGACATGCTTAGCCATCAAAGATCTCCATTTGATAAATCATGTCTTGGCTATGAAGGTGAATCCTCAAGCAAGGGTGACCATACTTCAAACAAAAAGGATGTGAGGAGGCCAGAAAGAAATGTTGATTCTCCAAGATCCAGTAAAGGCAAGGATAAGAGTCAAGGAAACAATGAAGGAAATCCTATTCTAAGAAGAAATGTAGATGATGTCAAGGACGCAAGAAGAAATGGTTATAATAAAAGGATCTCAAGGAAGAAAGGCTTCAGTAGTACATCAAGGAAATCTCCATCTCCCATGTACCAAAGTATATTACTTGGCTATTGTTATTCTTGTACAAACTTGGACACATGGCAAAAGATTTTAGGGCATATCAAAAAGATAAATATAATGGTCCCCGTCAATATCCGAAAAGAAATTTAGCAAGAAGAAGTCATGAATTCTTATTCAATAACAACATAGAGTGCTTCAAGTGTCATAACATTGGTCATATGGCACATAATTGTAACTTGATTTTGACACCTTCTCAAGCTAGAACCATGCCAGAAAAGAAAGTTATACAAGTATGGAGAAGAGAGAAAATAAAATATGAAAATCTCCTGAGCTCTCCACACAGAAACACATGTTGTTGACTTGATGAAGATATTCTTTATATTTTGAGTGTTTGATGATGGGATTCAGCCAAAAAGAGACCATGTATACTGTTAGGGGGAGCTTGTGTTTTTTTATCATTACTGTAGAAGCTATTCGTGAAAGGGTGCTTATGAAATCCTTGATGAGCTATATTAACAACCATTCTTTGATAACGATATTTATTAGGAGAACTACATTGAAGAACATGATCTTTTACCCATTCTTTGGACAGTTGTTGAAGATGTTCTTTCCACTTAATCACTAAGGATAAATTGGAGCAGCAGTGAAGGCCATCCAATGCTAGAGAAATATGGAAAATAACTATGTTGTTGTTATTACAGATGTTAAATGTCTCATCTCAGGGATTTGATGTGAGAACAGGTAAATTATGGACACAAATAGAGGAAACCTTCAAAAAAACATATACTTTTGGGAATGGATCTTGAAGCAAGAGTAGTTGGCAGCATCTAAAAAACTGAAGCATTGTAAAACGATGCCTATCAGTAAAAAGAATTTAAAAGAGAGTCGAAGATTGGATATCAAAATCTGCTAGTGGAGATAACTTGCAGAGACTTTTACAAGAACACAAGAAAAAGATGGCTCATCAAAAGGACTATAGAAAGAAGAATGTTGCGTCGTCAAATATAGCTCAGTATCTTAAGGAGAAGCACAAAGATACAAAGGAACTTGGATATGAAGAAAGATAGCAATTTCAGTGGCGTCTTCTCCTTATTTAGTCTATAAAGACTCCTTAATTCTGACTGTGAAGACAACAATATTCGGATTGCAAAAGCATAAAAACTTGGGCATGAACACTTGGTGTACGAAAATTTGGGGTCTATTTAGAAGCATCGAAATGGGGCATCTTTAATCATTTTTGAAGCCATGAGAAAGTAGTTTTTGAGACATAAAGAAGGGATAATGTGCTAGTTGATGATGAGGCAGCAATCCTTCTATCTTGAGTAAAAAGAAGATCACCACGACAGGGGGAGTAACATACCCAAGAAGATCTACTATTCATAAAGAGCAAAAGCAGTTTGATAGGGGGAGTCCTTGTGCACTCCTTTGCCATTGATGTCAAAGCGGGTGAGAAGAAGAATATTTCCATAAATGAGAAAGGGGGAGATTGTTAATATATGTTGTCATTGATGTCAATGTAGCAGTGTTTGTTATGGAAAATTATTTGATACATGATTGCCCATTGATGCCCATTTATCATAATGCTCATAGTGATGAAAGTTTGATATACGATGATATGATGAGATGGAGGACCCAAGTGGATTGAATATATATATATATATATATATATATATATATATACATACATATACAGATAGAATAGAACCAGTAGATCCGTGAAGCAACACGAGCAAAAAGCCTAAGAGGAGAAGCCATCGTGAAGCCGGAGGGTAATATGAAGAGTTAATTGAAAGCCATCAAAGAAGCAATTCGTCAGAGCAAGGGAAGCAGAAAATGGAGCAACATCGATAACAGAGGAGTAAAGTAGAAAACAAAGGGCAATAGTGATAACAAAGGAGTAAATAAGAAAACAAAGAGCAACAACGATAACATAGGAGTAAAGAAAAAAACATGAGAGGAGCCATATCGGAAGTATTGCATGTAATATATGCCCAAGAAGAACCGATAGGAAGAAAAGAATGGAGGAGCATAAACAGAGTTATAGGAGGTCACAGGAAGATAAGCCACAGGAGCAACAGGTATTGGAAGAGCGGGGGTAGGAGTGTATAGATGTTTTGATCGTGGCTGAAGGCCCACGCTAAATCCTAGACGTCGATCTCATTACGTCTATTTTGATCATTGCTGAAGGCCCATGCTAAATCCTAACTGTCGATTGCAGCCCGTGCTAAATCCTGGCCATCGATCTCACTATGTCATATTCAAAAGCAGGGGTTAGGCCTGGTTTTAACCCATGTGCTAGTTGAAGACCCACAGGCCGTAGATTTGCAGACCTCATATATCCAATGGATATTGGGTCATAAAGTGATTAGACGTTAAATCTAAAAATGGACCAGAACTTTTATAGATAGAGGATTTATAATCCTTATCGACTTCGTAAAGGTGGTTAATTGTCACGCAAGTTCTCCGATCGATATTGCTGTGAACTATTGGATCCAGCGTTCCTTGACCAAACGGTGGAGGATCGACGATTGGGTTTGTTGATCGGGTAGATCAACAACTGTCAGATTAATTATGAGATCAATGGTGGAGAATTAATCTGATAAGACTTGGGACTAAGTGGACCCAAGAAGTTTATGGACACATGTTTAATTTTATTTGGGTTCCAGTCTTGTGCATTCAGGTCGGACTAGCATTTGTTTGCGGGATTAAAGGAATAACTCCATTTTTTCATGAAGTTGCGAATGTGATTAAAGGTAATGACGTGGCATGTGGGACCTCCATGTGAGTATATCAACTCTTATATGGTTTTCTATGAATAATCAAGTCTATGGAGAAAAGACTCTCCGATATATATTTTTAATATACAAGTTGGCCTCCCTCCAATAGACATGTCCTTTGGTCATTGGTGAAACTCGTATAAAAGTGAGTTAAACACTTCAGTTCTGAGTATCTATCTCAGGCACAAAAATAAAACATAAAGAAGTTCACACATCATGAACTTTAAGAGAGAGAAGACGACAAAGGAACAATAGAAGAAAGCCAAATGTTGAGCGAACAAAATTGGATGCCGAACGTGGAATGGGCAAAGAAGGAAGCCGAAAGGTTCAACAGAAGAATAAAGAAGTTGACAGGTCCAGTGGAAGAAGAAGGAAGCTGAAAGGTTAGTGGAAGAAGAAGGAAGCTGAAAGGTCCAATGGAAGAAGAAAGAAGCCGAAAGGTCTAGTAGAAGAAGAAGGAAGCCGAAAGGTCCAACAGAAGAAGAAGGAAGGCGAAGGTCGAACATTATGTTGACTGGGTTACTTATCGAAAAGCTTGGACCTATGCTTGGGTGATTCGGATAACAGTTCAAAGGACGCTCTGTAGATCTAAGAAGATTATATGATTATGAATAGTGTTGTCTTTAGTTGAACACATAATATGAAACAAGTCACTCCTAAAGCAGTTACTCCTGAAGCAGTCACTCCTCTAAAGAAATCACTCCTAAAGCAGTTATTCCTGAAGCAGTCACTCCTGAAGAATTTACCGTGTCAGTGAGAATAGAGGCTTGAAACATAGAGTTCTTTTTGTGTAGAGCTCAGTGCAGTTCATTGTAGACAAATTTAAGTTGTGTGGAGACTATTAAATACCATGATGTATTAGTCATCATGATGTAACATCGAGATTTTTCTTGGGTATAATGAATAGAAATTCTGATACTTTCTATGATACAAGGTTGTCATTAACATATCATTGAATTTGTAGATTGTAAGAAGTCAATGAAGAAGATTTTGGTAGCAGAGAATTACTAGCAAACATATCTAGAAAAAATATAGTAGTGGGTTGGAGCTCAGAGGGTTGGTGCCCTAAAGGTTGGAGCCTCGAACAAACAAGGTAGGTGCCTTGACAAGATAGCGTCACCCTTGGGGTTGGTGCCTTAGAATTGGAAGGATTGGTGCCCTTGGAGTTGGTGCTCCTAAACACAAGGTTCGTGCCCTGAGAAGGTAGGGTTGGTTCCCTAGAGTTTGGAGCCTCACAAAAGACCAAGTTGGTGCTTGGAAACAGGTTGGAGACTGTGATATTAAACATCAGTGTCTTCATCAAAGGTTGGAGCCCTATATATATTGTACCTGATTTATTGCAAATATTATATTAATAAAAAAATTTATTCCTATTGTTCATTTTGTGTTCTAAATATAATGACATCACTGCTAAAAACAACAATTGAAAAGAAATATTGATTCACATACCATCTCAGTATTTCCAACACTGAATGTGGGAGTGATATAACAATATCACCATGAGTTTGTTTTATTATTCCAAATACTCTTACCTACATTTTTACACCATCCAATCTTAGATGCTACTACCCCAACAAATATCTTTTGGTACCATAGTGCTTCATGTTGAACACCTAATCCACTAAGGGTTATGGTGTGGAAGTTGAATAGTCTTTGGAGTCCATGAGACCTTGGAATATGAATCTAACGGTCGTGTAAAATGTATAAATGCGTATAATTATAAATAATGAATCAAATTAAAATCTTATTATTTCATATGTTGTTTCCGTTTGTGTGTATGCTTAACACAGTATCAGAGTAGACAAATCCCCACCCTGGTGAAGTGTGAACCACTAGATATGTGGCCCTTTTTCTGTGTGCTAGTTCTATCATCTGCTCATCAGAATTGCTGCCATACTTTGTTTGCTCGGTAGGATCACTACCTTCGACTATTTCTCTTTTGGATTACATCTTTCCTCACTACTAAACTATGAACATCTAAATAATAACACTTAGTGCCCGTTTTACCTCATTCCCTAGTTTATATGATTTCTTTATGGCGAGTAACACTAAACAATTTCAAACAGTCGCTACCACTCTTTGTATCAATTGTATGTTCCCTTATTTGAATATTCGAGACATTGTATGTGTTTTCTTCTAATTGGATTTCAATTGTTGGGGACAATAACGGTCACTGCCTATGTGGGATAATGGTATTCAAATCCTTCAATCTATATTATGGATGTTTGATGGATACAAGAATTTATTGGCTGAAATTTAGGGTTCCAAATTAATAGGAATCAAGTGGATTGTTTCAAAATTCGGTAGTTGTTAGACAATTTTATCAAATTTCATTCAATTCTAGAGGAATTTTTTATTGAATATATTTTCACTTAGAATATCAAATATATACACCTACTCATTGTAATTCTTACCATGTTCCACATTGATATTATGTAGAAATTGTCCTTTGTTTGTGTGTTATATCATTTGTCATTTTTGAACCTTAATGCTTGTCCTCTACCCTTGCTACGTGAAAACACTCTGCTTACGAACATATGGAAGATGTGAGAAAGGAAAGGATAATGTAGTGCATCCCTCAATCCAATGTGTTTCCCTGCTCAATAGTAACTTACTGCATTTTTGGAAATGAAGATTTGGGTATATGAGGAGTTTTGTCATTAGATTGTTTTGATTCGTTTCAAAGGATCATTGATATTTACAATCGAGATATTGATAGTCGGTCGAGTCTAGTTACAATAATGGAATACATATGAATTATTAAAAAATATTAACTGCAATACATTGATCAAGTCTTTTGAAAGTTTGGAATTCAAGATTGTTGTCAAAGGATTTCCCTCACATCTGTTGCAGCCGGCATTTGGTAGAATCTTACTTGACTCCATGGCTAGGAATTACTGTGTTTTTGTTGAATACATTGAAGGTTGTATGCTATTTTGGCTTTGTTGAATGGTTATATGCTACACTGTAGAAGGAATTTCTATATTGTTGGGATTGTTCCAATGCCACCACGAAAAATAACTAAATAAAGGGTCCAAAATAAGTCTATAAAAGAAAGCATTAGGGCATATCGGCCATAAAGAGACACATGAGTAGAATTTCCAAAAAAAAATAAGAAATGAAAAAAAAGGGTCCATGAGCACCTTAAAGGTCGTCTAATCTACTTTCTTGATTGTTTCTTGTCGTATTCCTCATTCCCAAAAGTACAAAAACAAGCTTTTATGAGTCAGTTTTGTCCAAGATGTTGAGAAGTTCACCATTTTCAATAGAAGATCTTTAATCATTTCCTCCAAGAGTCAGTTGCTTCTAGGGCTAAAACATAATGCATGAATAATATCCCTGGCATCCAATGATGATGTTGGTGTATGATCAATGAACTGCAAAATTATCATCTCATGTTGATATCACTCTTGTTCGCTACTTTCCGCAACCTAACAAAGACCTGATTCTAGGTTTACGAGTTACTTTATCAGAAAGTATTGAATGTCAAAACAAAACATTGGAGGTACATCCCATGCAGTTGCAATAGAGATAGATTGTTACTCTTATAAGTAATGCTAAAAACTTGGATAATAGTGATCTTGGTGCACAACCTTAATCGACTTTGAGTACCATTTGCATTCTTTTGAGTTGAAACTATATGGAATTGTGGAAGTCATCTATCTTTTTGTAAACTACTGTATTTCCTCTTTTCATCAACTGATCACCACAAGACCATTGGCATTCTTGTATTTTTGGCATCTAGAGATTGTTTGGAATTCCTTCATATCAAGTGAATTTCTAGTTGAACTAAATCTCTTTATTTGTTGAGCCTTTATTTTTGCTAAGAAAATGGTGAGAATTGATGATTTGTTAGAGTTATTAACCACTCGAATGTTGTCTATTGTTGAAGACACGATGAAAATTAGAAAATCCTCTCTTATTAACTTATTCAAACCTGTCTACAATATGCATAATAAAGCATTGAATTTTTGCAGCGTCAGTCACAACTTTAGCAAGATGAGTCACAATAATGTAGTCATCATTCTAAAAATGTTTTTGTTCATAACAACTCTTTATTTGAGATTGAGGTAGATTCACATCAACAATAAGAAATTGTATATGTTGTACCCATTTCAAGAGAAGATGTGTAGAAAGATGCAGAAGCTTAGTTTACATTCTGAAGCCCATCAGTAGACCTTGGTAAGAATTTGTCGAAAAAAAGAACAAAATTGGTTTTGGATATGAAAAGGATATGACGTTTCATATTCCAGACAATTCTAAGCCCATCAAGTTTCATAGTCTTGGATTTATTCATAGCAATTCGTGTTCACTTGCTCCTACTCCTCATTCACAACAGATTGTTAGATGTGAAGACTGTGATCGAGTTTCCCATATGAAAGATAATTGTTTTGATATTCATCTCCGTGAGAATTGTGGTCAACACACTCCTCATTCAAACAAATGATTCAAAAACAAGCCTCTTGAAATAATGAAGATTCACCTTGGATAGATTGCTTCTTGGCAATGGGCTTCAATAAATAAGAATGTATTTCCATCAAATCACAAAATTTGTTCTCGAGTATTGAAATTTCTTTCAGTTAAGATCTCTTTATGTTCTCACCTTGTATCTAATAGGGGAGGATTAGAGGAAATTTCTTCTTAAATGTGGCCTCCTGAGGAAAAATAATAAAATAATAGGAAAATGATAAAATAAGAGTTATAAATCGTTTAGGGAAATGTAGAAAACCATTTTTTAATTGTATTTTTGGCTTATCTTCATATATGTTTAATCAAATTTAAAGTGTAGACACTCATTGGATGCAGAATCAAATTCAACATCCATTGAGTATCTATTATGCATACTTTTGAGAATACCCACATTAACAAAAATTGAAGATACATTAAAAAAGTGTGTTCAACACACTTTTTTAATGTATCTTCATTTTTATCATTGGAGGTCTTCTCAAAAGTATAGATAATGGGTAATATTTGGATGTGGAATTGATTCTGCATCTGACAAGTGTCTACACTTGAAATTTGAGTACACATATAAGGAGATAAACTAAAAATACAATTAAACATAGTTTCTTTTATTTTCCCTTCAATGTATTCTAGTGTTTGTGGTCACCCTTAAACCACCATTGGTTGACACCTTCATTTCTCTAACTCTGCCATATTTTCAGAAAGCACATTCAAACATTCATTGCCACATTTGTATTACAACTCTCTTCTTGGACTCATATATACCCCTTTGGATTAAGGGGGGAATTTTGGACACCTAATCCACTAAGGGTTACGGTGTAGAAGTTGAACAATCATTGTAGTCCAAGATACCTTAGAATATGAATCCATTTGTTATGTAAAATGTTTAAATGTATATCATTGTGAATAATAAATGCAATTAAAACCTTATTATTTCATATCTTGTTTCCATTTGTGTATCTTTAACATGGAATCAGAGTAGACAAATTCATGCCTTTGTCAAGTGTGCCACTTGTTTTGGGCCCTTTTTCTATGTCAGTTTTGCCATCTCCTCATTAGAATTGTTGCCATAGGTTTCCTACTCATCAGGACCATTACCTTTGATTGTTTCTCTTTTGGATTCCATATTTCCTAACTGTTGAACTACACACCTCTAACTAATAATGCTCAGTTCCCATTTTGCAAGATTTCTCTTTGTTCAGGAATGTTCAAAAATTTCATAGAGTCGTTGCCACTCTTTGTAACCATTATATCCTTCACTGGTCGACAGTTTGAGTCATTGTATGATTTTTCTTCCAATTGGATTTCAATTTTTGGGGACAATAATTGTCACTCCCTATGTGGGATAATGCTATGTGAACCTTTCCATCTATATAATTATGGATATTTGATGGATACAAGATTTTTTTTTCTAAAATCTTAGGTTTCAAGGTCATATGACTTTGGTGGATTTTTTCGAAATTCAGCAGTTGTTTGACAATTTTTTCAAATTTCGTTCAATTCTGGAGGAATTATTTATTGAACATATTTTCACTCAGAATAGTAAATATATACACCTTCTCATTTTAATTCTTACCATGTTCCACATTGATATTAGGTAGAAACTATCCTTTGTTTATGTGTTAGAGTATTTTTCAATTCTGAAACTTAACACTTTTCTTCCACCTTTGGTATGTGCAAACACTCTTCCTACAAACATATGGAAGATGTGAGAAAGGAAATATTTTCTTCCTTTTCTACAAGTAACTCATGAAGTTGTGATCTTATTGGTGATGAGAAGAACATTTTCAATAGATAGATAGCATTCAGATCCAACAAAATAGATCATACATTTAAACAACATTTTAGTATTGCAAAGGAAAGGATAGTGTAGTGCATCCCTTAGTCAAATGTGTTTCATTGCTCCATAGTAGCTAGCTACATTTTTGGAAATTGATATTTGGGTATATGAGGAGCTTTGTGATCATATTTTTTTATTCGTTTCAAAGGATCATTGATATTTGTAACCAAGATATTGGTAGGCGGTTGAGTCCAGTTACAAGAATGGAATACATATGAATTGTTAAAAAATATTAAGCCTAACATTGATGAAGTCTTTAGAAAGTTTGGAATTCAAGATTGTTGTCAAATGATTGTCCTCAAAGCTGTTACTCACATTTGGTAGAATATAACTTGACGCCATGACTTGAAATCACTATATTTCTGTTGAATACATTAAAGGTTGTATGTTGCGTTGGCTCTATTGAATGGTTATATTCTACACCCTGGAATGAATGTCTGTCTTGTTGGGATTCTTCCAATTCCACCAAGGAAGCTAACTAAATAAAAGGTCCAAAACAAGTTTAGAAAATCTAGTGTTAGAGCATATCAGCCATACATATTCGTATGAGTATATTTTCCCAAAGAAAACCAAAGAAGGGCCCACGAGCACCTTCAAGATCATCTAATCTGTGTTTTCTATTGTTTTTGCTTGTATTCCTCATTTCCACAAGTAAAAAAAAAAGTTTTTATGAGTTGGTTTTCTCTAAGATGTTGAGCAGGTAACTATTTTGAACGTAAGATCTCTAGCCATTTCCTTCAAGAGCCAGTTCCCATTGGGGCTAAAGCACAATACATGAATAATATCCCTGACATCCAACAATAATGTTGGTGTACGAGCAACAAACTACAAAGTCATCATTTGATGTTGAGATTTGTCTTATTCTTTACTTTCCACAGCCTAACAAACACCTGATTCCAGAGGTATGAGTGACTTTAACTTAAAGCATTGAATGTTGAAACAAAAAACTGGAGGTTCAGCCCATGTAGTTTCAATACAGATAGATTGTTACTCTTATAAGTAATGTTGGAAACTTGGATGATATTGATCTTGATGCATAGCCTTCATTAGCTATGAGGACCCATGATATTATTTTGAGTTGCAACTATATGGAATTGTGGAAGAAATTTATCAGTTTGTAAACCATTGTGTTTCCTCTTTGCATCAAGCGATCAACCAAATACCATTGACATTCTTAGATTTTTGGCATCTAGAGATTGTTTGGAATTCCTTCTTATCAGGCGCATTTCTGATTTAATGAACTCTCTTTGTTTGTTGAGCCTTTATCTTTTATGAGACAATGGTGATACTTAATGATTTCATATATTTAGTAAGCACTCTAATGTTTTCTATTGTTGAAGCCACATTAAAAATAAACAAAGCCTCTCTTGCTAACATTCGAACATGTCTACAATATGCACAAGAAAACATTTATTTGTTGCAGCTTGAGTCACAACTTCAACGAGATGAGTTACAACAATGTAGTCATCATTTTGAACATGTTTTTGTTCAGAAAAACCTTCATTTGAGATTGAGGCAGATTCCCATCAAAAAACGTTTTTGCAGACGTTGTACCCATTTTAGGAGAATATGTGCAGAAAGATGAAGAATTTCATTTTGCACTTCCCAAGGCCATCCTTGGACCTTGGGAAGAAGTTGTCAATAAAAATAAAATAATTGGACTTGGATATGATAAGGATGTATCCTTCCATATTCCATACAATTCCAAGCCCACCCAGTTTCATAGTGTTGGGTTTGTTCATGAAGATTCATATTCACATGTTCCTACTCCTTGTTCACATCATATTGTTAGATACCAACATTGTGATCAAGTTGGCCATATGAAATATCATTATTTTGATCTTCATCCATGTGATAATTGTGGTCAACGCACTCATCATTCAAAAAAAATGCTTCAGAAACAAACCTCCTATAAGAATGAAGATTCATATTCAGTGGATCACTTTTTGGCAATGGGATTCAACATCTATGAAGATATTTCAATCATATCATAAAAATTGTTCTCGAGTATTGAAAAGTATTAAATTTGAGATCTCTTCATCTTCTCACCTTGTATCATGCAGGGGTGGAATTTATGATCATCTACAAGCTTTGAAGTTATCTTGAGCCATAATTTAAACCCGTTGTCTGAGCCTATAGTGAGAGACAACAATACCTAGATTTAGAGTTGTAGAGAGAGACAAAGAAGTCGTTGAGCATGTATTTCATTGGTGGATTTCCTTATGCCATCGGAGGTTGAGACCTCCCTTTTCTAGCTTAATGGTATCCCTCTTCGAAGCATTAAGGGAAACTTCCTCTAGCATGAGACTTTAGTTTCTTTCCAGATTTGGAAGGGTTCTAGGAACTCCACTGGGCATTCTAGGTTAAGACTCCAATGGTATCCCTTTTTGAAAAATTTCTAATAACTTCCTCTAAAAGAAGACTTCAACTTCTTATAATATTTGGAAGAGTTCTGGGAACTACACTAAGTTTTCCAATGTTGGTGGTAATCCTTAAACTGACATTGGTTGAAACCTTGATATATCTAACCTAATGCCATCTTTTAAGAGACCACATTCAACCATTGGCTACGAAATTTGTATTAAAACTATATTCTTGGACTCATATATACCCCTTCATATTAAGGGGGGGAATTTTGGACACCTAATCCACTAAGGGTTATAGCGTTGAAGTTGAAAAGTCATTAGAGTCCAAGAGATCTTCGAATCTTAATCCAACAGTCATGTAAAATGTATAAATGTATACATTGTGAATAATAAATGCAATTAAAATCTTATTGTTTCATTTCTTGTTTCCATTTGTGTTTATGTTTAACATGATATCAGAGCAAATGAATTCATACCCTGGTTAATTGTGAGCCATTTGTTTTGTGGCATTTTTTCTATGTGTCAGTTCTGCCATCTCCTCATCGAAATTGTTGCCATACTTTGTCTGCTTGTTAGGACCACTTCCTTTGAATATTTCTCTTCTGGATTCCATCTTTCCCAACTTTTGAACTATGCACCTCTAACTAATAACACTCAGTTCTCTTTTTACCTCAATGCCCATTTCACACTATTTCTCTCTCATCAGTAATGCTCAAAATTTTCACACATTCGTCACCAATATTTGTACTCATAGTCTGTTCCCTTGGTCGATAGTTTGAGACATTGTATGATTATACTTCCAATTAGATTTCAATTTTTGGGAACAATAATAGTCACTTCTTGTGTGGTATCATGGTATTCAAACCTTTCTATCTATATTATTGATATTTTTTAGATATAAGAATTTCTTGGCTGAAATCTATGTTGCGAGCTCATATGACTTTGCCAGATTGTTTCGAAATTCGACAATTGTTAGAAAATTTAATAGAATTTATTTCAATTTTGAAGGAATTGTTTATTGAAGATATTTTCACTGAGAATATTAAATATATACACCTATTCATTTTAATTCTTACCCTGTTCCACATCGATATTAGGTAGAAACTACCCTTTGTTTGTGTGTTAGAGAATTTGTCAATTCTGAACCTTAATGCTTGTCCTCCACCCTCGCTATGTGCAAGAACTTTTCCTATGAACATATGAAACATGTGAGAAAGGAAATATTTTCTTCCTTGTCTTCAGGTAATGGATGTAGTTGTTCCCTTCTCAGAAATGAGAAGAAAATTGTCAGTAGATAGATTATGTTTAAATCCAACAAAATAAATCAGACATTTAAATAAAATTTTGATATTCCAAAGGAAATAATAGTGTAATCCATCCTTCAGTGAAATGTGTGGTATTTCTCAATAGTAGCTTACAACATTTTTGGAAATGGATATTTGGGTATATGAGGACTCTTTTCATTATTTTTTTTAATTCGTTTCAAAGGATCATTGATATTTCTAACCGAGATATTGATATTTGATCAAGTCTAATTACAAGAATGGAATACATATGAATTTTTCAAAAATATTAAGTGCAATACATTGATCAAATATTTTGAAAGTGTGGAATTCAATATTGTTGTCAAAGGATTGTCCGCACATCCATTTCTTACATTTGGTAGAATATAACTCGACTCCACAACTTGGGATCATTGTATTTTTGTTGATTAGATTGAAGTTTGTATGTTGTGTTGGCTTTGTGGAATGGTTATATGCTATGCTATGGAATGAATGCATGTAATGTTGACGTTTTTCCAATGCCCCTACGGAAATGTTGGGATAGGATCCCTAGGGTTAGTTTTGGGGTTAATTTAACACAATTTTGTAAAAATCATGTAAAGTCTTTGTGATATGTGGATGTGGAGTGCACAGATAGATAAGAGTCAAAAGGGCCTTAGCCCTTGCTTTTTGGTCAGTTTTTAAGACTCACAAGTGAGACGAGGGTCATGGTATCATATTAGAAAAGCTATCAATAGCTGAGTCTTAGCAAGTCTTAGAAATAAATTTTGATAGAGAATTGGTACATTGAATAGTTTTTGTTGCTTTGGGAAAGTGGTAAGGCAGGAAGGCTCTACATCCTGTGCTTAGGTAAACAAGGGAAGGCTCCTATAGCTAAGTGCATAGGAGGCCTAGGTATAGTTTGCATCTAAGTGCATGGACCCCTGCAACTATGTACACATGGTAAAAGAGTATGTAATCGATGAACTGAAGATCAATAAAGACAATTTTTTAAAGAATTACTGAATATTTCCATTGAATCTGTTTATGTTATATGTTATCGATTAATGATATGTTTTATGAAATGTTGAATGAATACTATGTGAATTCACTAAATCTATCTTAATAATGTATGAAATGAATGCTTATCTACTTCCATGAAGTTTAAAGCTATTTCTCTTATATTTTTGATGAATTAAATATATCTACGAGAAATCGAATCTATGGTTTCTTGTTGATGCATGAAAGTAGGTAAATCGATTATTTAAGGTCTGCAAGGACTGATCCTAGAACTTCACAAAGTTCTGGAGGAAGATTTAAATTAGTTACAGTAAAGAGCCATAGAAGTATATCAATTTACATGGAAGCATATATAAGGCGCTGGAAGACATCACACGAGTCTCTCGATGCAGAAACTTGGTTCTTGCATCCCCCAATACTACTTCGGGTGAGACTACAACCTACACTATGCAATTTGTTACTGAAAGGGCCAACAATGTAGGGTTTTGTTGGTTAGTGCAACTAACTCCAAACGTGGGTCAGGACCCCCTAAGCCAACAAATGGTTTTGATGCTCGGACCAGGATCTGTTTAAGAGATGTGTGATGTCACATAATTGGAATCCAACTAAGAAAGAGGTTGAAGAGTGGTTAGATTGGAAGATTCATGAGTTTGTGGCTCAAGAAAAAAAAATCCACGCTTGTTGAATCACGATTGGTTGAATAGGTACCTGTATACAGAGGTAGACAAAATTTTATTTTTCATTTTCCCAATTGAATAATATGAGTGGTTATCCAAATTAACAGACAGTCAAGGAAGGTGGAAACACAATAGTCCTATAGTGTGGACTATAGAATTGGTACGACGACTAGAGGCCTTTGAAAAAAAGATCGCACGGGCTATCAATTGTTGGCTTGATCAAATTCTAGGGGGATTTGTTACTGAATTTGTAGTGAACACATTAGTTAGCTATAGCGAAGCGAAGTGAAGATTCTTAAAAGGACTGCGAGGTATGTACTTAAGGTCAATGAATACTTGGATTAAAATACTATTATGTGAAAAGTGTGTAATTCCATTACCTTGATGTTTGGAGCTACACGAAGCAGAAGATTCCTTAGAAATCGTGGCGAATCAAGTCTAGAGTACAGTCCATTGATTGAACCTCCTTAAAGTGACGATGAAGGGGCTGTGCTGACATTGTGAAGCATTGTTCAGTTAATAACTAAGGGTATTCTGAGGATATCTGATCCATCCACTCCACCTCCACCTCCACCACCACCGCATACACCTTCACCTACACCTTCGCCTCCAACTACACCAGTCCTCATGGAAAACACAATGAAGATGCAAATCTTAAAAGGAATAGGAAGTGAAGATTTGGAGCAGTTATGGTATGTTTCAAACACTATATGGATAATGCAACAAATCACCGATGATAATATAAAGAACACGTAGTTGGTTACTGTCTTGCAGGATCGCGTGCTAACCTAGTATATTAAGTATTGCACTGATAATCCTAAGGCATTGTTAGAAGAGACTCAGTCATCATTGAACAAGGAATTTAGTAAGCCTAATTCTGATGCATAGTCAATAATTGAATTTAAGGAGATTCGAATGAGAGTCGATGACACATCTTGGGACTTGATCAGAGGTTGAAATGCCTTATTAGGCAGACTAACATGCAAATATCAGATACCCAAAATTACGACTAGTTTATAGTGTCATTGTTGCCACACTTAAGAATACCTTTGTCACAATAGAAGATATCAATGCAGGAAGAAGCCTTAGAGATTGCAATGAGGCTACATGCATTACGTATTCAGGATAAAAATCTAGGTGTACAATAGATCCACTCACAGTTAGAGAGCCTACACCTAGCATTACAGATTCTCAAGAAAGAAATGGAGAGTAAGCCAGAAGTGCACACAGAGGTTTGGTGCTTGATGTGAAAGGGCCATGGCCATGATAAAGATCATGGTCTAATATACATGAATTATCTTATATGGGAGAGGGCAGCCACCCTAAAGCCAGAAGCCCCAATTGGGCCAAGCACGAGAGCTATGCTATGGTATGCCATTTGTCAAGTCAATGGGAAACATGCGATGGATAAGTGCCACTTACTTCAGAAATTCATTCAGACACCGCAACAATTATTTTGCATTTTTTGTAAATCAGTGTGGCCATGATAAGCACCATTAGAAGTTATGAGCTAATGATGGAAAGAACTACTACTTACTGTATGCAAGTAGAAAGTTGGCATTAGGATCAAGGTGCAGGACAGGGAAAATTTTAAGGATGGAAAACTATCTTGAAGTTTAAAAACATTGATGAATCTCACTAGTCCTAATATGCAAACTATAAAATGTTTATTGATGTGCTTCTAAAATTATTCAAAACTGTAATGATTTTATATATACTCTCTATATAATGTTGGTTATTTTTATGGTAAAATAATTTTATGTTGTAAAATTTGGGCAAATCATTTTTATAAAAAATGGAAATTGGCGAATGGTTTTTTAGGAAAAATCATGAAAAATTAGCCCACCTACGAA
This sequence comes from Pinus tabuliformis, assembly GCA_031772625.1. Taxonomy (NCBI): domain Eukaryota; kingdom Viridiplantae; phylum Streptophyta; class Pinopsida; order Pinales; family Pinaceae; genus Pinus; species Pinus tabuliformis. The sequence goes on from CM062806.1 coordinate 556,328,314, forward strand.
TATTAGCCCCTAAAATTTTCCATGGTGCAGGAGCAACACATGGGGGATTCCAAGACCAAGGACAAGGAGGAGGCATTGGACCAGGATGGGGGAGTGGGCAAATAATTTTCTATAATTGTGGATATCCAGGGAATTTTGTGAGAGATTGCCTGAATCCTACACACCCTTCATGTCAGCACTGTAGACAATTCAACCATGCCATAGAATACTATCTGGTACTAATAGCTAAAATGCAAGAGAAGAAAACACAACTTCAACAACCTACGCATAATTTAAAAATGATGAGGGTTGAGCCCCGCAAGGAGGATTAGAGCAATTATATTGTACTAAGAAGTGGTATGGCAGCTGGTGTAGATAAAGGTAAGGAGCCTGAAGAAGACTGATGTGTCTGCAAATCTCCTGATAAAGAAGTCGCCTTTGACATTAATCGTGATAAGGAAACATTTATGGAAGCAAATAAAAGTTGCTTTGAGGCCTCCACCTCGAGAAGCTAGGACAAGACACCTAAGGCTAGTGCAACACAAGAGGTTGATCCTTCCATGCTCACTGCTTTTTTGGAGACCTATATAATGTTGCTGCATGATCAAAAAGTTGTTGAAGGATTTCAAGATTTAATAGACAAGTGCGCCAATAAGGAAAAGACTCCTACTTAGCAGCACATAGTTAGAAAGATTGGTAACCATAAGGCATGAACCAGACAGGAGATATTGCTAACAACAAAGATAGGTGATTATGAAATGGGAAAGGTATTTTTGGATCTATGGTCCGATGCAAATGTTCTGTTGAAACATACATGGGAAAGGATGGGGAGACCTATGCTACAGTGGCCTCTGATTTAGCTCAGAATAGCGAATCAACAAAAAATCATCCACATGGGATGATTATATCGAGTAACGGTTGATATTCAAGGTGCTCGTGCACTAGCGGACTTTGAAGTTATAGAAATTGTCGATTACAGTAATCCCTAGCCTGCACTCTTGGGAATTGACTAGACTATTGATATGAATGTGGTCATCAATTTGAAGAAGAGGAAAATTTCATTTGAAAGGAAGTCACTAACAGTTATAGTTCCACTGGATCGTGTGGAAGGGGTGTGCTATACTGAACCAATCTGCGATTATGTAGAAAGTGATGATGAGCTGGATCAAATCTACAAGATAACAATGCGAGATCAGGATTGGATCAATCCAACGATGGGTGGAGGGATGACATGGGACCAAGAGAGTTCCTACACCTCTGACTTAGATGAAGAATTAAAGCATTGGAAAAACTACTTACATGAAATATCTACATTACGGTGCAATATGATGACAAAGTCACTGCACTGTGTTTTGTCAGAGGTGAGAAAGCTACCTTATTATGATAGCTTGACTGATGTAGATATGTTTTTAGATGAATTTCAACATGAAATCCTACAAGACCACCATTTTCAAGCATTGGAGTTGGCGCTCGATGGCGAGATTACACATAAATAAAGTTTTGTTTGATGGCGAGATTACAAGCGAATGATGAAGCTAGGATTTGGGAATACTAATACAAGAATTACTAAGAAGTATAATGTGAAGGATGATCTATGTGAACACCTGGTAAAGTGGACTAGGGCATGAGGGATGATACCGCAGTGAGAATGGTTACATATATTTTGTCATACCTTGGATACAATCCCCATGAACTGGTATCTCAAAATGGAGGTCCGCCACAACACTGTGGAATGGGATGTATTGAAGGAAGGTTCCTTATTGACTTTCATCTTCGAGGATGGGTTTGCAAGAATTGATGAAGTGCTTCAATAAATTAAAGTGGTTACCTTCAGGACCCCGAAGGAACCTATGGAATGAACCCAGCCGGAATGGATCACCCAGCCGCACCACACATAGGAAGAGGAGGAAGAAGACCCGAGGAATATCAATATTCTAGAGACAGAAGGGCATCACATAATAGAAGGACCACAAGTAGAGAACCCAGACATTTTTGAACCTATGAAAACAAGACAAGTAGACATTGGCACTGAAGGAGAACCAAAGTTCACGAAGATTGGAGACTATTGGGATGACACTACAGTAGACAAAGTTGTTGAATTACTTCGTGAATACCAGGATCTATTACCCATTAAGTATTCAAATTTAAAGGGCATACTTGGTGATTTGGGTGTTATGCAGATCACACTGAAGTCGGATTTGAAGCTTGTCAAATAGAGGCATTATTTCTTTAATCCAATGTATAAGGAGAAACTTCGACAAGAGCTCGATAAAATGTTCGATGCTGGCATTATAGAACCTGTTGAAGAGCCTGACTAGGTGAGTCCGATGGTAGTCCAAGAGAAGAAACAAAAGGGTGAAATAAGGATGTACATAGATCTGTGAAAATTGAATGATGCATGTGTTCATGATCCATTTCCAATGTCGTTTGCAGATGAAGTGTTAGACAATGTCACCGGGAAGGAATCCATTCCTTTACCGATGGGTTTTCCGGTTATCATCAAATTAAGATTACACCAGAGGATCATAGAAAAACCATCTTCACAATAGATTGGGGTCATTTTTAGTACACTATTATGTCATTTTGTTTAAAGAACATGACTACAATATTTTTCCACATTGTCATAGAAGCATTCAAAGAGTTTATTCATAAGTTTTTGGAAGCATACTTCGATGATTGGACTGTGTTTGGACTAGTAAAACAACATCTAGCAAGTATGTGTCTTATGTTGGATACATTCCGAAGATAACAGATAGCGCTGAATTTAAAAAAATGTATTTTCTGTGTTCCTTTTGGGATCTTGCTAGGTCATGTCATGTGTAAGCAAGGATTGTTGGTGGACCCTGTAAATATCTCGGTGATTGTGAAATTGGAGGCTCCTAGGAATGTCAAGGAGTTGCGTGCGATGCTGGGACACATGGCATACTATAGAAAACTCACTAAATATTATGCTCAAATCACCACTCCCATGGAAAAATTGCTAAATAAGGATGTGATTTTCTCTTGAGATAAGGAATGTCAACATAGTTTAACACATATTTCATTAAAAGTGGAAACATTTTACTATAAGGACAACACCTGAATTGAGTTTTTTGGTTATTTTAAAATTCTAAATCCACTATTTAATTCCAAATTTAATGAAATATGTGTTGTTTAGATGTGTTGAAGGAAAATATGGTGATTGCACCAATCCTAGTATTTCCTTATTGGAAAAAGGAGTTTCATGTACATGTAGATGCTTCTTGCATTGTGATGAGTGCAGTACTAACAAAGTCAGGAGAAGGGGAAGTGGACCATCCTATAGCCTTCGCAAGTACGAAGTTATCAAAGGCCGAGAAAAATTATTCAATGACACAGTGCGAGGGGTTGGCCATGGTCTACGTGCTACAAAAATTTAGGCATTATCTATTAGGGGGACATTTCGAGATGTATACATATCATTCTGCTTTAAAGTACTTAGTTAACAAGCCTGTGTTGGCGGGAAAGATTTGTTGGTTGTTGTTATTATTTCACGAGTACAATTTTTAAGTCATGGTAAAGCCAAGGAGTTTGAATGTTAGACGTGACCATCTATCGAGAATTGAAATAGGCAAAGAACTCAATAATTTGGAGGAAGGGTTGCTAGATGCGTAGCTCTTTACGATACGTGTAGTTGATGACCATTTTTCTTACATTATTCACTTCTTAACTACCAGGACAATGCCTGAAGTATATACAAATCAGAAGAACCAAGAACTAGTGGTTTGTGCAGCCAATTTTTTGGTCATTGTGGAAAATTTGTACAAAATGGGTGAAAATGAAATATTGTAGAGACATGTGACAAATTTTGATTGTGATAGTATTCTCGCTGAAGCTCATGGGGGAGATGCGGGAGGCCATTATGCCGGGAAAGAAATTGTGTAGAAGATTATGAGCATAGGATTATGGTGGCCCACATTGCACAAGGATTCTAAAGCATATTGTAAGGCGTGTGATGCCTGTCAAAGGACTGGTAGACCGTCATGAAGGGATGAAATACTGCTACATCCTTAGGTATCTTTATAAGTATTTGAGAAATGGGACATTGAATTTAGAGGCTCGATACAACCACCAGGAAAGAGGACAGGCATGTGGTACATTATTGTTGCAACAAAATACTTAACTAGATGGGCAGAAGCGCAACCCATAAGGGTTTGCACCATTGTAACGACTACAAAGTTTATTTTTGAGTATGTATTAACAAGGTTTGGATGTCTGAAATTTTTTATGGGTGATAGGGGTACACATCTTTTGAATGAAATGGTCAACACAATGTGAGCTGAATTTCAAGTCTACCATCAGAAGAGCACACCATATCACCCATAGGAAAATGGGACTGTCGAAGATTTCAACAAAATTTTGGAAAACACGTTGACAAAGGTCTGTAACGCGCAATGGAATGAATAGGATGTTCGCATGCCTGCAGTACTATGGGCCTATAGGACAACATGTAAGAAGCTGATAGAGAAAACATTGTTCAGATTGGTCTATGGAATTGAAGAATTCATGCCAATCGAGTACATTGTGCCCAACTTATGAATTAGAGCCTTAACTGAGATGGTGGACCATACGACCCTAGAGGAATGGCTCACATTGATCATGGAGTTAGACGAAGACCATTTCCTAAAAATATTTCATCAGCAAGTGCAAATGGAACACGAAAAACCATGGCATGATAGGCACATTAAGTTTCGAATGATCAAAGTAGATGATTTGGCATTGTTATATGCTAGCAAGTTCACTATGTTTCCTAGAAATTTTCAAATGCATTGGTTGGGGCCGTATGTCATCAAGGTGATTATGGATGGTGGGGCAGTTTAGCTCATGAAGCGGAATGGGGAACCTTTCCTGGGAAAAGTAAATGGAAGTAGGTTGAGGCTATATACAAGGGATACTGCCCCTATGTGATGACTATATGACAGCAGGAGAGTCTCAGTAATCCAGGCAACTGCAAGGGATTTTCGGGCTCTAAATTACGCTACCTAGTTTAGGAAAAAGCTCAAAAGGAAGACTACATGATTGTTGGCTTGTTTGGGTCTAACCCAAGTTTGGATTTAATTAGCCAAACAAATCCCTATACTACTGGACCTTTCGGCAACAATTCATCGAGTGCGGACTTAGGTCTCACCTGAAGTAGCATGGGAAGGTTCCAGGACAAGGTTTCTGCACCCTTGAGATGTCTGAGAGGTTCGACTAGTCTCACTGTGTGTCCCTGTGCACAGGTCGCTTCATGCACTTCCCTGTTCCTTTAGCCCTAATACACTACCTTTGCACAGACCTAACTAGGGAGTGTGGAGCTTCCATGTTGCTAAAGCCGCACTATGTGCTATTACCCACAATCTTACTTATCTTCCTATACTAGTTAATTACCTTCACATACTTGGATTTCTTATGTTATAATTAGTTATACAAAACATTCAAATAAGTTCGCACAACATATAAACGGTAATACTTGCAAATTATACCCAATCATATATTAAACCAGAAAAAGATGCGCAAAAATATAGTAAACTTTCTCTTTACTGATTCTCCCAACAGTTACAGACTTGACTTGCTCTGCGCAATCAATTACAGTGGTCCGTGCACTCAGTTGCGGACTACTAGGCCTATATGCACTCAGCTGCAGAGAATTTCCCTACTATATGACCCAAAGACACACTTTACATTTCTTCTTAATCACTTAGACTTCTCTTGCTCTTCTATTCTATCTTCTCTATTAGTTATCTTATACACTTAGAGCCTCACTTTATTTATACAATCCCATGGTCCGCAGACCATGGGTAGGTCTATCCAACCGACATTACATTACAAAAACTAGGGTGGACAACCCTATGACTCTATTATGATTTTGCGCCACGCGCTCGGAATTCATAGAGCTTTTACAAAAGGATTCGGTCAAAACTTGGGTTTTAAGCCCCAAAACCTGTGTTGGCGGAATTCCATGCCCAACAAGCCCCCAACATGAACATCAGGAATTTCCCTCGAGTCACTCTGTCAGCACGGAGATCTTTGCACAGAGTCCTTCAAACTCTGCTCGAACTACTGCAAGGTTGGCAACACACTGAGCTACTGCCCGCTAGATCTGCTACATGTGTTGTTCCATGATTGTTATGTTGGAAGTGATTCTCTGCATCTATGCATGTATCCCCTGTATGTGTTTATAGTCCTACACCTGCTTCCGGATCCTTAGAGCGCGAAGACTGTGCTTCTACCAGCTAGTCTGATAATCGGGCCACCAGTGTAGGGCTTTAATCGGCCACCATTAACTTTTCCTGAGAAAGGTTCTCCATTTAGTTTGACTAGTTGTAATGCGCCTCTGTCTATGACCTCCTTAAAAATGTATGGTCCCAGCCAATGCATTGTGAACTTTCCTGGGAATTTATCAAACTTACTGTCATACAGCAACACTAAATCATTTACCTTGAAGGTGTGCAACTTAATATGGCGATCATGCCAGGCCTTCTCATGCTGCTTTTGCACCCAGTGATGAAAGCTAGCCAAGAACTGTTCCTCCTCAAGTTCTTCCAACTGTGTGAGCCTTTCCTCCAGGGTTTCGTGGTCCGTCATACCAGTGAGCGCTGCTATCCACATACTAGGTACAATTTAGTCCATTGGCATGACAGCTTCCATGCCATAAAACCAACTGGAAAGGTGTCTGTCCCATCAATTTCTTGCACGTTGTCCTTTAAGCCCATGGTACTACAGGTATGCGTAGGTCCCAATCGTTCTGCTACACATTGCAGACTTATGTTAGTGCAGTCTCTAGGATTTTGTTGAATGCTTCTACTATCCCATTGGCTTGTGGGTGATAAAGTGTGCTTTTCTGATAATACATCTAGAATTCTTCTGTTAGCATGCGCATGGTTTCGTTCAGGTAATGTGTACCACGATCACTCAATAAGATTTTCAGACAACCAAATCGAGTCGCAATAATGGAACCACTTGTTGGCTTTTTGGGGCTTGACCCAGGTTTAGAATTAATTAGCCAAACAAATCCCTACGCTACTAGCCCTTTTGACAATAGTCCGCGAAGCGCTGATTGAGGTCTCACCCGAAGTAGTATGGGAGGGTGCTAGAATCAGGTTTCCAAACCCTCGAGATGTATGAGAGGTTCGACAGGTCTCACTGTGTGCCCCTGCATGCAGGTCGCTTCACACACTTCCATGTTCCTCACGCCTTGATACACTGCCTTCGTACAGCCCTAACCAGGGAATGTGGAGCTTTCGTGCAACTAGAGCTATGTCTATGCTATTACCTATGATCTTACTTATCCTCCTATACTAGTTAATTACCTTCACACACTTGGATGTCTTATGTTATAATTAGTTATACAAAGCATTCAAATAATTTCGCGCAACATATAAATAGTAATACTTGCAACTTATACCCAATCATATATTAAACTAGAAAAAGATGCATAGAAATATGGTAAACTTTCTCTTTATTGATTCTCAGAATGGTTGTAGACTCGACCTGCCCTGTGCACTTAACTGCATGGGTCTATGCACTTAGCCACATACTACTAGGCCTCTATGCACTCACCTACAAAGCCTTTCCCTACTCTACAACCCAAAGACACACTTTACACTGCTTCTCCATCACTTATACTTTTCTTTCTCTTTTATTCTATCTTCTCTCTTAGTTATCTTATACACTTCGAGCCTCACTCTATTTATACAATCCCATGGTCCACATACCATCGGTAGGTCTATCCAGCCGACATTACATTACAAAAGCTAGGGAGGAAAACCTTGTGACCCTATTATGATTTCACACCCCATGCCCTCAATTCGCAGAGCTTTTACAAAAGGATTTAGTCAAAAGATGGGATTTAAGCCCCAAAACCAACCTTGGGGGCCTCCATGCCCAAAAGGCCCCCAATGCAAACATCATGACTCACCATCGATTCAATCTGTTAGTGCGGATATCTTTGTGTGGAGTCCTTCCAACTCTTCTCGAACTTTTACAAGGTCATTAACACACTGAGTTGTTGATTGTTGGATCTGCTGCATGCATTGTTTCGGAACCATTGTGTCAGAAGTGTTTCTCTGCATCTGTGCCTGTATCCCCTACATGTGTTTATAGTCCCGCGCCTTCTTCCGGATCCTTGGAGTGTGAAGACTATGCTTCTACTGGCTAGTCAGATAGTTGGGCCACCCGTGTAGGGCATTAATCGGCTACCATTCATTTTTCTTGAGAAAGGTTCTCCATTTAGTTTGACTAGCTGTACAGCACCTCCGCCCATGACGTCCTTAACAATGTATGGTCAAAACCAATGTATTCTGAACTTTCCTGGGAATTTGTCAAACTTACTGTCATACAGCAGCACTAGATCATTTACCTTGAAGTTGTGCAACTTAATATCGCAATCGCGCAAGGCATTCTCACACTGTTTTTGCACCTGCTGATGAAAGCTAGCCAGGAGCCATTCCTCCTCAAGTTCTTCCAACTGCGCGAGCCTTTCTTCCAAGGCTTCATGGTCCATCATACCTGTGAGTGTTGCTATACGCAGACTAGGTATAATATACTCCATTGGCATGACAACTTCCTTGCCATAAACCAATCGGACAGGCGTCTGTCCTGTCAGTTTCTTGCACATTATCCTATAAGCCCATAGTACTACAGCTACGCGTAGGTCCTAGTCGCTCCACTGCACGTTGTAGACTTTGGTTAGCACAATCTCTAGGATTTTTTTGAATGCTTCTATTGTCCCATTAGCTTGTGGGTGATATGGTGTGCTTTTCTGATGATACATCTAGAACTCTTATGTTAGCATGTGAATGGTTTCATTTAGGACATGTGTACCACAATCCCTCATTAATATTTTCGGACATCCAATTCGAGTCCCGGAAATGGAACCATTTTTGGCTTGTTGTGGCCTGACCCAAGTTTGGAGTTAATTAGCCAAACAAATCCCTATACTACTGGCCCTTTTGACAACAATCGACAGAGCGCAGACTGAGGTCTCACCTGAAGTAGTATGGGAGGGTGCCAGAACCAGGTTTCCACACCCTTGAGATATCTGAGATGTTTGACTCGTCTCACTGTGTGTCCCTGCGCATAGGTCACTTCATGCACTTCCCTGTTCCTCACACCCTGATACACTACCTTCGCACAACCATAACTAGGGAGTGTGGAGTTTTTGCACTGCTAGAGCTGCGCTCTGTGCTATTACCCACGATATTACTTATCTTCCTATACCAGTTAATTACCTTGACATACTTAGATGTCTTATGTTATAATTAGTTGTATAAAACATTCAAATAAGTTCATGTAGCCTATAAACAATAGTACTTGCAAATTATACCCAATCATATATTAAACCAGAAAAAGATGCTTAGAAATATGGTAAACTTTCTCTTTATTGATTCTCCCAATGGTCACAGACTCGCCCTGCCCTATGCACTCAGCTGTAGGGGTCCACGCACTCAGCTGCAGACTACTAGGCCTCTATGCAGTAAGTTTTAGAGCCTTTCGCTACTCTACGACCCAAAGATACACTTTACACTGCTTCTCAATCACTTAGACTTCTGTTTCTCTTCTATTCTATCTTCTTTATTTGTTATCTTATACACGTAGATCGTCGCTCTATTTATAGGTCTATCCAGCCGACATTACATAACAAAAACTAGGGCAGACAACCCTATGACTCTATTATGATTTCGCACACTGTGCCCCTAGTTCACAGAGCTTTTACAAAAGGATTTAGTCAAAACTTGCACTTTAAGCCCCAAAACCTGCTTTGGGGGGATTCCATGCCCAACAATGATGGATAACAAGGTTGCGACAAGTAAAGATGCATTGTATGATCCATGCCATGGAGAATAATGGTGCACAGGTGGGTCCAAATATAATTGTTGAGGTTACTATTCATGATTTGATGTATAATAAACAGTTAAGAGGAGTAGGTAGGCATTATTTATGGCGAAAATATTGGAATATCAATCGCCAAAGAATGATTTATTACTATAATTTGGGGAGAACGGTCAGATTTGAATTCAAACACCCCTATAAATTACACCTTCTGGTCGAAAGGAGAACACTTTGCATTCTGAGAGTTGCTAGCCCATTTTACTATCTGAATAGTATGAATCGCGAGTTCTGGGAATAATTTTTCACGCGTCTCACATTTGTGAACTATTATGCAGCTGCTCGAGAGTGATTCACTGAGAAGATGACATCTACTAACCCCGCTGAAACCCTATGATTGTAAGCAGTTGTGCCTGATGCGCCAGGCCCCGAAGTAATTAGTATGGAAACCACGCCTATTGTGCCTAGGGTGCCAAGGTCACCTAGGCCAAAGAAAACTCCCACAAAATAAAAAAAATTAGCTACAAGGGAAAATTACTCTGCCACGAAGGAAAAAAAAGAAACCAGTGCCTATAGGAATGTTGCCAAGGAAAAATTTGGAGGTGCGATCGAAGGAGAAGAAAAACAAACAGCCTGAAAGAATGGTGGATTTAGAAGAAGAGGAGTACCGAGGTGTTGAAGAAGTCGATGCCGATGGAATCGAGCCTATTTCTAGGCTCCGAGAGTATATCCCTATGCTGAAGGGAAAAACCAAAGTGATTAACGATGCTGATTCTACAACATTTGCAGTATTGACTCCCCTCCTGCCTGAGCATGTCACATTTGAAGAATCTAGGCTCGCGCACATCCCAGTATTGAAAATGGAGGACTAGGAACTCGCAGATCATGATAAATTTCCTCATCTAGAGATCCACAAGCACATGACCAAGGTAAATCATGCTGAGACAGGGGTTATGCAGTTGCAGCCCATGGAGTGGGTCCACAACATTGAGCAGTGAGAGTTACTCAATAGGCTTTTAGTAACGCACTATCACCACTCACCTATAAATACGGTATGTGTGTGCTAGCTCCTCGCGTTGATGCATAATTTGATTATGTGGTTGGGGTAGCCCATTCCAATAATTGATATGTTGATCCATAGGATGTTGAAGTTTCCCCACAAAGGAGCAGACCATGGCAAGGAGTTTGGAGGGAAATCCAGGGAAAATGATCTCGCTGATAAGATGAAGAAGGAGTACGATCTTGTGAAAAAGTTACATTGATACTCTATCCTGTAAATTCAAGACCAAGTAGTCCAGTTCATTTCCTAGATCCTCACGGGAAAGATCATGAGGAAGTTCTGTGAATATGAAGTTCCAACACTGGTAGTGTCACTTTCTACACAGTGCACAAAGGATGTGCAGTATAATTGGTCTAAGTATCTTTGCCAAAAGTTCCTCGCGAACTACCAAGAATCCCAAGATGAAAGAAAGCCTTTTCATTATGCTTGGCTTCTACTATCTTTCATATTAGTGGCGTGGAGGTTGCCAGAGAAAAACCAATTTACTCTACACAAGGAAGAGTTTCTCGAGGCCACACAGTTTGCCTTGCTCTGGTCTACAAAGGATGTGGCAAAAAGTAAGGAAACAAATATTTTCTAGGTCCTAATGGAAATGGATCTTCGGATGGTAGCTAATCAGAGGCCAAGGTTGTCCCTAACCTTGTTCAGATAGTTGACAGCCTACACGGAGTTCAAGTATAATTTTCACAATGTATCCATCCGTGCGTGGAAGGACCTAGATGAAACATGGCATCTGCTGCCTTATTTGGTGTCTGAGGCAGATGTACAAGAAGTTGTAGGATATTGGTGAACAGAATGGTGTGAACCTACAACACCAGATGTAGGAACCACCAAAGGCGCAACGCGCTCTGTGGCGCAGAAGTGGAAGGATGCCACTCAGAAGGCCATGCACGCCTTATCTAAATAGAAGTGGAAGGAAGATACTAAGGTAGTCACGGAGAAGTAACATATGGAAAAAGAACACGCTGCTAGAGAGTAGGTAGAGAAAGAATAATAGGATATAGAGGAGAGTGGGAAGTCTGCTTCACATCACACTAATGAGCAAGAGCTGTTGAGGCAAGGAGGAGGCAACGGTGAGGAGTAGAGCACCCCTTTCATCTAGAAGAGGCACTGACAGGAACAGAAGGGAAAAAAATGGAAGAAGCATAAGTTTGATAAGCAAACACCTATTGATCCCATGGTAATGATAGAAGGCGATGTCGATGAGATCGGGGACAAGATACGGGACGCCACGATGAAGGTGCTACAACAATTTGACTAGAAATACATGCAGACATTGGGGAGCATTCAAAAGGATCTACGTGAGCTACAGATCCAAGAAAACAAAATTTAGGTGGGTGTCAAACAGGCAAGTAGAGTGAAAGCGATCCTGACACAGGGATGTGGCACAGTAACAAAGATTAAACAGACTCTACATCTCAGAGTCACTTCTCTCCCAGAGGGGTGAGTTCACATTGAATCAAACAAAGATCACATTGTGGTTAACGCAGTGAAGGATACGAGACTCAACCTTGCCACACTACCACTCCAGATCCTTCATGCATTGCAATAGGGTGTCTCAAATGAGTTGAAGATCAAAGAAGAATGCGCACTCACCATCATCAATGAGTTTAAACTCAATGATGAGAAGCTTTTCACAGAAAAAAGTCAGGCACTGAAGGAATAGGAGGAATTGCGAACATAACACCAGAACATGGTAATAATGATCGAACTATATATACCAGAATATGCAGAGGCCTCAGCCAAATTCAGGAAATTGTCTATCACAGTACATGCTTTGAAAGAGGAATTTGGTAGGGTGAATTTCGACTTTTAGATGAAAATTATAGAGCTGCAATTGAATTTTCAATGGATGACTCTGCTAGAGGTCTGGAAGCAGCGCCGAGCAACAATAGAGGAGGGCATGACTATGGTGGACATGACAGTTAATGACTTATCTTCGATTTTTGATGCAACGATCGAGTTATGGAAAAACTTGGAGGAGGACCCATCCCTACAATAGCTAAACATGAATGTTTGAGAAACACATCAACAATATGATGAGGTATGAGCGACTAGACCGACTTTGGTGCGAGTGTAACGCCTCACCAAGCTACAGGAGGGAAATCTGTTACTTATAAAGGTGGAGGAATTGCAGAGGAAGGGGGTCTTGCTGAAGGCAAGATTGCAACCATGGCTAGAGGAAGCATGTCAGCTTACTCTATCACTCGAGGAGAAGCTCAAAGGTTTATAGTAGATGCAGAGGACCATGCGCCTCGTAGTGGAGGGGTGAACAAGTTAAAAATTGGTCGAAGAGGTACAACAAGCGGCGACTAAGAGTGCTACAGAAGTTGTAGTGATACAAGTTGAGCTAGGGTATCTTCACAACAAGATTTTGGTTCGAGCTAAGTGACTCGAGGGCAAGTCATGACCTTTGTGTTGGGGGCCTGTTGGGATAAGGTCCCTAGGGTTACTTTTCGGGTTAATTTTATCGAATTTTGTAAAAATTTTGTAAAAAGAATGTAAAGTCTTTGTGATATGTGGATGTGGATCACGAAGATAGATATGAGTCGAAAGGGCCTTATCCTTTTTTTTTGGTCAGTTTTGAAGACTCACCCATGTGCCAGGGGCCTCGGTATTGTATTGGAAAAGCTATAAATAGTTATGTCTTAGCGAGTCTTAGAAATAAATTTTGATAGAGAATTGGGTACATTGAAAGTTTTTGTTGTCTTGGGTAAGTGCTAAGGCAGGAAGGATCTACTTCCCACACTTAGGTAAAGAAGGGAAGGCTCCTGTAGCTAAGTGTGCAGGAGGCCTAGATAGAGTCCAAAGCTGAGTGCCCAGACCACTGTAGCTATATGCACAGGGTAGAAGACTCTATAATTAGTGAAGTGAAAATCAATAAAGACAATTTTTGAAGAATAACTGAGTATTTCCATTGAATCTATTTATTTTATATGTTATCGATTAATGATATGCTTTATGAAATGTTAAATGAATACTACACTGTAAATTCATTGCATTTGTCTTCATAATATATGAATTTAATGGTTATCCACTTCGGTGAAGTTAAAAGATACTTCTCTTATATTTATAGCGAATTAAGTAGATCTACACGAACTCCTATTTAGGGTTTCTTGTTGATGCGTGAAAGTAGGTAAATCGATTGTTTAAGGTCCACAAGGACTGATTGTGGACCTTTTTGAAGGTATGGAGGCAACTTTAACTTAGTTATAGTAAATATCCCTAGAAGTCTATCGATATGCATGGAAGAAGATCTAAGGCGCTTGTTTTGGAGAATTTGGTATCTAGGGATAAATACCAATTCCCTATATGTCTAGCCATATCTAGAACAACAGCTTAAAGCACCTTAGCCTTTTTCTATAAACAATAGATAAGACAAAGAGAATGAGAGCACCTACTTGTACTTTCGCTTTACTCTTGTCTCCTTTGTATCAGTCCCTTCGCCCCTACTCGTACTTAACACACTTGAGAAGTACCTGTAAACATCAACATAAGAAAAAGAACCAATCAAAGAAAAACATCTAGTGATTACAAGTAAATGGAATTAGATACATTCACACATATAAGCATTCATATATCAAGATAAGCATATGGATAAAGGTGTAAATACTTTATTGAATAGAAGGAAGAATCAAAACCATGAAGCCTGATTTGAAGTCACTCTTCCAGCTTTGGTTCCATCCACATGACATAATAAGCATGACATTTTGGTATCATAACGACACTTACAATAGTCTCAAATCTCAAACTAGCATTATCTCCTTACAATTCTGTTGTGGCCAGCAACAATCCCCCCCCTTTTTCATTTAAGTGTTGTCCAAAATACTAAATGAATGGGGACCCTTAGTTAAAATTTAGGAAAAGCAAGAGTTTCCTTTCTTCAAAATAAGGTTACCATCGTAAGCTTAGGAAGATCTTTTGAATACTTTAAAACCTAAGTTGATGGTAAGGAAAAAATCTTTAAAAAGCCGCATCATAAAATGATAGAAAAGCACCTCCATTTGGGTATAATCCCGGTATGTGCAAGATTCTCGTACTAAGCAATATATCGCATCACAATAAAGTAATGCTAATAAGAAAAAACTTCAAGATTTTCCGATTTGCAATAACACCGATCGCAAGATCGCATATCGCAGGGAATGAGCTAACAAAATTTGGCAAGCGTAAAACTTTTGTGATCTGTGATGTTGCGATATCGCGATAAAACGATGGTTGCGATATTAATCCAAATCAACTCTGCGATGTTATATTTGTGAGTCGGTGCGAGAGCACGATAGTGCAATAATGCGATGTCGCGATCTGCGACGATTGCAAACCAAATCGCAAGATCACTCCATCACGAATCTTTCGGGCACGCTATTCAAGAAAATCCACTTATCATAATCTGACTCAAGATCATGTGCTTTTAATGATAATAAAGGAATTAGTTGTCATCTATTAATAAAATGTAGACGTGTGCTTTTGCAAAGAATTACTTCACGTAAGGTGGCATATTTGATATATCTGCTGCATTTAAGACTCTCCCATCACCTTTCTTGATCAGCCATTTCCATTTCACTTGTGAGCTGCAGGAACGGAGAGCGAAGGACGATACAAAGACATATGCAGGAAGAAATGGGAAAGAAAAATAAAGCTCAGGGCTCTGAGGTGAAGGAAGTGGCACCTTTATATACAGACACAGCTTGAAACAGAGACACAGGGATATCGACGTGGGAAGGCATGTACAGACTGCTTGAAGAAGAAAACCCCAGAATAATGAAGGTTACTGCTGTCTCATACTCACAGGGCTCTTCCGAAGCATCCTTAGAAGAACTAGCGTGCTCATTCCTTCATCGGATAGCAGCAAGGCCCAAAATTCTCCCATATACGGATATGATCAAGTGGATACTTGACAACACAAAAATGAAGAACCGACAGTTCAAGATTCAAGGACATGGGCTCATCGGGTCATTCACTGCACAAGATTTAAAGCTCAGGTATCATCTTCGTGAACCGCAGGTGACTTACAATGCACAATTCATTGAAAAATTTGTGGCGGAGAACCCAAACCTATCAGAGACCACCAAATATTGGTCCAGAAAAGATGAACCGCTCAAGAAAGACAAAAATGGTATGTACAGCACTCCTTCCCTCACCTCTCCATATTGTTTTGCTGCGGGCATGCTTTGTAGATTGTTTGGGATGCCAGATATCAATAGGTTTTCGTCTGAATGGTTACCATTAATAGATGCTGACACAAATGCCGTTATTATAGATTGGGCCAAGATCTTTTCTGATAACCTATTCACGGCTATTGTCAATTACCAGTCTAAAAGATCCATGTCTCAAAGGATCTATCCTCCTTTTTACCTATATGCATATGTTATGGATTCTATTTGTTATGTGTCTAAATTTCCCATTATGGGTTGGAAATGGACAACTCAGGACCCATTACCCATCCATGTTTATCATAAGATATTATGGGATTCTCAGTTCATTCCACATTTCTACCAGATTTGTCACGGGCTTATCTTACCCTTGTATAGAATGATGTATGATAAAGACCCCCCGAGGTGCTCACCTGAGGCACAGATAGATATCATCCCCATCGCAAGATGGTTTGGAGAAGAATGGTTCACCTATATTAAAGTATTTGGACGCACCGTCCCCCCTCATGTCCTACCTTTGTATATCCCTAACAAACTTCTGGCTCGAGAAATTTCATATCAAACCTGTTCAGAAGGCGGCCTAACTAAAGACCTAAAAGACAAAAAGAAGGCCATATGGCCACAGTTTCCTGTGGCTTGTGGGGCCTTTTTGTTGTTCGATGTAGGTCACGCGTTCACCGAAGTACATAATATGACGTGTCTACAATTATTTAAATTCCCAGCAAGACCATTTGACCCAAATGAGGTTGCCCAGAATTTCACAACGACAGTCAAGATAAAAGTGTTCGTTGGAAAAAAGGATTTATTTGATGATATATTTCAGAGTAAAAGCTCACTTCAGGAAATTTTGCGGGAAGCCCAATCACAATTGTCTCTAGATGACCTCCAAAGATTCATGGTATACAGGGAAAGAAGACTAGCCAGTGTTCCTCTAGAAAAGTTGCGACTATCTGCCAGAGAACCGACTCCAAGCGTTAGCCTCAGTGGGAATTCAAGCACTTCCGGATCTAAATCTAAGACTGTACAAGAGATTCCTGAACATTCTAAAAGATCCGAAAACAACCAAGATAGGAGCGAAGAGTCAGCTAAAGACACCGCTCAGTCAATGGAACTTACACAACAATAGGTTATCGCCTCCCCGCAAAGAGATGTCCCCCCTCTCGTCATTGAAGCACCACCCGTCACAACAGAATTAGATAAGGAATGGAAAACTTCAACGAACTGATCAATCTTGAAGGACAAGCCCCAAAAACACCTGTGAGCAATACACAGGTAGCACAAGAAGTGGGCTCAACCATAGTCAGCAATGTCACAGAAACGGAGCATATTCCTATCGCTCCATCTTCTGAGCTTCTACTGAATGTAGAAGAAATTCCCCCTCTAGACATATTTTGTAGTCCCCAACATAAAGCAGTTGTAAGAAGACAGAGAAAAAAGAGGAAGTTAGAAAATACACTTTCTCAGGATGTTGAGCAATTAGACGTCCTATGGAAAGATCCTGCCAGTAATCAGACTGAAAATCTCACCAAACTGTCTTAGATCGCAGCGGCGTATGCCTCTGCGACTATTGACAAAGCGTCAGAAGTACAAAAATTGTTGAAAGAGCAAGAAAATTAGATACAGGTACTGCAACTACAATTGCAACAGGCCAATACTAATAATGAGGCACACAAACATCTTGAAAAGTTGCAGGAAGACTTCCAGCAAATCCAAATAGGTTATAAAAGAAGTTTGGACGAAAAGGGAAAATAGTTGCAGGATGTACAAGAGATGCACAAAGACGACCCTAAACTTACAGAGTTTATTTCAAAATCTATTGCCTTGAATGAACAACTATTGCAGCAACAGGAAGTGTTGGGACAAAAGATATCACAGTGGAATTATTATTGCGAAATGAGTGATAATATCACCAATCAAGTGGTCGACTTACGAAGTGACTATCATCAGATTGACAAACGAGTGACGGAGTACTTGGCTTGGCAGGATGAAGATGAGGGAAAAAGAGCAGGCACACCTAGGATAAATGAGAATCATAAAGAGTTGCTCTTCAACAAGTGGGACGATCAAATCAGGGAGGCAGAACACGCAGCAGAAACAGTGGCCACGACAGCAAGCATTCTTATCGACTGTGTAAATGAGAATTTGCACAGAGCAAATTTAATCGCAGAGACCACCCCGGGGTATTTACCAAATAAACTACGACTAGAAGCAGAAGGCGTAAGAAAAGGGAAAAGCGATCCAATCACTAAACAGGTTAAATTGGGAATGTTACTGGGCATACTTGGTGAAGCCACATAGTCAGTGGATGACTGTGAAATGTATCATAAATGCGGCCGAAAAAGTGGTGCCAGCTCTCATAGATTCCGTTTTCTCAGCCCAGCTCAAAGTAGAAGTCATCCAGCCAGCTCTCCTTAAACCAATGCTGAATTCATGCAGCTTTAAAGACCAGATACAAAAGTAGCTTAATTTGGAATCTTGTTTTTACCTAAAAAATAGATTAGAAAAAGGATGGTCATTTGAAAACCGCATCCTAAATTTTGTGAATAAACTATTATTAGAATTAGGAAGTAGTATTTAAACCCTTCTCATGCATTCAGAGAAGGGTCCAGAAATTTGTCAAAAACGTGTCCTCAGAACATGCACTTTTGCACCCTCACAGGAGGTTTTGGTGAATGAATGGATCAAGGTTTATTGATGTTTGCATTTGATATCTGCTACTGATGTTGCACTTCTGTACTGTTGGTAGATATTAGAACGAGGAGAGATAAATCATTGTTGCTTGAAGCTTATGAGTAGGACCAGTCATAAATGGCACTTTTATCTGACTCGACCATTTCTGCTTATATTCTTAAAGTGATATACAATTTTTAGTTGTTTATATGTTATTGCATGAATGTTTGAGTTACCATTTGGCACTTTTGTACGGTGGAGCCATTTATTTATGTTTGATACACGAATAACTTATTATGTGATATGTTGTTCACAACTGTTTTGCCTAACTTTTTATGCAAAGTGGTTCATCTTAATTGATTTCCATTCTTACGATAGCTGAATGATCTTTATTACTAGTTATTATTTGAAATCTCTTTATATCGCATAATAGAAGAAATACATCCCGGGTTAGCATAGATTAGATGTGCTGTTTTCATTAGATTACAATAGCATAGAATTAGATTAAAGTAGCTTAGATTAGAACTCTTAGATCAGCATCATCCAACTCTGCACACACACACACACCCTTAGATTGGGAAACTGGTCCCATTATCCCCAGTCGGACCCGCTATACCAAACGGATAAGGAGCTGCCAACCAAGGTCCGGACCGGGCGGGTATCCCCCTTGTTGTCGACCCGATTTTCGGGGCTTCAACATATTTGGTGCTAGAAGGAGGGCCTGAGCATAGTGTCTGTTGGAATGGTTTGAAATCGTAACATTTGAATTAGGATGGCTGCTCACAAACTTCCCATTTGGAGTTGTATCCATGTTCGTGCCTCTTCCAACACTCCACCTGAAGTGGTAAGACTCTTGTCTCAGGTAAAATTCAATGGTAAGAATAATTCTTCTGCTTTTAATCATGCCCTTCAATTTATTCAAAATGTTTCAAGTTCGAACGTTCAAAGAATTGATGAAGGCATTTTATGCAGAATTTTTACTCTCACATTCACAACGGAAGCTAGGAAATGGTGTAGAACCCTCCCAATTGCCTCAATTCACAGCTGGGACCAATTTGTCGAGGCTTTCATTTGTAAATTTGATTGCTATAATTATGATCAGGTATATGAAGAAATTGAGTATCTACGAAAAGAAGATGAATATGTTAGGGATTTTAATATGCGATTTCATCTTGATTATCTAAAATATGATCTTGAAAATGAACTCATGAATGAAGAATCTTCAGATTACGCTGAGCATTCCCTGCCTCCTATGCCCGATCCATCAAAAATTAGTCCAAGTCTTGTTTTATTTTCTTCTAATAAGAATGGAAATTCCAATTTGAATGTGTGAATCACTCATGATGAAGAAACTTCCCAAAGCTTAGGAAACATGTCTGCTCTAATGCAAGAAGACAAAAGCAAGAATGTTGAAAGAAAGTCTGCCTTGGAACCAGAAAGCAACTTGAAGACAAGGTTAGATAATATCATCGCAAGTCAAAAAATGCAGATCCCAAGGTTAGAACAGCAAATTAATTCTCTTTCGGAAAATACAAACACGCAAAGGTATGATCTAAAGCCCGATGTCTACAATGAATGTGATGAACAATAATTTTTTCACGATGATATTTTCAAATGCATTGTTTCAGAATCACATTTTTCTCTTTATCCTGATGTATTTAGTGATGATAATTTTTTCCCCCTCAGTATTAATGATATCTCAAAAAGTACAGAGGATTATTCAAATGAATCACCATTAGGTTTTCAAGATAAAGAGGCAGCTATAGAACATCCTTTGGTCATTTACAAACAAGAACGACTTGACCTTCCTTTTCTGAAAATATTGGATGAAAAAGAAAAATCTAGAGAAACCTGTAAAATCATTTATGATAGCTACTTTGATGATGATGATGTTGATTTATCTAAAGTAACTCAACAGAGCTCAAATAATGAAAGATATTCTAATTCAAGAATCATATCAGTTGATCCTCATTCCAGAGTGATGGATCATTTGCATGATTTTACTATCCAAAACAATATCCCGATCTATGATTCGTATCATGAGCAAACCCCCATGCCTGTTCCCAATCATAACTTGTTTTCTTTTTCACAAGACGTAATTCAAAATTACTCTGATCCCATAATTTTGGCCAGTTCTTGTGAAAAAGAAGATATTTCAAGTCAATCCCAGTTGTGCTGTAACATTAGTTGTACAGATAATCATTACATTCTTTTTCGCTTGTACTCATTTTGTATAAAATCGGATTGTATTTTAAATTTTCAGACTTTTGATAGATTACTATGGTATATTGAGCACCTTATCAAAGAACATTTGAGAGATGTATTACCATTTTGGAAAACTAAATTGTGTCAAGGAAATACAAAACTTTTTCAATTCCAAGATCAATCAATATCAGCCTTTCAGAAGAAACTTCTATGGCATCCAAAACATCATCAACGAAAGAAAGTATTTTTGGAAACTTGCCAGCAATTCACGTTAATTGATAAATCTCGTTCGAGAAATTTCCACCTATTCTTCATTGATTTATTTAGTGATTTATATGTGGAAACTTTCCTTTTACGAGAAATTGCTAAAAGCTTGACTTTAACGCATAGTAGATTACATGCCATTAAAACTAAAAAATCATATTCGCGACCTAGCTTGTCATCTTTCCTATTACATGATCACCAATCCATAACAGAAATTCATCCTGATTTTTATGATCCAATAGGTATCCAATTGGAAAGAAGATTTCATAAAAAAGAAATTTCAGGCGGAATTCCGACTGAAGTTACACTTTCTAATCCTACATTCAATGTTCACAGTCCAAGAAAAGTTTTATTCTTAACACTGATGTTTAAAAGGTACATACGTTTAGGAATAAAAATGAAAAGATGGTTTCACTAGAAATATCATTTCACCTAGTAAATTTTTCTGTGTATAGTTAGAATAGAAGTAGGGGTAGTTTAGCTAGGTTATTAGGTGGATAATTTAATTTTTAAATATTGGTAGGAAAAATAAGAGAAGAAATTATCCCTATCATGTACATAATCCAAGGGAATAGTTACCTCTCATTTCTTTAAATATTTTTCTCCCTAATAAAATTTGTTGTGGTTAACAGCATTTGACATTTACTAAAGACACCATTTCTCTATCAGATTTTGAACTTCTGCTTATATAAATAGCAAATCTTCTGGAAACTTGATCTTTATTATTAATAGATATAGTTAAAAACTTTAACCCAGATATGATACTAGTTTCAAATTTGATGAAAGCAATCTTAGTGAAGAAATTGTTTTATATCAGTACAATGAAAGGTATCAATAACAAAATGAGGATTCCCTGTAGAACAGCCATTTCCAAAAACTCTATTATTGTTGTCCAGAGCTTTCTTAAGGAAAAAATGACTTCCTCCCTGCTAAATAAAATCGCAGCATTTAGAGAAAAGACCCAAGGATACGCTATATCTTGAAGAATAAGAGGTCTCATCACGAGTCGGCTTATCATGATCAGAGATATTATACCTTGCTGTCTTTGCCATTACTGTCCAACAAAACAGGGCAACAACTTAAGATTGTTGAGATCAAAAGACAAGGGGTCTCATCACGAGCCAGCTTGTTCAGCAAAAGTGTAAATCAAGTGAATGACTGTGTCATAATTTGGCTACCAAACCAAGACATTGTTCTTTAAGAATAAAAAAGGAAAAAGTGTCAATATGGGTTTTTCTTTGAAAGTTGTAGATCACCTTAAGCAGGATAAAGGATCATTACTGGGTAATAGGTAACCCTGTCGAGGCTATGAACGCCTGCTGGCAATAGAGGCTCTACCTACGACGAATGAGCATATTTAAAAAATTGGTACATAGGGAAGACCTTATTTTATCTTTACAAGACCAAGTAATGGCTGATGTAAATGCAAGGACGAGCTGAGGAAGCAAATAATTAAAATAGAAAGAGGTTGGAACAAAATATCATTGACAGTTTGGAGTATAATGCGCTTTATCTTCTTATAATAAAGTTTAATTTTCTAAAAAAAAAATTGTTTTGGAAATTTGAAAAGTTCAATAGAAAATCAGAGATAACTGGTTCTCCCAAGTGAATCGCCAAATGTTGTGGCCAGCAACAACCCCCCCTCCCCCCTTTTTCATTTAAGTGTTGTCCAAAATACTAAATGAATGGGGACCCTTAGTTAAAATTTAGGAAAAGCAAGAGTTTCCTTTCTTCAAAATAAGGTTACCATCGTAAGCTTAGGAAGATCTTTTGAATACTTTAAAACCTAAGTTTATGATAAGGAAAAAATATTTAGAAGGTCGCATCATAAAATGATAGAAAAGCACCTCCATTTGGATATAATCTCGGAATGTGCAAGATTCTCATACTAAGCAATATATCGCATCGCAATAAAGTAATGCTAATAAGAAAAAACTTCAAGATTTTCCGATTTGCGATAACACTGATCGCAAGATCGCATATCGCAGGGAATGAGCTAACAAAATTTGGCAAGCATAAAACTTCTGCGATCTGCGATGTTGCGATATCGTGATAAAATGATGGTTGTGATATTAAGCCAAATCAACTCTGTGATGTTATATTTGTGAGTCGGTGCGAGAGCGCGATAGTGCAATAATGCGATGTCGCAATCTGCGACGATTGCGAACCAAATCGCAAAATCACTCCATCACGAATCTTTCGGGCATGCTATTCAAGAAAAGCCACTTACCATAATCTGACTCAAGATCATGCGCTTTTAATGATAATAAAGGAATTAGTTGTCATCTATTAATAAAATGTAGACGCGTGCTTTTGCAAAGAATTACTTCACGTAAGGTGGCATATTTGATATATCTGCTGCATTTAAGACTCTCCCATCACCTTTCTTGATCAGTCATTTCCATTTCACTTGTGAGCTGCAGGAACAGAGAACGAAGGACGATACAAAGCCATACGCAGGAAGAAATGGGAAAGAAAAATAAAGCTCAGGGCTCTGAGGTGAAGGAAATGGCACCTTTATATACATACACAGCTTGTAACAGAGACGCAGCGATATCGACGTGGGAAGGCATGTACAGACTGCTTGAAGAATTAAACCCCAGAATGATGAAGGTTACCGCTGTCTCAGACTCACAGGGCTCTTCTGAAGCATCCTTAGAAGAACTAGCATGCTCATTCCTTCATCGGATAGCAGCAAGGCCCAAAATTCTCCCATATACGGATATGATCAAGTGGATACTTGACAACGCAGAAATGAAGAACAGACAGTTCAAGATTCAAGGACATGGGCTCATCGGGTCATTCACTGCATAAGATTTAAAGCTCATGTATCATCTTCCTGAACCGCAGGCGACTTACAATGCATAATTCATTGAAAAATTTGTGGCGGAGAACCCAAACCTATTAGAGACCACCAAAGATTGGTTTAGAAAAGATGAACCGCTCAAGAAAGACAAAAACAGTATGTATAGCACTGGTTCCCTCACCTCTCCGTATTGTTTTGCTGCGGCCATGCTTGGTAGATTGTTTGGGATGCCAGATATCAATAAGTTTTCGTCTGAATGGTTACCATTAATTCATGCTGCCACAAATGCCATTATTATAGATTGGGCCAAGATCTTTTCCGGTAACCTATTCACGGCTATTGTCAATTACCGGTCTAAAAGATCCATGTCTTAAAGGATCTATCTTCCTTTTTACCTATCCGCATATGTTATGGATTCTATTTGTTATGTGTCTAAATTTCCGGTTATGGGTTGGAAATGGACAACTCAGGACCCATTACCCATCCATGTTTATCATAAGATATTATGGGATTCTAAGTTCATTCCACATTTCTACCAGATTTGTCACGGGCTTATCTTACCCTTGTATAGAATGATGTATGATAAAGACCCCCCGAGGTGCTCACCTGAGGCACAGATAGATATCATCCCCATCACAAGATGGTTCGGAGAAGAATCGTTCACCTATATTAGAGTATTTGGAAGCACCGTCCCCCCTCATGTCCTACCTTTGTATATCCCTGACAAACTTCTGGCTCGAGAAATTGCATATCAAACCTGTTCAGAAGGTGGCCTAACTAAAGACCTAAAAGACAAAAAGAAGGCCATATGGCCACAGTTTCCTGTGGCTTGTGGGGCCTTTTCATTGTTCGATGTAGGTCACGCGTTCACCGAAGTACAGAATATGACTTGTCTACAATTATTTAAATTCCCGACAAGACCATTTGACCCAAATGAGGTTGCCCAGAATTTCACAACGACAGTCAAGATAAAAGTGTTCGTTGGAAAAAAGGATTTATTTGATGATATATTTCAGAGTAAAAGCTCACTTCAGGAAATTTTGCGGGAAGCCCAATCGCAATTATCTTCAGATGACCTCCAAAGATTCATGGTATACAGGGAAAGAAGACTAGCCAGTGTTCCTGTAGAAAAGCTGCGACTATCTGCCAGAGAACCGACTCCAAGCGTTAGCCTCACTCGGAATTTAAGAACTTCTGGATCTAAATCTAAGACTGTACAAGAGATGCCTAAACATTCTAAAAGATCTGAAAACAACCAAGATAGGAGCGAAGAGTCAGCTAAAGACACCGCTCAGTCAATGGAACTTCCACAACAGCAGGTTATCGCCTCCCCGCAAAGAGATGTTCCCCCTCTCGTCATTGAAGCACCACCCGTCACAACAGAATTAGATAAGGAATGGGAAACCTTCAACGAACTTATCAATC
Organism: Pinus tabuliformis; assembly: GCA_031772625.1. Taxonomy (NCBI): domain Eukaryota; kingdom Viridiplantae; phylum Streptophyta; class Pinopsida; order Pinales; family Pinaceae; genus Pinus; species Pinus tabuliformis. Next base: position 556,353,701 of record CM062806.1, read on the forward strand.
TTGAAGGACAAGCCCCAAAAACACATGTGAGCAATACACAGGTAGCATAAGAAGTGGGCTCAACCATAGTCAGCAATGTCACAGAAACAGAGCATATTTCTATCGCTCCATCTTCTGAGCTTCTACTGAATGTAGAAGAAATTCCCCCTCTGGACATATTTTATAGTCCCCAACATAAAGCAGTTGTAAGAAGACAGAGAAAAAAGAGGAAGTTAGAAAATACACTTTCTCAGGATGCTGAGAAATTAGACGTCCTATGGAAAGGTCCTGCCAGTAATCCGATTGAAAATCTCACCAAACTGTCTCAGATCGCAGGGACGTATGCCTCTGCGACTATTGACAAATCGTCAGAAGTACAACAATTGTTGAAAGAGCAAGAAAATCAGATACAGGTACTGCAACTACAATTGCAACAAGCCAATATTAATAATGAGGCACACAAACAGCTTGAGAAGTTGCAGGAAGACTTCCAGCAAATGCAAATACGTTATCAAAGAAGTTTGGACGAAAAGGGAAAACAGTTGTAGGATGTACAAGAGATGCACAAAGACGACCCTAAACTTACAGAGTTTATTTTAAAATCTATTGCCTTGAATGACAACTACTACAGCAATAGGAAGTGTTGGGACAAAAGATATCACAGTGGAATTATTATTGTGAAATGAGTGATAAGATCACCAATCAAGTGGTTGACTTATGAAGTGACTATGATTAGATTGACAAACGAGTGACGAAGTACTTGGCTTGGCAGGATGAAGATGAGGGAAAAAGAGTAGGTGCACCCAAGATAAATGAGAATCATAAAGAGTTGCTCTTCAACAAGTGGGACGATCAAATCAGGGAGGCAGAACAAGTAGTAGAAACAGTGGCCACGACATCAAGCATTCTTATCAACTGTGTAAATGAGAATTTGCACAGAGAAAATTTAATTGCAGAGACCACCCCGGGGTATTTACCAAATAAACTATGACTAGAAGCAAAATGGAAGCAGAAGGCACAAGAAAAGGGAAAAGCGATCCAAGCACTAAACAGGTTAAATTGGGAATGTTACTGGGCATACTTGGTGAAGCCGCATAGTCAGTGGATGACTGTGAAATGTATCATAAATGTGGCCGAAAAAGTGGTGCCAGCTCTCATAGATTCTGTTTTCTTAGCCTAACTCAAAGCAGAAGTCAGCCAGTCGGCTCTCCTTAAACCAATGCTAAATGCATGCAGCTTTAAAGACCAGATACAAAAGTAGCTTAATTTGGAATGTTGTTTTTACTTAAAAATTAGATTAGAAAAAGTACGGTCATTTGAAAACCGCATCCTAAATTTTGTAAATAAACTATTATTAGAATTACGAAGTAGTATTTAAACCCTTCTCATGCATTTAGAGAAGGGTCTAGAAATTTGTCAAAAACTTGTCCTCAGAACATGCACTTTTGCACCCTTAGAGGAGGTTTTGGCGAATGAATGGATCAAGGTTTATTGATGTTTGCATTTGATATCTGCTATTGATGTTGCACTTCTATACTCTTGGTAGATATTAGAACAAGGAGAGATAAATCATTGTTGCTTGAAGCTTATGAGTAGGACCAGTCATAAATGGTACTTTTATCTCTTGACCATTTCTGCTTATATTCTTAAAGTGATATACAGTTTTTAGTTGTTTATATGTTATTGCATGAATGTTTGAGTTACCATTTGGCACTTTTGTACGGTGGAGCCATTTATTTATGTTTGATATACGAATAACTTATTATGTGATATGCTGTTCACAATTGTTTTGCCTAACTTTTTATGCACAGTGGTTCATCTTAATTGATTTCCATTCTTATGATAGCTGAATGATCTTTATTACCAGTTATTATTTGAAATCTCTTTAGATCGCATAATAGAAGAAATACATCCTGGGTTAGCATAGATTAGATGTGTTGTTTTCATTAGATTACAATAGCATAGAATTAGATTAAAGTAGCTTAGATTAGAACTCTTAGATCAGCATCATCCAACTCTGCACACACACACACCCTTAGATTGGGAAACTGGTCCCATTATCCCCAGTCGGACCTGCTATACCAAACGGATAAGGAGCTGCCAACCAAGGTCCGGACCGGGCGGGTATCCCCCTTGTTGTCGACTCTATTTTCGGGGCATCAACAAATTCATCAAATTCCAGCCCCTAATCACTTAGATGAGTGCTCAATTTATAGGAAGATGGAGGAGGTTATGTCATAAATGGGGTTATTGAATGGCCTTCCATATTCAAAATTAGTTCCATGGAGGAAGGGATGAGAGGATAGGATGCATATTAACTCATTCCTCATCAATTTTTGAGCTCATAGGAGTTGATAAGCGAGGGAAAATTCTAGAAGACTCCAAGGGATAAGAATATTCCCCAAACCCTATGTCAATTTCGGTCAATCTCACCCAGCGCAGGTCAAAGAGGGCCTAAGTTCTCTGTAGAGCATCTGATCTACATGATGGTAGTGATATGCCCAAATGGATCTACAACAACTACCCCCTAAAGCATGAAGTCAAAAATGTAAATGTCGAATGAAATGCTTTACGATTTGATGAGGAGGTTTCGAAGTGGAAGATGACCTTCGTCAGTTACAATAGATATATCATGATATTTTGATTTTTTTTCATGAATCGGTGAGGGATAGCATACCCATGCTCAGTATATAAACTTTCATTACATGTACATAGATAGTCATCTGCAGATATAGACCCATGAATGGATGACCATCAGTGTAAGGCCATTGTACTTATGAATTAGTACTCTTGAAATTGCAGCCCGGATGGATGAAACTAGATTCGAGGTCTTCTATCGCGTTCAATAATTCACTCAAATATGAGTCTAACCATGTGAATATGTGATCTGAAGTCCAACATGGTAAGACACTATCTGATTACCATCCAATGATGTAAACTATTAACAGACATGAGAGAAATCACTGATAATGATAATGATCCTCAAGGTACTGTAGTACATTATACATTGTGCAAATGGATGTTTTGATGTCAAACACCATACAAAGTCTTTCGGTTGAAGGCTAGTGATGTCAACCTATTACCGGAAGCATGAAACTTTCCATTGATGTATGAAAGCCTCAAGGTATTGGATGGGTGTTTCTAACTCAACTTCTTGGATAATGTGCTGATGTCGACAAGTAGTGACTCATCGCAGGAGGGCCTTGATGTATCTCACATCAATGACACAAAACAAGTGTAATGATTTTGGAGATGGAATTTGACTAACAACACAAGGTTGAGGAATGACAGCCATGAAAATGAAGGTTTATGGTATTGCAAAGGATGAATTTTAACTAGATGACTTCTCTTTAACATGTCGGTGACACTGAAATGAACTGGTAGCATTGACCAAAAAAAATTGATGGATGCTATGATAGACCAATGGTATGATAACCATGAAGTTGATAACCCAACCCAAATAGTCACGGTGATGAAGTGAAAGTGTCATGTTCAAGAGCGACCTTGTACCAAAAGTGGTTTACCCTTTTTTCCATTTTCCCTAGTCATTACTGACCATTACCTATTTATTTTTATTAATCTTGAGGAGGATAACATATGCTTGTTGTATAATTCTACCCTTTGCGAGAATCCACCGCTATTTTATGTTTTAACGAGTCTAGCGAAGGTGAAACTTGGTCTTGTCATGATCGACAAGTTTGTCGCTATTTTATGTTTTAATGAGTTTAACGACAAAGATATCTCGGTACTTTTCATGTTTAGGGAGTTTTTAAATGGATGAAAAGAAAACTCCACAAGTTCTATTTTGTAGATTTTTCTCTCAAGCCCAAAAAAGTGTAAAACAATATGAGAGAGAAACTATTGACCATGTTTGGTCAAAGTATTCCTTTTTCATAAATAATCTATCTCAACCCGAAAAATGGTTAAACTTATACTGATTAGATGTCGTTTCCAATTTGTTAACGAGTTGAAAAGGACAAGCACTCGCCAATATTTTCATATTTCGACAGTCTCAAAAGAGCTTAAAGAGGACTTCACTTTGAGGAATGAGTGGTGTCTAGGATAGAAACTGGTTCTGGTGATGTTGGAACTTCTCAAAACATGTTGATTTATGTGGAGAGGCTAGTTAATAATACCACTCATTGTAACTCTTCCTCAAAAAGGGTAAAACAACCAAGTGAAACTGTATGATCAGCCAACTAGATAGCAACAATGGAAGGGGAAAAACCAAGGCTCATCTAATGGAAGATGCTGATCAAATGGAAATTACGAGGGTTAGAATGGAAATGGGTTCCATTTTACAAAATCTTGAAACAAAAAAAAAATTCTTGGATTCTGTTTCATTTTTAGACAAGCTCGAAACGAAGAACTATGCTTGAATTCAGTTTCCTTTTTACACAATCATGAAATGAAGAACTATGCATGAATTCAGTTTCATTTTTACACAAGCCTAAATCATGAAAAACTATGCTTGATATTTGTTTACATGTCCCCAACATGATGACTCGATTCGAGGTGGATGGAATGAATGTTCATTTACTAGATGAAGTGAAAGACTTGATTGAGATTTTACAAGATCTAGTCAAAGACTCGAATTGGAACTTTTCTCCAGGGGACCTTATTTCATTTTTTAATGAGCTTGACACGAGACGAGGAATTATGCTCTCGGACCTGTTTCATTTTTTAATGAGGATGACACAGTAAAATAACTATCCTCATATTCCTTATTTCATTTTTTAACTACGTTGACACAAGACAAGGAACTATCCTCATACCCTTTGTTTCATTTTTTACCGAGGTTGACAAAAGACCAAGAACTATCCTCATATTCCTTGTTTCATTTTTTAATGAGGTTGACACAAGACAAGGAACTGTCCTCATATTCCTTAATCATGACCCAGAGCAGGTCATGATTTCCAAGAGGTTCTCATCAGATGGGAGAACAATGCTTTGAAAGGGATACATAGCAAGGAATCCATTAGAGAGATCTAGTTCCAATGCCCCTAGCACATCATGCAAAACATCACAGAATTAATCATCTGTTGATGTAGGCATGGAACTGGTTGCCACATAATTGACCCGTGGTGAGGAAGATACCATTGGGACAAAAGGACCATTTAGGGAAGATGGTTGGCTGGAATCCATGTTTGGATCGAGAAATGAAAGTTGGTCAATGGTGATAATTCTGTGTTCATGCGGGAAACACATCACTCAAAAGAGTGTTGAAACAATAGATCCCATGTCATATACATATTCGTGCCCAAGAATTAAATTGTAATCTAAAGGGGCTGGGACTACCATCACAATGAGATAAACAATTTTTCCTCCCAAAGTAATAGGCAACTTAGGAAGGATCCATAATGGTTGATTGGTTGCTCTATTAAAAGACAACATATTCTGGGTAACAAGCACAAGCAGTGGCGAACCAAGCACTTGACAAGTAGTGGAGGAAAGGATACTCACAGATGCACCTTCATCTATAATAGTGCCAGATACAATCATATTACAAACCTGCACTATGATCTGGAAATGAACATAAGAAGGAAGACGGAATCCTGCCAGTCGATTCCAATTGAAGGAAGTGACCAGACTACTTGGAGGGGGTACCGTAAGAATAGGAGAATTATCCCCTTGAGTTATGAGAATGGGAGGATTTTACTCTTGTCTTGATGGAACTTGAGGGTTTCCTCCAAGATCATTGGAATCTAAAGAAATGAAAAGAACCTCAGTGGTATCATATTCACTCTCTTCAGGAAAGGTATGATTAACTGAATGTGACATCGGGTCAACTGTTTCCTCCACCTATTGATTTGGGTTGGGTATACACTCATAGGATTCACTTTCAAAGACAGTGGGTTTGACCAGTGCTTGATTTGATGCAGTTAATTCATCAACTAGTGAAGGATTAAGGGAGAGTCTCCTGTAACTAGATGAAAGTTGCTGCGGTGAAGCAAGATAGTTATCCAACACTTTTTTGGCTTCATCTAGATAGGGGAAAAGGTAAATGGGATGATTCCCTTCACATAACCTACAGGGAAACTTAACTTTATCCTTCTTTCCATGAACTTTACTACCACTGGTTGATGGTGTGTTACCAACATGATCTTGAGAAGTTGATGACACAGGATGATGTGAAGAGGAAGAGCATCTTCTAAGATCCAAGGAATATCAGGACAATTTCAAAGAAGATGGTCTCCTGTACAAATTTTGCATGGATATCGAACTTTGTGAGGCTTGACAGATGGTTTCTCATCAAATGTTGCATTCAAAACAATAGTTTCTTGGTTGCCCCTCTGCTGAATTTTCTTCTTCTTCTTCTTCTTAGCCACCTGGTTACTATTACCAATACTTTCACCAGGCGAAGAGGAAGAAGGGGAGGAAGAAACAAGCAATGAAGAAGGAAAAGGGTCAACTTTGGGATTAAGTGGAGTACTCAACTATGGAGAAATCACAACATTTTGAATCAAGGAGGTTGAAAATAACCATATTGGAAATCCAATGGTAAATCTTGGTAGGGATAATGTAGCCATATAAGGAGCACTAATATTTCCAAAAGGAGGAAAAGGACTAAGATTCCCATCAAAAGGAATTCCTTGATCGATGGACTCCGGATTTGTTTCCATATGTCTCAACCTAAGGCCAACTAAGGAACGAGAATGCAGGATGTTATCCACGGTCAATTAATTTTATTTTACTCAAAGTAACATCAAAAAACAAACGATGGATAATCTAGGTAAAAGGTTTACTAAGCAACTGTGAACTATAGAATACCTCCCAGGGAACCGAGAAGTACGGGTAGGCAATCTCCCCTAATGTTGTGTTTGGTGTATCACGGTGTATAAGGCAGCCACCTCGATTACCTAGGGATGGATAGAAACTTAGTGTTTTCCTACCGTATATACCTGAAAGTATGCGGAGGCCCAATCCATGTTAGTGTTGTCTAATGAAAAACTGCACAGTGAGAGCATTCCCATATACTTTACGTACTGTAACACTGCCATATATACCCGAAGTTACGTGGACGAGCTACAATATACTGACATACGTGGAATGAGGTATCACACTCGGGATGTATTGCAGACAAGTTAGTGACAACTTCTATGTTTTACGATGTTGAAACACATCTCTAGCCTAGAACCTCTAAATGTTATTCGTTAAGTTACAATGCTCCATTAGGTTAATTCAGGTGAATTTTAAGTTGATCTTCTTAGGAATTTTCCTTTCAAGGTTCACCATGTGATGTATGTTTGCAATTCCTAGAATGCAACTAGTATGATAAGCATTCTTTTTCATTCAATTTTGACAATGAATACCTTAGTTAGTAGGGATAGAGCAATCAGATTCCTTTCAATCAAAGAGAAAAGAGCACAATCTAATGCAATATCCCTAAACTATTCCTATGAGCACACACAAACTTTTTCAATGCATGATGCAAGTTTTCCTTTTCAATTCCCTTAATGTTATTATGGAAAAAGGGAAACTAATTCACATACAATCAATCAATTATTTTACAACAACGAAGACTTTACGACAATTCTGTTTCGAATGAAAAGAAGACTTTTATGACACTTTCTTTTGAACAAAGATTAATTGACTATAATCCAACTTTGAAGATGAATTGACAATGACAAAGAAATAATTTAAGAAAAATTAATCAATCAAGTCAAAGTAGGGCTAGCAAAGGAGATACAATCTTGATTTCAGAGACATGACAATCATTGATCTTTCGACAAACCACTTCAAAAGGAAATTTGGAAAAAATCAAGCCAAAGGTAGAATTTTTAGGTTAAGGAGGACCAGCACAGCCTTGAATGGGAGAGAGTGCACTACATAGCAATGTCTCTAAGCCAAGGGTGCTTTGCAGAGCATTGTCCCCTGACCAAGGGTTCTCTGGTTACAATACATTCATAGAATAGGAATTTTAGTGAAAATTTTGACCAAAAACACTTCAAAAAGACTGAAACAAGATCAATGAAGGAAAGTAAAGTCTACTAGGGTGTACTAGGATGATGATAAAATACTTGGAGCAATGATTGTTTCCCAGTATGGTCACTAATTTGTTTTGGAGAATTTGGTATCTACGGATAAATATTAATTCCCTAGATAAGTAGCCATATCTAGAACAACAATTGAAAGCACTTTAACTTTTTTCTATAAACAATAGATAAGACAAAGAGAATGAGAGGACCTATTTGTAATTTCACTTTCCTCTTGTCTCCTTTGTATCGGTCCCATTGCTCCTTCACATACTTAACACACTTGAGAAGTACATGTAAACATCAACAAAACACAAAGAACCAATCGAGGCAAAAGATCTATTGATTACAAGTAAATGGAACTAGATATATTCACACATATAAGAATTCATATACCAATATAATCACATGAAAAAAGGTGTAAATACTTTATTGAATAGAAGGAAGAACTACAACCATGAAGCCCGATTTGAAGTCAATGTTCTAGGTTTGATCACATCCACATCACATAATAAGCATGACATTCCAAAATCATAATGACACTTACAATAGTCTCAAATCTCAAACTAACATTATCTCCTTACAATTCATCAAAGAACATCCCCTGATCACTTATATGAGTGCTCAATTTATAGGATGGAGGAGGTTATGTCATAAATGGGGGTATTGAATGGCCTTCCATACTTAGAATTAGTTCCATGGAGGAAGGGATGAGAGGATAGGATGCATCTTAACTCATTCCTCATCCATTTTTGAGCTCATAGGAGTTCATAAGTGAGGGAAACTTCTAGAAGACTCCAAGAGATAAGAATATTCGCCAAACCGTATGAATTTTGCTCAATCTCACCCAATGTAGGTCAAAGACGGCCTAAGCGCTTTGCAGAGAACCCTGGCATTGACTTAACTACTTTGCAGAGCACCCTGGCATGGACTTAACTGCTCTGTAGTGCACCATTACATGGTTCTACCTGTGGTGGTCCCTTTAGAGATCCTTTCAAGATGTCTTCAAGTCATGAAACTGTTTGGGAAGGAGGCATTCAAAAGGTTGACTTGTTTAGGGCATGTAGCAGCTGAAATTTGGCTTTGATGAGCCCTAAAACACTGACTTGGATGATGGGAGTGAGATGCCCAAATGGATTTGTAACAATGTTGGAAGACATCACACTAGTCTCTAGATGTAGAAACTTGGTTCTTGCATCCCCCAATACTGCTTCCGGTGAGACTACAACATCTGCTACACGAGTTGTTTCCAAAAGGGCCAATAATGTAGGGTTTTTTTCGTTGGTGCAACTAACTCCAAACCTTTTTCAAGACCCCCAAGCCAACAACAAACTAACTAAATAAAGCTCCAAAATAAGTCTAGAAAAGTAATCTTTAGGGCATATCAGCCATAAATACATGTACAAGTAGATTTTCAAAAGAAAACAAGGGCCCATGAACACCTTAAAGGACATCCAATCTATGTTCCTTATTGTTTCTGGTTGTATTCCTAATTTCCATAAGTAAAAAAAAAAAAAAAAAAAAGATTTTCTGAGTTAGTTTTGTCCAAGATGCTCAATAGGTCACTGTTTTCAACATAATATCTTTAGTTGTTTCCTCCAAGAGCCAGTTCCTATTTGGGCTAAATCACAATGTATAAATAATATCCCTGGCATCCAAAAACAATGTTTGTGTACGAGGAATGAACTAGAGCATTATCATTTGATGTTGAGATCGCTCTTGTTCCCTACTTTCCACAACCTAACAAAGACCCGATTCTAGGTATATGAGTGACTTTAACACAAAGAATTGAATGTCAAAATAAAACACTGGAGGTTCAACCTATGAATTTGCAATAAAGATAGAGTGTTACTCTTATAAGTAATGGTGGAAACTTGGATAACAGTGATCTTGGTGCACAACATTCATCAGCTCTCAGGATTGTCGCATTATTTTGAGTTGAAAATATTTGTAATTATGGAAGTGATCTATTTGTTTGTAAACCACTTTGTTTCCTCTTTGCATCAAGTGATCACCAAAAGACCCTTGAAATTCATGGATTTTTTGCATTTAGAGGTTACTTGGAATTACTTCCTATCAGGTGCATTTTTGGTTGAACTGTCTCCCTTGATTTGTTGGTGTTTGATTTTTGTTGAGACAATGGTGAGACATGATGATCTTCTATAGTTATTAACAACTCCAATGTTGTTAAGGAAGTTGAACGAGCATGAGAAGAACTATGTGACTCATGATATTGAGTTTGTAGCTATCATTCATGCCTTGAATATGTGAAGACATTATCTTCTTGTCAGGAGGTTTATTCTAATGAGTGATCATAGTGGGTTGAGCTATTTGTTTGACTAATATAATCTGAATATTAGGAAATATAGATGGTTGGATACCCTCAGTGAGTTTAGATTCGAGATAAGATACATCAAGGCAAAGAAGAACAAGTTTGTAGATGCTCTCTGATGTGCCTTAGTATTGCAACAAGAATGTTGCAACTCCCAAGGCTCCCAATGTAAATTACCAACTCGGGGTTTGTACAAACTTAGGAGGTATCGACACTATATGTGCAACATACAATGTGTCATTATTTTGTTGATCTGATGTCATGGAGTGAATTTCATTAAATCAAATGCTAAAATGATTACATAAATGTAAATTTTACTCTATTTGCAACAAATGGAAATGATACTTGCTCAAATCTAAACACTCATCTTAATTGAAAGAAGGTAAAGGTTATGTGATTTGTAGGAATGAAAAGTAATTTTATATTTATAGAATGTAAACCTTGTGCTACTTGCAAAAATTTTAACCATTAGTCTAATTTCATAATGTGAAAACTTTCATTGGAAAGAAATTAATCCTATGCAAGAACAACAATTTGTCATTGAAATCCTAAGAGAATGAATTCAAAGAAATAGACCTATTCTACTTTGTAAAAAAGACAAGTACTAAGTGGTGTTTATTCTTCCCCAATTATGGATGTAGATCCTAGGGGTCATTATTCAATCCTAAGAGACAAAAACAAAGCATATGGAACAAATCTAGTCAATTTTATACATTCTATAGGAGTGTTACAAGAGGTGTTACAAGAGGCCTGGTTTTGATACAACAAGAGATAACTTTCTGAATGCCCAAGTAAATCAAATGAAAATTGGATGGGATCTTTTTTATTATTAATTAGGTTTCCTTCAGACTCAATTCCAAGTGGAATCACTCTAAAATACCCCTATTAACGCTTGCTAAAAAATAGTAGAAAATTACTACTCTAAAAACTGGAAATTCAAGAACTAGTGAGCTAGTTAACTTACCAAATGCCTAACCTAATAAAGTGAAAATTATATGGGGAAAGTATTTCTATTACCTTGAATGTTTTTATGACCCAATTCAAGTGTAATCAACTGAAATTAATCTCATTAATAGGTTCAAACAAATAGTATAAAATTACTATTATTTTGCTACAAGGGACTTCTATAAATTCTAGATTTGTGAACTAGAAAACCAATCCAAGTAGCTCAATGATGAATATGAATTTTCAAATCTATTATAAGGAGGAATCATAATAACATGAAAAATATCACTTCAATCATTTAACCAATGTAACCTATAGTAAAAGAAACATGAATAGTAAATGTAGAAATAAGAGATGCAAGTGAAGAAGACATTCAAAGGAAATAAAGAAATTGTAAAAGAAGGCTCTGAGGCTCTTGGGATGGCCAATCCCAAGGAAAATCAGAATCCTATGAAGGAAACAAAAGATTTAGAGGCCAAAAATTGCACCAAACTTTATTATTTGAATCAATCGAAGTACATCAATGCTAAAAATGAAAGTGAACCTACTAAATAACAAGTTTTCTCCACAAGAAGACTGAGAAATACATTCCCCTAGAGGAAAATTAAAATTGGTACTTAAATTGATGGGCAATCATTATCCTTGAAAGGAGGAATTTTTCCCCTCCAAAATCCTCAAATAGTGGATCTGGTTCCCAATGCTAAGAATTTGCATTAAATGACAAGGAACACATTCCTAGTTTTTCTCAATCACTAGAGCTCCAGAATTTGTGCAATAATGTCATAATATATTGTTCATTGATTATCCAATGTTGATCTTCCTATAGTAGGTATAACTTCCCTAGATTATATCATCCTCCAAATCTTCACAATCTTCCCAATATTCTCACAATTTTCTACAAACATAAATAATAGTAAGCACAAATACGCAATTATCTCTAAACTTTCCTAAGGAACATATTAAATCTAAAAATATTTCATCTAATGAAAAAAGAAAAGAGGTTTAATGTGCTGAAGGATGGTCACATGGGCTTTAATCTATGTTTAATTTGGATGCTCATCATACCCCCTCATGAAAGTGATGTTCATCCTCTAAGCAACTTAGTGACGTAATTGTGCCTCATTCATGGTCCTAGTGGCCTCTTTAACAACCCAGTCTACCTCAGAAGGAGTTTTTTCACATATTCTCTTGATCCATCCTCTTCCTCTCTTCTCTAGCTCCTTCTTTTATAGGACCATCCTTTCCTCCAAGTTCTAACTAGGCTTGTGTTTGTGTCTTAGGAAAATTCTCCATCTTAATCTCCATAATTTTTGTCCATGATACAAGTTTTCGAACATTCTCCACAACATATGTGATAATCAACATCATTGATGAGTTTTTCGACTCTCTTCAGTTGAAACTACTCCCCCCATTATCTATCACTGTGATTTTCCAAAGTTTTGCAAACCAATACTCCCAATATGCTACAGTGGTAAGAAAGCAGTTTTAGCCATAATGGTTAGAGGAAGAAAAAATTTAGACTCAAATAAAAAAAAATACATTTCCTTTCTTATCTTGTATAAATCAGAAGAAAAATTTTAATTCTTTTTTTATTCTCAAGCTGTTATCAGAATTTTGGTTGAAGGAATGCAAGGTTTTGCACGTTTCTTGGCCTTAGATGGCAAAGAAAAATGTGTAATTACCCTTCTCTTAGATGTACCTCTTAAAATCTAGGGAACACTTTCTCAAAAACGTGATTTTTTGAGCTCTTAAGACTTTCCTATAGCACACTGTCTTGGAGAAAATTTGTTTCTCCTGTAGTACACAGTTTGTCTCTCTTCTAGTAGCCATGTTTCTCTAGTAGTAGACTTGTTTCTCTTGTAGAAGTTATGCCTAATATTATAGCACCTACATATAAACTATGTATCTCTTGTGTAGCACCCTAGCTAGCCCGTGGTAGCATCGAGCTCATCCTTTTGTACCTTTATGGTTTCTCCATCTATTCCTTGGGAATGAGTAATTTTGCAAGTGAATTTGAGCCTCGTACTTTTATTCCATTTTGTGGTAATGTCTCGAAGTGATTTGGTGACTGGGCCTTTGCACAAATTTCCTCTGTTAACTGTTGTCCCCACTCCTCATAATCATCACCCTTCTTAATTTGGCTTTTCAATGTGGCATGAGTGAGGTAGTTAGATGAACTTAACTAGTTGAGGGTGGTCGAGACTGCTAACCCATCCTTAGCTTATAAAACCTAGTATCACATGCATTCACAATAAACTTTGAACCATAACATGATCAAGAGGAGCTGAATAATATTGCGTACCTATACCTACCAAATGTTTGCACGAGAGGTATGCAAGTTTTTACTTAGTTTATGATTGATCCATGGTTCTCTAGAGGTGCTAATTTCCTTATTTTTCTTATGCATAGGTATTCACATGATGTAGTTGAGCGATGGAACATTTCTTGCTTGCAGATATCTCTCCAGTTTTTTATTTGTTGTTGTTGGAGTGGATGATTGGACTTACAACTACTCCTCAAGGATGGCGTGGCTTCCTCAAGATTCAAGGGTGGCAAACTCTTATTATGGAGCAATAAGAATCATTGAATTATGTTTATTGAAGATTATGTGAAGGATTGCATAGGATTATTTCCCCCCTATAGAAATCATTCATTTGCTTCTCACAATATCACATCGCATTCAGGGACTTGGAAAAATGATAGTGGGTTTTAGGGACAATAATAACATCTTCAAAACATGGTGAAATTTGTGGGAGAGGGAAAACAAATATGAAGTCATAGTCCTTTTTCTGTGTTCTTTTCATGTGTGATCAGAGGTTGAATCTTGGTCATGAATTTGGCTGAATGGAGTGGTGATTGGGGTGAAGTAATTTGAGTGGACACATCCCAACATTTCCCAACGAAAATAAGACCTTTGAGGCTCTTCTTCCATGTTGATCTCCCTCCTGTATCACTTTCGATTACTCCTGTAGCATTTCATGACATACTCCTGTAGCAGAATTGTTTTATCCATATCTCTCAAACAGTAGACTTGATTGAGTTGGAATGGTTTGGCAATATTTTCATCATCTGTATGCACCTCCACATAGAAAAAAATGGCCAATGCATTCTTGAATATGGATAAAAATAAAAAATTCTTGTATGTGATGGAGGCCAAATTCTCAAAAAATGTGCATTGGAATTTGTTGAAATTCCTTGAGCATGTTACCATCATCCATATATGTTTCCAAATGAGTCATGCTGGCTAATGGATGTAATATTTTCGAGATATGCTAAAAATAATTTATTCCATGTGTATTTTGGCTTCTTGTAGCAAAATAGAGCCTTCCTGTAGCATTTTAGGATAGCGAGGGAAATAAACGTGAAAGGCTTGGAAATGATGGGTGTATGTTGGTAATCGATGAGGGTGATATACGGAAATGGCCTTGGTCCTGTTGGAACATTTGGGATAAGGAGGAGAAAGCCCAAGTTTAACTTCCTTTGACTATGTTTTTGATCATTTTTTTGTTCTTTGTGTTCTTAATTGTTCTTTTTCCTTGTAAAAGTTCGAGAACACCTGCATTCATCAGAAAGAGATGCATGGAGTAAATAATTTTTTCCTTTTAATTTTTCATTTTTTTTCTAGGCCTACTAGTTTACTCAATGATTTTTTCAACTATAAGGTGTGCCTAGGCACCCTGAAAGGAGGTTTTCACTGAAGATCTTTTCTTTCTCTCTTTTTTGCTCCTTTTCCCAACCCATTTACCATCTCATGGAGGTGTTGACAGTGCTAGACCCACCAAAATTCAGGGGATCTTGCCAAAATGAAGTTCCAATTCAACCTCACATTATTTGGTGTAGGAGTCCCATCTAGAATACAACTTGGTTGTCAATGCAGTGGGTGCTAATGATATGCCTTCACTATAATTATGCATAGAGTGATGTATAGTGATTTTGGTATGAACATGTGTGTGACTGTAACACCTTGGTCCCTCATCTACCCAAGTAATTGGCCAACCAATGTAAACATGTGATGAGAAGTTACTATGATATGTTTGCACCTCCTAAGTCACGTTAAGGAAGTGGAACCAATGGAAACACACCGTACAGACCTTCACCACCAGCAATAGGACCACGAGGAATCATCCAAACCTTTTTTCTAACCAACCGCTAGGTCCCATTGTGTTTTTAAGCTATTAAACCTATGTATTATCCCATTTTATGGGCATGCTGGCGTCTAGAGAGCTCTGGACGCTCTCGCAAACTTGCATGCCTATGCTTAGGGACTATTTCCAAGAGACCTGTTCTATAGTTTAGTGAATTTAAGGCACTTTTCAAGCCTAGAATTCCGACCACTGCCGAGAAATTATTGTATCTTCCAAAATCCATTAAACACATGATGTCAAGACTAATATACCATAGACCAACTCTAGGACTAGGCTAGGCCATCCCCAACTATGACTGACATTCTATTAAACACTTGGCATGAATGAAATCTACAGGTTTAAATAACAGATCTAAGAATACGGGTCTCATACTTATCTAGGATTCTCTATGAGGCATTGTTTCCTTATCACTTTACCTATAGTTTCATCCATCAGGTCATAAATGCATTGTTCATTCATATACAAGTAAAAACATGATGGCTGCCATACATGGCCACTATCGTAATACATATTCATAATCATCATAATAACAACAGAAATACCAAGGATATAATAGCCATAGAATCCACATATAAACTAGTATAATACTCATGAGATAACAAGGAGAAATAAATTCATATTAATGATGCAAAAGCCAACTCGATATGGGACTACCACATTCCACCCAACCATAGAATGGTTGAGCCAAATCTCTCTTCATCCATTTACCCATGTGCCATATTCCAAGCATGAATGTGGAATCTCATAGAACACACCAATCCAAAACCATCCAGGGCTTCCAGAGGCCAACCACCTCAACCCATCAAATAGTGATTCCAACACATAGTCATACATCACAAAACCATCATCATATTGGTCTCTACCTAAGCCTTCCAAGGCTCTAGAGAATTTGTTCCAACCAAGGCTTCTAGGGGCAGTAACTCAACCCACAACTTATTTTGAGCTCGAGGACTAATAATTAAACCAATAGCTTATTGTGGGCTTCCAAAGCATTTTTCCAACCAGGGCTTCGAGGACTAGTAACTCAACCCACCAAGGGATTCCAGAGTGTTTGTCCAACCACTTCCAAGACTAGTAACTCAACCGAAGATGTTAGAAGGCTTCTAGAGTATTTTTCCAGCCAAGGATACCAGGAGTAGTAACTCAACCCAATTTATTACAGGGATTTAGGAACTAATAACTGAACCCAAGATAAAGGAAACATGAGAACCAACCAAAAAACAAAGAAATGAACCCACAACACCATGGTTATCCAGGAAATGGCAAGGCTAGGAAAGTCCACTATAAAACACAACCATCCTCCATGCCAATGACACATCATGACCAATAAACCACATGAGTGTGCCATGCATGCCAAAACTAATGAGGAAAAGATACATGCAACTCACTACCTACAAGAAAAGCCCATTGTAGTTGTTGATCTAGATGTCCTCTTGTGCTTTCCTACTCTTCCTTCACCTTCTTTCTACAAAACTCCAAGTATGCCAGACTCCTCCAAGAGTGATCCAAGAAGCTCTAAGTGTCCAAGAGTATTAGAAAGAGCGCGAACAGAAGAGATATCCTTTGAAACCTATCAAAATCTTACACTAAGCAAGCCTATCCATTGATCATCAAAAGCCTTTTTATGAATGAGGCCTCTATTTTCTTCATTTTCCATTAATATCCTTCAATTTCCTTCTCACATTCAACCTGTGACCTTTCACCTTCGTTTTCTCCTAATTTCCATATTTTCATAAATAAAATGCCAATAAATGCCTCATGCATTTCGAAAGCCTTTTCCATAGCCTTTGCTAATTTCCTTAGCCATAATAAACCAAAGTGACACCCACTAGGATGTTTTTCCCACGATTCAACTTGGAATATGTGTCCCATAATCGTGGTCTTATATATTTTTACATGAATTTTTAACCAAGGTCTTTATAGAGCCCTCCTCCTTGGGGGGACACCATCCTCAGTGTTTAATGGCACCTATAACCAACAGGACTGTTGAAAAAATAATCATGCTTCCCATGGAGCTTTATAACACAGCTCATTGTAGTATTTACACTGACCACTACTAAAATGTGACAAATATATCATTTATTAGATCTTTATAACATTGCTCATTATGATATTTACAATAATAACCACATATACTTAAGAATATTTTCTTTAAAAAATAATAACCATACCTTCTGTAGAGCTTTATAAACCATCTCGATACAATATTTACAATAATATACACATATGCACATATACACATTTTCTCATCCAAAAAATAAAAGGATACAATGCATGTATCAATCAACAAGGGAATCCAGAGGCTCACACCTCCACCCTCAAAATTACTACCAGGATTCACCTCCTTCCTAGGAATTCCAGAATCCATTGCCAAAGTCAAACTTGAATCCAATGTCTAGCGCTACAATCTTGCACCACTTGTCATCTCAATGAATAGTTAGCGACTCATTGTTCCAGCGTGCAGTCCCAATGTGAAATTGATTCCATCTCGAAATGCTATTGAGCAAACAAATCCATCCACAACCTTCCCTTCTCTACTACACAGTCCCTCGGGAAATTTGGTCACCCCCTTCCATGCAGTCACACACCTTCCAAGTTTGTCTAGAACCCCCATTCCGGGGAGTCCATCCCTTGGCAAGGACTCCTCACATCAAAACAAAAACAAAGGCATATCCTACCTCAAATCGTCATACCAATCATAACATGCTGATGGAAATAAATGAACACTATTGGGTACTAGTGTCCCACAATGGCTCTGCTCCTGAATACTTTACCAACATGCTGCTACATTTTCCAATTCCCTTTGTTGTTGAAAATTATTGCAGTTGATTTCAACCACCCGACCCCAAAATTTGCCATGCTTTCTTGTACCAAACACATAATTTCCATTATATTGAAAATAAATTGAAATAAGTTCACATCATACCTCATTGATATCTCGCCAATAAGGTACACTCATAATCATGTTTACTTCTTGCCACAACAAGTCAAACTAGCATATTTGATCAAATCATCATGTATAAACCTATCACATCAGGTTAGCTCGAAACAAAACCATCATAGATCAAAATCATAAAACAGAATCATAAATCACATGCATAATAGAGCTGAAATAAAATATTGATATTTATCCTTTAATCAATCCTTATCTTCTACCTTTGTCTTTATTCTATACACACACCAGATCGATTTCCACACCCAGTGCCTTTTCCTCAACTACACATACAACCACACACGGCATACAAAACCATGAAATGCATGCACTTACAGTTCACATACAACAAATACACCTACACCTAGTATAAAACACAACACATACATACACCTACACCCAGTTTATGACACAACACAATACATACATACACCTACACCTAGTGTAGAACACAACACATACATACACCTACACCCAGTATATGACACAACACAATACATACATACACATACACCTAGTCTACAACATAATGAATACATATGTTAGGATACTGCGACTGCACAATGCACATACATAGTACTGCATTCCCGCAACACAACGTGTATGACATGCACACAACACCACATGTACACTAGTACCATATGTAGTACATGTATACAGTACCACTTGTACACAAAACCACATGCAAAACATGTTCACAACATCACATGTACACTGAACCACTTTCACAATGCGTACACAACACCACATGTACATCATAGCACCTGTACAACATGTACACAACGCCATACGTACACAAAACCATATGCACAACTTGTACACGACACCACATGTACACAACACCATATGCATGACATGTACATAACACCACTTTCACACAGCACCACATGTACAACGTGTACAAGGAACCACATGCTCAAAACACCACTTGTATAATCATGTGCACAACACCATACGTACATAGCACCACTTGTACAACATGCCCAACATATTCACAACAGTAGTACAACACATCTAAAATCACATTGTCTCTACCAAGAAACCTTACTTTCAGTGTATCTCTGCCATCCACGCTTATTGTAGCATGTTGCAAAGAACACTACTTTCATTCCGCTGATGTATCTCTCAACATAGTATGTGCATAACATAAACATAGACATAGTATAATAACATAATATCAACTCATAGCCATAGGATACTGACCTCATATGTTTGTCAATACTACTCATCCCACTTGATTCCTGATAAACTAGGAACCTCTTCATGTCATTCACCTATGTAAGAAATAATTCCTCCAGAAGAATGATCCCTGACAACCCTATCAAATAGTGACATAGATACATACATATATATAAAAATTACCATAAACAATCATAATCCTGTCATACAATGATATGCATACATACACATATAATATACACATATAAACATCAACATAATCATGGTCACAACATAATTTCTAGATATCATAAGGTCAAGGTTAAGAGAAATCTCTTTATGTGTGCAGCACATGTGCAACATCTACAACAAAAGTTCCCAACATACCCAAGGCATATGATGCCTCAAATCCATTCACCTTACCCATTACCTTTCTCACAACTATCCTGGCATCGCCCATTTGCACCAATGGAAACAACTAGTCAAATCGGGTATCATACGCTTGCCTTCAGCTGCCTTTATACATGCATTGAGCTTCAACCAGGTCTTACATCACCTAATGGGTACTATATAGATCTCCGCAAACTCCATTAATTTTCCTCTTTCCCAGATCAATTCCCAAGACTCAAAGAATAAAAAGCAAGTACAAGAAACAAACAAGAAGAAGATCATGAAAACCAATGACTACACGACACCAAAAAAAAGTGGCATAATGATGCACTAGACATAACAAAACTTCAAATCAAGTGCAAGTAGATAACAAAATAACAAAATCCCAAGACTAACAATAGACACTATGAATCAATCCCCATGGTTCCTAGTGCTTCCAAAGGAAAATTAAACCTGAGTTGTCTTTAAGATTTCATGGCAACCTATTTTCCATGCAATCCCTTGCATCATAATGCCATAAACACATACCCGTCAGTGTATAAACAAATATAACAATATACTAGTTAAATTACCTTATTATTCCAAGCACATTTCTTTGTAACTAAACATGTATGTTCCATCACTCAAGGGGTTCCATTTCCCTTGACGAAACCATCCTTAACTGGAAACTATTTGATATATTTGTCAAATACATGTCCATGAATATAGAACATACCCACATAATGTCAGACAAAATCAATGTTACGAAGACTTCTGTTATGAAAAGCACTCATTCATTTGGAATTAGGGTTTCCAAACATAGCCAAAGAAATTCTTGCCCAATTCCTTTCTTTTACCTTTTTGTTTTGTTGCAATTAAGTCTTACTATGCACTGTCACATCACCCAATTGTAAGTTATATAAAAACATCAATTATTACCTTGTCAACCTAATACCAAGCATGTTTCTCTACAACTAGTCACACATGTCAACCACATGTTCCAAATATAAAGAAAATCATATCTATTGATTTGAAAACATTTACCAAATCTACTAACCATGTCATAATCCATAGTCAACTCATAGTCATTAGACATAATGCTACAACTATCACCTATTCTACTCAAGTTCATATCCACTGTCTCAACACATACATTAGGGGAATTTTGAGGTCTAAAATGGGCATCCTAAGAAAAGTTTACAACCAAAATAAACTTTATAAGAACCTATAGGATTCAAGATGATGATGTCAACCACGGGGGATGATTCTCCATTTTTGGAGTAAAAAAGTAAAAAAATTAAAAAATAATAAAATAATAAAACTACTTTTTGAACTTGTATTTTCAACTTATCTCTCTAAGCTTTTACTCACCTTTTGAGTAGGAGTACTCGTTGGATGAAAAATTTAATTCCTCATCCAAGGAGTATCCATGTTGCATACTTTCGATGGACCCTGCTACTAAAAATGAGAAATACATGAAAAATTGTGATTGCAATCACCCGTTTTATGTATTTCTCATTTTTTGTATAGAAAGGTCCATCTAATGTATGCAAAATGGGTACTCCTTGGATTTGGAATGAAATTATTCATCCAACGAGTCTTTCCACTTGAAATTTGGGTAACATCATAGGGAGATAAGTTGAAAAAATAATTTTTCCTCTTTCCCTCTAAAATTTGATGATGTAATCTAATATTATTTTATTATTTCCACCATTATTTTATAATTTCCTTAGGATGCCCATTTTAGACCTCAAGACTATCCTTTTGTGTGTCAATATGACCATCTTAAAACAAGATCATTTCGGCAAGAAATCTTATAGACACATACTCATATCATTTAATTAATCAAACATTCACACAGCGGATAGATGACATACTAGACAACAAACACTCATATACCAAATAAACAACATAATCAAACATTCAAGCACAAAGTATATGCGGGGAGGCTATCTTGTCTGCACAATCAATCCAAATTAGCATGAATCAAATCAAACATAAATAAGGGAATGATATCCATAATAGTCACTGGCTAACATGTTCACCTCATAAAATCATAAACAATTATCATTCATACACAATAATCACATCAACACAGTCAGCCTAGATTAGTATGACACAATATCACATCATATTAACTCATACCTAAATGCCATAACCCTAATCATTTGCATAAGCCAATAAAACTTAGTAAGATACATATAACAACAATATATTAATGTAATAACCCTAATCATCAAGTTATCTAACCTAAAATAACAATAGCAATGCATACTAGCACATGTTACTATCATTCATGACTATCCTACACATGTGCATATAAATACAATCATCAATTAACATCTATCATATATGTAACCATAACATGAGTGGAATGAAATGCATACACATAACCATAATGCATATAATAATCCTTAACCTACATACCTACATGCCCAACATACAAACTTGTATGTCGACATGCTCTTGCCTCGAGGTCCAAGGCTGCAACTTCAATTTAATGATATACATCTCCTACTTTATCTCAGCCAACACATTAGCATCATAACATACCAATATCATCATGATGACCTAATTGCATGCAATTACCTCACAATGTGTGTTTGACCTACTATACATGCATAACTATAACCTTTAAAACACATGCATATAGACACCGACATGCATGATAATGTATATACAACCATACACCCATGAAGACACATCCCACAACAACACCATCAAATTTCGCATGGAAACATCACTACAACCATGATCAAAATCATGCAAACTCAATAAGAACATGGACTACAAGCATAAGAAACACATATGTAGCCAACATGAATGCATGACCAACACATAACTCATCCAATTTGAGGTGTGAACGATTGTCTGATACCACTATGTAACACCCTCCTCCCACATCTACCCAACTAACTAGACAACCTAGGTAAACATGTGAAAAGAATCTACTATGATATGATTCAACCTCCTCAAACACATTAAGGAAGTGGAACTGACGGAAACACACCATACAGACCTTCAACATCAGTAATAGGACCCCTAGGAACCATCCCAACATTTATACTAACCAACCCTTGGGTCCCACTGAGTCTTTAAGATATTAAACCTTTGGATGCTCCCATTATATGGGCATGCCAATGTCTAGAGAGCTTTGGACACTCCCACAAGACTGCATGACTGCGTCGAGGGACTATTTCCAGCAAACCTGTGCCAGACTCCATGGAATTTAAGGAATTTTTCAAGACTAGAATTCTGGCAACTACCTAAAACTTGTTGTAACTTCCATTATCCATTAAACACATGATGAAAATATTAATAATCCAAATACCAACTTCAGGTCTAGGCGTGACCATCCTTAATTGAGACTGGCATTCTGTCAAACACTTCACATGAATGAAATCTATAGGTTTAAATAAAAGATCTAACCATAGGAGTCTCATACATATCTGGGACTCACTCTGAGGCATTGTTTCCTTATCACTTTAGTTGTTCTTTCATCCATTAGGTCATACATATGCTGTTCATTCATATACAAGTAAAAACGTGATTGGAGCCATACGAAGCCACTGTCATAATACATATTCATAACAAGCATAATAACAACAGAAATACCAATGATACAATAGTCATAAAATCCACATATAAACCAATATAATACTCATGAGATAACAAGGAGAAATAACCTCACATTAATGATGGAAAAGCCAACCCAGTATGGGACTACCACATTCCACTCAGATGTAAAACGGCTAAGCCAAATCTCTCTTCATCCATTCACCCCCATGCCATATTCCAAGCATGAATGTGGGATCTTATAGAACACACCAATACAAAACCATCCAAGGCTTCCAGAGTTTAACCACCTCAACCCATCAAACAATTATTCCACCTCAGATTCATACATCACGAAACCATCATTAGGTTGGTTTCTACCCAAGTCTTACAGGGCTCAAAAGTGTTTGTTCTGACCAAGATTTCCAAGACTAGTAACTCAATCCACAACTTATTATGGGCTTCTAGATAGTTTGTCCAACTAGGGCTTGCAGGAATAGTAACTCAACCCACAACTTATTGTGGGCTTCTAGAGCATTTTTCAAACCAGGATTTTGAGGGCTAGTAACTCAACCCACCAAGAGCTTCCAGAGAAATTTGTACAACCAAGGATTATAGGATTAGTAACTCAACCCAAGATGTTACGAGGCTTCCACAGGGTTTATGCAACCAAGGATTCTAGGACTAGTAACTCAACCCAATCTATTATAGGGCCTCCAAAGCATTTATCGAACCAAGCCTTCGGGGACTAATAAGTCAACCCAACTTAAAGGAAACATGAGAACCAACAATAAAAACAAAGAAATGAACCCATAACACCATGGCTATCTAGGAAATGGAAAGGCTAGGTAAATCAACTATCAACCATGACCATCCTCCATTTCAATGATAGATCATAACCAATAAACAGCATGTATGTGTCATGCATGCCAAAGCTACTGAGGAAAACATACACGCAACTCAGTACCCGTAAGAAAAACGCATTGTAGCTAATGATCCTAATGTCCTCTTGTAATTTCTTACTCTTCCTTTTCCTTCTTGCTCCAAAAGTCAAAGTATGCCACTCTCCTCCATGAGTGCTCCAACAAACTCTAAGTTTCCAAGAGTATGAGAGAGAGAGAGAATAGAAAATAGCTCCACCAAAACTTATCAAAATCTTACACTTATCAAGCATGCCCACTAATCCCCAGAAACATTTTTATGAATGATGCATCTATTTTCTTCATTTTGCATTATTTTCCTTCAATTTCATTCTCACGTGCAACCTGTGACCTTTCACCTTCCTTTTCTCCTAATTTTCTTTATTTTCATAAATAAAATGCCAATAAATGGCTCATGCCTTTTCAAAGCCTTTTCCATAGTCTTTGCCAATTTCCATAGCCATAATAGACCAAAATGACACCCACTAGGATTTTTTTCCCACCATTTAGCTTCAAACATGTGTTCCATCACCATGGTCTTATATATTTTTACATGATTTTTTAGCCAGGGTTGCTACAATGACCCTTAGGAGAGTCAAATGTGATGCATGAAGGCTTTGCCACAAAAAATGGAAAATAAGTGAGCCCCTTAAAAGCTTGTAATTGTATGCATCTTGGAAGGAACTGTTGATGGTATGAAATGACTGCACCAACATTTGACACAGGGTTACCCCTACTTTACCCACATCCTACATGGATTATGCACAATCTGATCAGTCCTAGGAATTTTTAACTCACTAAGGAGTTAAATCATCAATTCTAAGGTTTAAGGCCCCTTTCTCAAACTCTGCGGAATAATTCATTACTAACCCATCAATGCCTAACTCCTAGGCAATATCCACTTATCAGAATGTAAATCGCCCCTTTAAGCCTTCAATTTGGACTTTATTAAAGGCCTTCTCTTAATTCCTTCCTATTGGGATATTATAACCCTTCTAAACCTTCAACCATTCATTATCGAGACTATCAGGACTTTATAAACCCTTAATACTCTTCATTAAATATTAATCCCGCACTTAATAACCAAACCCACATATATAACCTTTCCCTTTCCAAAACCTTGGTTCATATATGTTATATTGCATGAAATGCATTATCGGTGCTATTTTCCTTCTAAACCCATTTACAAAGGAAATCAACCATAAAACATACATTTCTTCCTTTTGTATGACAACTGAACGATTCTCAAGGTTTACCTTTATCGCGATAGGCAATCGCATCCTCCGCAGTCACATTAACACATGTTCCCTTGTCTCTGCCGATATGCGATCATATAACCTTCCGGACATCAAATGTCGTTAAACATGCTTCATTTCATTATTGGGTCTGCTCTTATCGACCCTTCACACAATCGCATAGCGCATGTATTAAAGCCATGGTCAATAACACATTGCAATCTGATCACATCTCCACCATCGATCCTTTTCTTGATCCAACTATCATTAACGCTCCCAATCTCCAAAGTCGCTCTGATGGTTCTCTTCCATTGACATGCGCCTAGTAGATCCAACAGTCCATAATCATTTCGGGTTGATAACAAGCCCGACACTTAACACTTCTTTTTGACCTGATGGAATTATAAAACCCCAACCTAATACATTTTAGGTCTGGCTTCTCAATTAAACTTCGATCACTTTGGCACCTGATGACCGTCCAGTGGTGAAATTTCTCCAATCGCCGCTATGATTTAATCCCAGCTATTGATCATTAAAGATCCAATGGCTACGATTGGCCCATACTCCATTTCTTCTTTCCTCTTTACTTAGACTTTAGCACACTTCTTCAGGGTTTCTATGTTTTCCAGGTTTTCTAAAGGTTTTCCTTCCGCTTTCAGTTCACTTCCGCTTTGATCTCTAAACTTCCCACGAATGGTTCAATGGCCCATTTCAAACCTCTGTATTGCTCTCTTCTTCTCTGTGCATTCGTTGAATTCTGCCTCTCTGCGTTCATTATGCTTCACCTGCATAAATATACATATGAAATTCTATGATGCATGCAATCCATCATTCAACACTCAATCACGCATTTATATAGATTTAATCAATATCCATATATATATATATATATATATATATATATATATATATATATACAAACAATTAATTACAATATGAGATCTCTGCCTCTCTGGCCTGATTTTCTAATATTGGTGGCCTCTATTCGAACTCTGCCCGTAGGCTTACAATCACTCCAAATATCTAATCTCTCTAACCTCTCTAACATATATCTTTTCCTTTTAGGCTTACATTTATACATAAGGACTCTAAAACTAATTCTTGGTTTAGATCCATGAATTCCTTAACAAATTTCCTAATTCTCCTTCTTGTTCCTAAAATCATGAACTGACACCTAATCTAGGATTTACAATCAATTCTCAATCCCTCAATCTCTCAACTATCCTAAATCTCTCATGTTCTCCTACATTCGAGAACATTTACAATAAAGCCTCACAATATTCAATTAATTCCCTACTCTAGCTTCTCTCATTAAAATCACTCAAAACATTAATAATTACATTTAATTCACTCTTAGGAACCCAACTTCCTTGAAAACACAATACCCCTATGTCTACTAGAATACAATGAGTTTTCTTGGGCTGGATGCTCCTACATCAGACTCCCAAAGTAGAAAATTTCTATGATCTCTTGATCATGTTCTTCATATGTTGATATAAACCCTCCAGGGTCCCAAACTTTAGTTTGTAGCTACCCAAACACTTTGCTGCTGTTGTATTTCTATTGTATGTCTACTGTTTTCCGCTCTATCTTCCTCTCCTTTTCAATCAGGTTCATACTCTGATTGATCATTCTTCCTGCTGCTATCATTTTCCTCCCTATGGCCTATTTCATCATTAGCTGCCACATTTCTTCAATTTCTATGTCCAGCACATCCTTGGACTGGTTCATACTTTTCCACTTACTTCTATTTGTTTCCTTTTGCTTCAGGTTGTTGTTGTTGTGCATCGATTATTCAAACTACTATTGGTTACTTCCACCGTGTAGTTGTTGGTTCATTAGTGCCGCCCTTACATCCTTAACCTCTTTCATGATGGCCTCTTTCTGTATTGAATCATGACAGTCCAACATTCTCTCCAGCAATTGAACACCTCTATCCCATGGATTAAATTCTTCCATAGAGTGTTCTTCTTCAATTTTTATTTGGCTCTCCATCTGTACCAAAATTCCTCTAGCATCTGCAACTAAACTTGAACTCATAAAACACTTGTTAAAATAAAAGTAATAAGGCTTCTGTGCCTTATCTCCCTTTGGCAACAATTCAGTATGTTGCTCTGTTTTCTCCTCCTCTATCAGCACATCAGTATGTTGATTTGAATTCTAAGTAGAATTCATGAGACTATCAACTATGAGACTATCAACTAGTATCTTTTCCACACCATCTACTTCTATGATGTCTTTCTGCTTTTGCCCACTGTAGTGAACTTCTTCATTATCATTCAATTCTAACTTTACAACCTGAACACTTATGTTTTGGTCTTCTAGCCTTCCTCCAAAAGACTTAACTCCTACCACAGACTTGCCATCTCACTTGGAATTTCTCCCAAAAGCTTTGTACAATCCTCACTATCTTCTCCTTTGTCACAAGCATAACTTATCGACACTATTTATTCATTCTCGATTAGAATAAAATTCCGATCCTCCATCTCTTTCATAGTTTCAGATGTTTGTTCATCACTCTCCCTTTGATCATTTAAGAAAATCAATTCCTCGGTATTTTCTTCAATAGAAAATTTCTTATCATAGGATAGAACTGCCTCATATCTACTAATGATATTTCCTCCATTAAGCACAGAATTTATGAACTCCTTTTGTTGTAATAACTCAACTTGATCTGCCCACGGGGCTTTGGATTGACGGTGAATGGGTGCACTGTTAAGGCACTCCTTGCGATAGGTCACTGGTTCAATTCCCCGTGGGTACTTAGTTTAGTCTTAACCTAGAAAAAAAAAAAAATAACTCAACTTGATCTTCATTTGAAAGACAGCCATCATCATACTTTACCTAGCAATTTTCAGCTTCATTCGAGATATTTCCATAAAATGGTTTGTCTTCTACAATACCTTCATTCACACACAACCTGTCAATTGTAAAACCATAAGACATCATGACCTCATTTGATGATTCAATCACCAATTCCTCCTGTTATTCGAAGCCCTTTATATGACTTAGAAATATTTCAATGGTCTTCTCCTCAATCTCATCAAGTCCTTTACTTAATTGCTTGATATCATTTCCTACTTCCTCTTTTAAAACAATATCGATAAATTGTCCTTCTCTCCATGTTTCACTTATAAACATATACAGATGATCATATTTAAAATCATCAGATCTTTCTCCCTCACTTGGAGTTACAGTCTTCAAGTCTTCATCTTCGCCTAGAACTTCACCCTGCTCTGGTTCATAAATGAACACTTCCATTTCCATTTCCAACTTTGTTTCTCTGAGTTCTTTAGATGTCAATTGAACATCCAATACCTATTCAAGCTTCATTAGCTATTCTGCTAATTGCATATTCACCTACTGCTTACTGACTTCTCTGATTTTGTAGCCTCCTTTGTAGTTTATGCCACCTTACTGGCTTCTTCTTTAATACCCAACCTTATCTCTGAATTTCCTCAAGTATCATCATCAATACATTGAGTTTTTCTTTCATTTCTGCCATCTCTTTGTTAAACTCCTCTTGACTCATCCTCTTGCCATTTGCCTTGGCATCCTCTTCCTTCACCTCCATTCTATTGTGGTCTTCCTCAAAACCTCTACTATGACTATCAGTAGTCATCTTCCTCTTTCTATGAATTCCTCACTCATTCACTATGAGTTGCACTAAAGCCTCTGCAACAACAAGTCCTCCTTGTTGCAAATTACCTCACCAAGCTCTCCTCGCTCAGTCTTTTGGCAAGCAATTGGTTCTCTATCTTTGGAATGTCCTTTGAGAACTCTTCTCTACTCCTTTAGGCTTCAACTCATCTACACCTCCTCAAGAACACAAATTTCCTCTTGTATTTCAATCACCATGAAATACTTGGTTTTGACCACTTCTCCTTTTGCTTAGGAAGTTTTACCTGCTTCGTTCATTACCTTGGAAATTCTACCCACATCCTTTGTGGAATTACCTTTGTGAGTTGCAATAATATCTCTGTAGTAACAAGTCTCCTCCTTGCTACATATGCTTCACTAAGCTTCTCTCCTCTGAGCTCATTCTTTCATCATCACTCTACTTCTTTACTCTAGAATCATTTGAGCACTCCTTGCTCTTAAGCTATTGTTGTAACCTTCTCAGCTCCTTATGTTGTTACCTATGCATCAATATAAAATCCACACATCCTCCAATCTTCAAATCAAATAAAACAAAACATGCCATCTCACCTCTAAGATCTCTGCATGATCTTGTTCCACCATTTGCCTATACTTTGAGAGGGTTATCCTCTGTTTCTTGCATCTACAATTTTTGCTACACTTTATCTCCGTGTGTCTACCTTCTGTTAGATTAGAATCTGATCCTTCCTTGCCTCTGTATACATCTTAAATCACATCATTGTTTTAAGTCCTTTACTACAGAATTTCCTTATTATGTTCTGCTGTCAATTGTTCCAATAACAACTATGCTCTGATACCAAATTAACATAGGGTTACCCCTGCTTTACCCACATCCTGCATGGATTATGCACAATCTAATCTATCCCAGGAATTTTTAACTCACTAAGGAGTTAAATCATCAATTCTAAGTTTTAAGGCCCCTTTCTCCAACTCTACGGAATAATTCATTACTAACTGATCAATGCCTAACTCCTAGGCATTATCCACTTCTAGGAATGTAAATCGCCCCTTAACACTTCAATTTGGACTTTATTAAAGGCCTTCTCTTAATTCCTTCCTATCAGGATATTATAACCCTTCTAAACCTTCAACCATTCATTATCGGGACTATCGGGACTTTATAAACCCTTAATACTCTTCATTAAATATTAATCCTGCACTTAATAACCAAACCCACATATATAACCTTTCCCTTTCCAAAACCTTGGTTCATATATGTTATATTGCATGAAATGCATTATCGACGCTATTTTCCTTCTAAACCCATTTACAAAGGAAATCAACCATAAAACATACCTTTCCACCTTTGGTACGGCTACTGCATGATTCCTGAGGTTTACCTTTATCGCTATCGGCAATCGCATCCTTCGCGGTCACATTAACACATGTTCCCCTGTCTTTGACGATATGTGATCATATAACCTTCCGAACTTCAAATGTCGTTAACCATGCTTCATTTCACTATTGGGTCAGCTTCTATCGTCCCTTCACACAATCGCATATCACATGTATTAAAGCCACGGTCTATAAAACATTGTGATCCGATCACATCTCCACTGTTGATCCTTTACTTGATCCAACAATCATTAATGCTCCTGATCTCCAAAGTCACTTTGATGGTTCTCTACCATTGATCTGCACCTAGCAGATCCAACGGTCCATAATAATTTCGGGTTGGTAACAAGCCTGACACTTAACACTTCTTTTGAAGACGATGGAATTATAAAACCCCAACCTAATACATTCTGAGTTCGTCTTCTCAATTAATCTTTGATCACTTTGGCACCCGATCACTGTCCAATGGAAAGATTTTTCCAATCATCATTGTGATTTAATCGCAACCATTGATCATTAAAGATCCAACGGCTACGATTTTCCCATACTCCATTTCTTCTGCCTTCCTCTTTACTTAGATTTTAGTGCATTTCTTTAAGGTTTCTGTGTTTTCTAGGTTTTCTAAAGGTTTTCCCTCTGCCTTTAGTTCACTTCCGCTTTGAGCTCTAAACTCATGATTTCTTTTATCACAGTCCTCTTTGGCATTCAATTGGTCCTTCGAATGGTTCAATGGCCCATTTCAGACCTCTGTATTGCTCTCTTCTTCTCTGTGCATTCACTGAATTCTGCCTCTTTGTGTTCACTTTGTTTCACTTACATAAATATAAATATTCAATTCTCTGATGCATGCAATCTATCATTCAACAATCAATCACGCATTTATACAAATTTAATCAATCCTTGTATATATAAATACAAATAATTAATTACATAATGAGATCTTTGTCTCTCTAGCCTAATTTTCTAATATCAGTGGCCTCTATTCCAACTCTGCACGTAGGCTTACAATCAAATATCTAATCTCTCTAACCTCTCTAACTCTATCTTTGCATTTTAGTCTTACATTTATATATAAGGACTCTAAAACCAATTCCTGGTTTATATCCATGAATTCCTTAATAAATTTCATGATTCTCCTTCTTGTTCCTAAAATCATGAACTGACTCCAAATCTAGGATTTACAATCAATTCTCAATCCCTCAATCTCTCAACTATCCTAAATCTATCATGTTCTCCTACATTCGAGAACATTTACAATAAAGCCTCACAATATTCAATTAATTCCCTACTCTAGCTTCTCTCATTAAAATCACTCAAAACATTAATAATTACATTTAATTCACTCTTAGGAACCCAACTTCCTTGAAAACAAAATACCCCTATGTTTACTAGAATACAATGGGTTTTCTTGGGTTGGATGCTCCTGCATCAACATTGGGGGAATCCACTTGGTTGGAACCTTAGAACAAATCCTTTTCTGTTTGGGATGATGACTCTCACTGGAATTATGGGACTAGTTTCCCTTTAAATGAAGTTATATGAAATGGATTGAATAAAAGTATAATGCTCTAATATAACTAAAACATAAATAAAGATTAATAAACTTATTATCTATCCCGGGAATCATGTTGGTATATGTGATTATACAAATTTCATAATTGACATGACAATGTAGATTATCGTGTAACTATGAAGTCAACACATGAAAAGATAACTAATTTAATAAAATAGTTAATTAAATTAGTTTATTAGTTTTCCACAAATATGAAATCTCATCGGTCATACATATAAGTTATAATTTAAATCAGACATATCAATATTGACGATCAACAATTGTTTTAACACATATATTATGAATAGAAATAAGAGTTTCATTCTATTCTAAGGAAAATAATAAGACAAGGATAATAGTATTTGATATATCATTGATGCGCTCATGATATAAATGGCGATGGTTCAACTTTATATTAAGAAAAACATGAATTACAATAGTGAAACTTAAGCCTTCTTTTTCAAAAATTCAAAACCCTTTCTCTTGTATAATAGAGGGGATTTATATTTTCATGATAAACTAAAAATATATAAAATACAATAACAACCTTCAGCGGTTGAAAGAAACGTAACCAAAATGAAAAAAAAATAAAATTATTTAGAATTTGTTACAACAAATTACTTAAGCTTGGGAGGAATATTGTCCTATGTTTCGTTGTTGCAACTCATAGATATCAATCATATTCTTTAACTTAAGTGGAGACTTGGGTTGTATTCAGATTTGGATAATGAAGTTTTCAACCCTCATTGTTGGAAACAATTGTGTGGTGGTCTTTTATAAACGTCGGAGCATCAACCACTAAGTATGTAGTTTGACCAAAAATTTCCAATGACTCTCCAAGCTAGTTTTGGTCAACTCATCGATAATCTCCACTCACTTCTTGGAGGATTCTTGTCACACTTTAGTAAGCAGTTTGATATCAAGTACTTCTCCTTTGGGACAACTCAATATGAGATTGGCTTGAAATAAAATATTACTAACTTATTCAATAATATTATTTGAAATATCCCTTGCATGAAATATTGTTTCTTCCACTTGCTCGATGCAAACTTCCCATTCTCTAAAAGCAATGTCTTTGTGTGATTCCTAAATGTTGGGAAGATTAACCAATCTCCCAGCTGCACTTTCCTATCATGTCAAGAAACCAACGATTTTCTCCTCTATGTTTTCAAAGTAATTCTTGACAAATGATAACTGATCTACCAAGAAATTGGTTTTCCTACACTAATCATAAATATTTGTCAATTTCTAGAAAAATACAATATGTTGTTCAGCAAGAAGAGTTTTGAACTCTTTTTCCTCCTTCTTAAACTTAGTTAATTCTAGATTGACACTCAAATGTTCAATCCTTCTCTGCAGCTCTTGAATTTGAGAGTCTTGGGATTTTAACTCAACATCATATTGAACTCTAAGAGACTTAAACCTATTTTGAAGCTCTATGACTTGCATCTTCCAATGTTCTGTGATATTTTGTTTCTCAGATTCAATGCTCTGTTCTAATAGAAAAATTATTTCTTCTTTCTCCTTTAGCAACTGTTAAACCTTTGTGGCTTTGTCGATAGTAGCTTAAGCATAAGCACCTATAAATTGGGTGCACCTACCCAATTTCTCTGTAGGGGTTGCTAAAGATAATTTCCACAACACCTCAAAGGATGAATTGCTAGGAAATAGAGCATGGTTCTGGTTAGGTTTTATTTTATTCCTCTCCCTCATGACCATAGCCTTGTGATGAGGGCTATAAAAGATGTCTGGTGGAGGAATTTCCCAAATTATTAACACAAACTTGGAAGAAATGAAATCCAGTATGATTTCAACATATTTATCCTCCAAAGGCTTCTCATGAACCTTTTTCATTATCGAAGTATGTTCAAGTATTTTGAAAGTTTCTTGAACCTTCTCTTGTGGAGGATTTTTAACAACATCATATGCATCAAACTTAAAATTAAGAGCTTGATTATATTTTTCCCATAGCCTATAATTATGCATAAAACTCTCTGCTTGAGAAGAAGAAGAGGTGAATATTTCTCTTGACTGAGAAATGTCAATAGATTGTGTAGAACCAACAATTACAACATCATTAGGAAAAATCATTTCTTGAGGAATCTATTGGAAGATTTTTTGGCCTAGAGACCTTATACTATGTGAATTGAATCATTTATTTTGGATTTAATTCTTTCTATGGTTCTTTTACATCCACTGAATAAATAGAATCTCTCTCAAAAAAATCATCAAACTTACCTGGTTCATGGGACAATTGCCTGATGCTTGATGCAACTATAATATTTTTAACAATTTGATTAGGATCATACTATCTATTTAGTATAGTGGGGAAAATGTGATCTTGAATGGTTTTTATTTCAAGGATTGCATCCTTATAGTTACCTAAGGCATATATAACAAACTGGGCAGGAAAAATAGGACACGTCTTTTTATTGGATTCCTTCAAAACTTTAGAAATGCCATTTCCCACAGTCTAATAAGCTAACTCTCTATTAAGAAGTATACCGGTAATGATCAAAGGTAACAAATGAGGGTTGCATAGACTCCCATTGACTCTAACATAGGTGAAAAACTATTCACCAAACCAATTTCCTACTCGGAGAATGTTTGTTTTGGTTTCTAGAGGTGCCCGTGGAGCCCTTTTATTAAAAATAATCTCGTATGTTGGTAACATGATTCCATGACATATTTATTAGAAATGTGATAGATATTTGGAATCCCAAACAATATCATGTTAGATATGAATAGGGGTTAGCTCTTCCAAAGTCCACTACCAACCCATAGATGAAAAATCCCTGAAAAAGCACAAGGCATCAATGATATAAGAACTCATGTAGAAGGTGAGAATTATGTTCTCAAAAAATTTGTGTTTCCTTCTAAAAGAAAAGATATGCGCATCTAAATTATCTGAGAGTATGGAATCCCAATAAAAAATAAAACCCTCTAAAGCCCCTTCTATAAGTGATACCCATTGGTCAAGAAATTTCGTTGTATTAGGTTGTGCATAAAGTCTAGCAGTTATCTGAGAATGGGGATCAACAAGGGAATCTATAGCATACTAATTTCCTCTCGTTTGTGTTTGTTTTCATCCATTCTCCATCCTTTAATTGCCTCTAGTCCATGTTTTGAACAAATTCCCACTGTAGATCAACAAATTATGCAATATACTAAAACATAATACAAGATCTACTTCTACAACACTTTGCGGAAGCTTAATCGAATTGAGCAAGATCAAGAGAACACATATAACTGACAATGAGAAATCAATCACACATAACACAGAAGAAATAACCCAGGGGAAGCCTCGGCCTAAAACCCCAATCTCTGTATTATCATACAAGTGGAAATCTTGTTCAGATTATAAAAAGAATCAACTCTCAAGCTATCCCGCTCTCTCTGCAATCTAACTGTTGCTCATAGACAATCAAAGGCTTCTCACAAACCTTCTCCTCTACCATCCAAGCCTCCTATTTCCTTGCACATTTTTCCTTGCGGTCCAGTGCTGCCACCTGCGTGAATTCCCGCCTCACACTACTCACTTGGCCCAGTTGCAACTGTGCAATCCTAAAGGAGATAATTCCTTCTGCATGGATGAGTTTCCTATATAGGAAAAATCCTCCAACTGGTAGTACATTGTCCCTTCCTCTGATCTCAACTGGGTCTCTGACTGAACTGACATGCATGAGTTATTTATGAGAGAATATTCAAATATCTGAAGTGCAGCAGTTACATGCATGCATGCATTAACTAACTAAACTCACAATTAGTTTGTTATGAAACCAGCTCAAAAAAGAGATAGAAAAGATAGATCAACGCCTTAGAATTCAGCCTCTTCGAGGGGGAAACCTCCTTTACATTACATAAATGAACAATTCTTGGATGATTCAAATGACAAAACCTCCTTTCTATATATAGGAGTCTAAGAACTCACAATATAACCTAGCCAACCTAGCAATAATAATATAAAGCCACGAAAATAACAATAGAGGGATTATATGTGACATAATAATAACAATATGGGGACAATAGCGACACAAAAATATTAATAAGGGATACAACTATAATACTAATGGGGTAATCACTAGTGTTATAGGGACCCAACATGCCCCTCTCCTTCAAAAAAGTGTTGTCCTCAATGCTTGAGTAGTTATGGATGCTTATGTATAAAATTATCATCCTCACATGTGGAATTTTCAATGGATAAGTTCTTCCCCTTGATAAGATACTCTGAAATTGATCAATTTTGTAGCTGTCGAGTTCTTGTTTCTGTGACTGCTTTTGGTTCCAATATAATTTTTCCTTCATCATCAAGTTTTGGCAATATTGTTTGAATTGGGAGCTTATCGCCTATAACCTTCTTTAAACATGAAACATGGAAAACTGGGTGCAATCGAGAAGCTGTAGGAAGCTCCAATTTGTATGCCATAGTACCAATCTTTTGCAACACCTTGTATAGATCATAATACATTGGTG
Source organism: Pinus tabuliformis (assembly GCA_031772625.1). Taxonomy (NCBI): domain Eukaryota; kingdom Viridiplantae; phylum Streptophyta; class Pinopsida; order Pinales; family Pinaceae; genus Pinus; species Pinus tabuliformis. The sequence goes on from CM062806.1 coordinate 556,390,267, forward strand.
ATAATTGATTATCCTTCTTAGCGTGCTTGAGGGACATTTGCTTATGTGGTTGTAGCCATAGGAATACCCAATCACCTACATGAAAGCTTCTTTCATTGCGATGTTGAACTACCTGTTGTTTCATTCTATTCTGTGCCAACACGAGGTTATCCTTTAAGAGTTGGAGGACTTGTTGTTGATGTTCAATGTGATGTTCCACTGCTTGAACCTTAGAATTTTCTCTTGAATATGATGTGATGGATGGTGGCTGATATGCATAAAGTGCCATAAATGGGGTCATTTTTGTTGCTATATGGTAGGAAGTGTTATACCACCATTTAGCCAGAGGCAACCATTTGACCCATTGTGTCTGTTTATCAGATACAAAGCAACGAATATATCCTTCCAAACATTTGTTTAATATCTCAATTTTCCCATCAGATTGAGGATGATAAGATGAACTATGAGGTAGCTAAGTACCAAGACAAGAAAATAATTCTGTCCAAAAATTTCCAGTGAAAATGAGATCTCTGTCACTTATAATAATCTTTGGGTTTCAATGTAGCTTTTGAATTGTTTCCATAAATGCAATAGAAACTGTACTGGCTTTAAATGGATGTGATAATGCACAAAAGTGTGCATACTTGGTAAGTCTGTCAACTACCACCATGATGACACTCTTTTCCTCTGACTTGGGTAAACCTGTGATGAAATCCATCGAAACCTCCTCCCAACGTTGGCTTGGAATGGATAAAGGTTGTAATAGACCCCGTGTCTTAATTGTTTCAACTTTATTTTGTTGGCAAACCAAACATTCCGCCACAAACTTTTGAATATTCGATTTAAGGCCATCCCAAAAAAATTCCTTCTTAACCCTGTGGTAAGTTTTTAAAATCCTGAGTGCCCTCCTAAGGGAGAAGTGTGCAATTCCATAAGAATCTTTTGTTTTATTTGGGAATTCTTACATAGGTATAAGCAATCTTTGTAGCATAACGAATCATTTTGCCAACTAAATGTATCAGACATACTGGAATCTTGTTGTAACTTTCGAATAAGTGCCCACACTTCTACGTCATTCTTCCATTCCTCCCTTGCTTCATTTATCCAATCTGGTTGGATAATAGAAATGGCACACACCAATGGTTCCACATCCTCATCCTTTCTTGAGAGTGCATCTGCCACCACATTTTGCTTCCCTTTTTGTAGATGATTTCGAAGTCATAACCCAACATCTTTGTGACCCACTTTTGTTGCTCTTCAGAGGATAATATTTGTTCTAAAAAGTATTTAAGTCTATCATGATCTGTTTTTACCTTGAAGTGTCTTCCCATTAGGTAGGGTTACCATTTCTTAAGTGCATGGATTATTGCCAACATTTCCTTCTCGTAAATAGCTTTGTGTAAAAACTTTCCCTTGATTGGACGACTTTCAAAAGCAATGGATCTTTCATCTTGCATTAAAACAACACCAATTCCATTTCCTGAAGCATCACATTCCACAATAAAGGTTTTTGTGAAGTCCGATGTAGCTAAGACCGATGCTTGACACATTGCCTCTTTAAGATGTTCGAAGGCCTTTGTTGCTTCTAGAGTCCATGAAAATGCATCTTTCTTCAATAATGTTTATAGAGGTGTTGCTATTCTCTCATAATTCTTAACAAACTTGCGATAATACCCTATCAATCCGAGAAATCCTTGCAGATTCTTTATGGATGTGGGGATTTTCCATTCCTTGATGGCTTTAATTTTCCTATGTTCTACCTTAACTCCTTCATGAGATACATTATGACCCAGATATTCCACCTCTTGTACTCCAAAGAAACATTTGGATCTTTTTGCATATAATTGTTTCTCCTCCAATAGTTGTAGCACCCTATCAACATGTTCAACATGATCCTTCCAAGACTTGTTGTAGATTAGTATATCATCAAAAAATACTAACACACATTTTCTAAGAAATGGTTTGAAAATGGAATTCATCAAACCTTGAAATGTTGAAGGTGCATTGGTAAGCCCAAAAGGCATGACCAAAAATTCATAATGACCCTCATGAGTTCTAAATGCTGTTTTTGGAATGTCTTCAGTCTTCATTCTGATTTGATGATATCCTGAACGAAGATCCAACTTGGTGAAGTAAATTGATCCATGCAATTCATCCAGTAATTCATCAATGACAGGAATGGGAAACTTATCTTTAATAGTGATCTTGTTGATCTCCCTATAATCCGAACACATGTGCCATGATCCATCCTTCTTGTGCACCAATACTACTGGAGTAGTGAAATAACTTTGACTTGGTTGAATTATACCAACCTCTAGCATTTCTGCAACCATACGTTCAATTTCACTCTTTTGGGCATAGTGATATTTGTACGGCCTGATGTTTGGACGAACACTTCTTGGAATCAGATGAATAGCATGATCATGATCACGAATAGGTGGGAGACCTTTTGGAGTCTCAAATACCTTGGAATGATTGTCCAAAATTTTTTGGAGATCTGGAGAAATAGATGATTCCAGTGTGGAAACATATAGCGAACATAACTGTGCAATTACACCTCTTTGTTCCTTTTTTAGAAGCTTTGTCATACCGTTAGAGCTGATTATCTTTCCCAGTTTCCATGCCATACCCCTTAATTCAACCTCCTTTCCTTCCACAGAAAATTTCATGAAAATTTCTTGAAAATTAAAAGCTATTGTACCCAAGGATTGTAGCCATTGGACTCCCAGTACAACATCAGCACCTCTCATTGGAATCTAAAGCATTGGGCTAGTCAATACATATTCTGCCATGGATAGCTTGATATTATGGCACTTTCCAATGCAATTTATTGTTCCTCCATTTGCAACCATCATTTGACACTCTGGTGCTAGATATAAGAAGCAATTAAATTCTTTTGCTCGCTTACAATGAATAAACTTGTGGGTACTTCCTGAATCAATCAACACTATTACGTTTTTCTTCTTGATTTGTCCTTCTATCTTGATGGTTTCAGGAGTGGTAATTCCCGCCAATGCATTACAAGATATGGTCAGATTCATTTCTTCTTTATCTAGGCTTTGTTCCTAGAGTATATCTTCTTCTTTTGACCTTTCTTGCTCCTTTTCTTCTTCCTCTTCACAATCTATGTAGAATAATTTCTTCTCAGCACATTTATGACCTTTAGTGTAATTTCTATCACAACTGTAACAAAGCCCTTTTTCTCTTTTTTCTTCCAATTGTTGTGGTGTCAACCTTATAGGTTGTGGAAGACTACGGGCAACAACACTTCAATCTTTATAGTTGTGAGTGGTATGCTTCATAGTTGCCATAATTTCTCTTTCCATTTTTCTTGCTAACCTGAATGCCTTCTCTAATGAATCAGGTACCCAAAGGCAAACATCATGTTGGATATTATCCTTTAAAGTCCCTATGAACACATCAATCCTATGCTCCTCTGGAATATTTTTTACCCTTATGTTCAATTTTTGAAACTCCTCAATGTGCTCCATTTTTGAACCCTTTTGTTTGAGACTTATCAATTAGCTAAAAAAAGTGTTACTTTTTGTATCCTCATAATGTGCTGTCAATTCTTTCGTAAAAATTGCCCAAGTGATAATTTGTTTATGACAGCAAAGCCATTGATACCATACAAACTGATTTGGTTCCAAATATAAAGTTGCAATACGTACCTTCTGTGTGTTTTTCATATTATTGAGATCGAAAAATTGCTCCATCTGTAATATCCATGTTGCAGAATCCTTGCCATCAAACTTCCTCATATCGATTTTTGGAATATGGTGGGTCTTCGATCTCACATTGGAGTCTATGAAGTCATGATAAACATTTCTTTTGTTCGCATCATGGGTTTCCTTTACTACCTTTTCACCATTAGTAAGTATTTCATGTAGAAAATTTGCCAAATCTGTCTTCAAATCTGCCATGTCTGTCTTCAAATCTACCATGTCTCTCTTCAAATCTATCTTCAAATTGTCCATATTAGCTTCCATGCCATTTATCTTAGATTCCATAGCCTTTATCTTAGCTTCTATTAGCTTTTGTGAGAGAGACATTTGTTGCACTTGGTCTTGTAATTTTGATATATCATGTACCATTTCTTCCTTTTCTTCATAAGTCATCCTAGAGCTTTCAGGTTGCTTACTAGCTGTTTGCATTTTCTTTCCTTGAGGCATCAGTTACCAATAATAATGCTCTACTATGCCCTTTGAATTCCTTCAAAATAAATTTTCAAACCAAGCTTAAGCAAAAATTTTAAGAAATATACACACCTTTTTTCACTTTGTAGGAGCTCGATATTGCCTCTGATGTATCTCTTTACTTTTGAATCATCCAGTTCTAAAATTACGACCTGCAGTAGCCCTCTATGTCCTCTTTCCAATGCCACCAGTCTGATCCAAATTGAATTCTCCAAGGAAGAGTTATGAAAAATCTCCCACAATGACCTGATTATAGACTAGTTCAGTAGAGAGAACATGTACGACGTGCCACGAGTCATTGTTTCAACCTTTGGCTCTAAAAAATATATACAAGAAACTATAATTAATGCTCTTTTCATACCTTCTTATGAAATTTCAATCTGATGCTCAGAGAGAAAGTTATGACAATTTTCCCCAAGTCACCTATTTGGAATGTAATTCATGACTCTGCAACAAAGACCAACTTCCTCAGATCATATCTCCATAAATATAGTGCAAAAAGTTCAGAAATTTGGATCCGAGGTTCAGAGCGATTTCTTCTCAAATGGTTTTTTTTTAGCTTCTAAAACATCGAAGAAAAAATGTTATAGTGAAAATTCCACGATGACCTATTTGGAGCAGCAAAACCCTAGAATCCAAAGCTCTCATTCCAAATGTTATGAAACCAGCTCAAAAAAATGATAGAAAAGATAGATCAACGCCTTATAATTCAGCCTCTTTGAGGGGGAAACCTCCTTTACATTACATAAATGAACAATTATTGGATGATTCAAATGAAAAAAACTCTTTTCTATATATAGGAGTCTAAGGAGTCACAATATAACCCAGCCGACCTAACAATAATAATATAACGCCACAAAAATAACAATAGAGGGATTCTATGGGGCACAGTAATAGCAATATGGGGACAATAGGGGCACAAAAATATTAATAAGGGATACAACTACAATAGTAATGGGGTAATCACTAGTACTATAGGGACCCAACATAGTTCAACAAACTATTTGAACTAATCTAACTAGACTTATCTTAGTTAACTGATCTAAATAATTACAACTCAAAGTACAACTCATCTTCATCTCGTTAATTAAGGGATAAATTCCTCAATCAATGGAGAAATTGTTGCATATCTTCACATAGACTTCATGTTTTATTTTCTACAACTAATTAATTCAAGATGAATTAATTATTCTACAGACAGTTGCTAAGATCAAATTCGAATTTTACTTCTCAATTTTAGTTCAAGGACTAACTAAAATTGGAATCCATCCCGAAATGCTATTTATAGCAATATTATTTTTAGCACTTCCATTTATCATTCCTTGTTGCTATGTCCAACACTGGTACTCGAACTTCTATTTATAATAGTGTTATTTTTCAAACTTCTATTTTTATCATTTCTTGTTGCCATTTTCAACACTCCCTCTCAACAAGAAAGGCAATCAACTTGAACCCAATCTTGAAACTTTGGAATGTTCTTCATGCAACACTTATCCCAAGTGTTAATGCTCCAAAAACTCAAAAAAAATCCCAACTAACTTCTCAGTTGGGCTAGAAAGACCTTCTGATATTGAAGCTCCCTCTACCGCTGAGAAGTGCTCCCTCTCTGACCTCTGAGCTATTGTAACACTCCATGCTTCTTCCACTATTGCACACCTCTCTGTGGCATCCTACACTGGTGCAACACTCCTGTGCCTCTCGCATTGTTGCATCCTGCTAGCTCTGCACTGTCTTGGGATTCTTGCACTGTAGCTCTCTCTTCCACTCCATCCACATCTGTCTCTACCCACTCAACCAGTACTGCTACTCCTCATTGGGGCTCTTGTAGCAAGGTCTAAGAAAAGAGGTTGGGTACCTCAATGGTCATGCCCCTATTCCAGCCTTTTTGGGACTGTCACTCCACATCGCCCCACCTTCGACCTGGAGGTATGGATGCATGTGCTCCCTCTGCCCACTTGGCTTGAAATTTCCCCTTACTGGAGGTCTCTGCATGAGTGGATTCCTCCACACTATCTCCTCTTAGATTCCCCAATTGTGGCTGCTCCAAAACCTCCTAAAGCTGCTTCACCAATCGTGACTCCTCCACAATCATCTGATACTTCTCCTGTGGCTACATGTTGAGAGGTAATGTACTCTCCCTCTCAACCACCAAGTCTGCATCAGTTGTCTTGCTCCTCAAGGCTTTGCATGCATCTTTAACCTCAAGAGCGCACAGGTTCTTAACTCATGAACCAATCTGCTTCACCTGTCTCATGGTGATGTCTTGAAGGAAAACCTTTCCCTTACTGAATACTACATCATAGCCCTTGTCTTACAACATGGTGATCGACACCAATTTTTTATTCAATCTTGGTACATACTTGACGTCAATCAAGGTAATGCGAGCTCCAAGCTCCCACTGAAATTCAACCATTCCTACACCTGAGACACTATACTTTTCATCATTACCCATCGCTATGAGTATCTGGAGATATTTCTCCTCCAAGGTATTGAACAAACTCTTGTGGTCGATCATGTGGAAAGAATCTCCACTGTCAAGTAGCCAACCACTTCCCACCATGGATGAAACCAAACATGCAAAAAGTGTGAAATCCAACACGAACTGTGAGGCCACTGCCTTACCTTCTGATCCTTCCACAAATCCCTTCTTAGATTTCCTCAGTGGACAATTTGTAGCAAAATGGCCCACTTCATGACAATAAAAGCATCACACTTTCGATTTGTCAAAATTCTTCCCTCCATGGAAAGAACTAGATTTGGGATGAGAATCCTTTTCCTTCCCTTTCTTTGCCTTACTCACTAAGGTGAAATTTTCTTCATCTTCCTTGGATGAAGAAGATCCATCTCTAGTGCTTCTCTGTATCTCCTCCTAGATCAAATCTGACCAAAGTCGTTCCCAATCTGGTAGTTTATCTCTTCCGTTTATAGAGTCTTGGTAGCTATGTTAACTCTTAGGAAGACCGAGGAGTGTAAGAATCACCATGTCATCATCAGTGGTCATGATCCCTACACTTCCAAGCTCATCCCTGCAAGTGGTGAGCTTGTTCAAATATGTAGAGATCGTGTCGCCCTTTTCACACTTGATCTTACGAAGCTTGTCTTTCAGTGCCAGCTTCCTCTGATCGTTGTTGTCATGATATAGATCTTTCAATGTTTTCCACATCAAAAATGGTGTCTCCTTGCCATGGAGGCTCGATACAATATGGTCTTGAACTCCCTCCAGGAGGATTCTCCATTCTCTAGCCATGCATTTCTTCCATTCTACCAACTGAGTAGCATTAGTCGGCTTGGGGACTTCTTGAGCAATGAAGTGCTTTTGATCATTATCCTCTAATACTGGCTCCATGCGATCCTTCCAGGCTATATAATTCGAGCTACCATCAAGGGCATACTCGAGTCTTAAACCACTGAATGCCATCGATGAAATTGAGATGTGATAAGAACTTGATTTCTATATTCAGGAACCACAAATTTCAAACTTCTCCTTCTTGTATACTACTCTTCGCCTTGATCAGCTTTGCTCTGATACCATGTAGAAATTCCCACTGTAGATCAACAGATTATGCAATATACTAAAACACAATACAAGATCTACTTCTACAACACTTTGCTGAAGCTTAATCGAATTGAGCAAGATCAAGAGAACACATATAACTGAGAATGAGAAATCAATCACACATAACACAGAAGAAATAACTCGGAGAAAGCCTCAACCTAAAACCCCAATCTCTGTATTATCATACAAGTGGAAATCTTATTCAAATTACAAAAAGAATCAGCTCTCAAGCTATCCTTCTCTCTTTGCAATCCAACTGCTACTCATAGATAGCCAAAGGCTTCTCACAAACCTTCTCCTCTGCCCTCCAAGCCTCCTATTTCCTTGTGCAGTTTTCCTTAGGGTCCAATGCTGCCACCTGTGTGAATTCCCACCTCACACCGCTCACTTGGGCCAATAGTAACTGCACAATCCTGAAGGATATAATTCCTTCTGCATGGATATGTTTCCTATATAAGAAAATTCCTCGAACTAGCAGTACATTGTCCCTTCCTCTGATCTCAATTGGGTCTCTGACTGAACTGACATGCATGAGTTATTTATGAGAGAATATCTAGTTATCTGAAGTGTAGTAGTTACATGCATGCATGCATTAACTAACTAAACTCACAATTAGTTCAACAAACTATTTAAACTAATCTAACTGGACTTGACTCAGTTAGCTAAGCTAACTAATTGCAACTGAAAGTACAATTCATCCTCATATCCATAACTAAGGGATGAATTCCTCAATCAATGGAGAAACTGTTGCATATCTTCACATAAACTTCATGTTTGTTTTTCTACAACTAATTAACACAAGATGAATTAATTAATTATTTTACAAATAACTGCTAAGATGAAATGCAAATTTTACTTCTCAATTTTAGTTCAGGGACTAACTAAAATTGGAATCCATCCCAAAATGCTATTTATAGCAATGCTGTTTTTAGCACTTCCATTTTTCATTCCTTGTTGCTATGTCCAACACTGGTACCCGAACAACTATTTATAACATTGCTATTTTTAATACTTCTATTTTTAGCATTTCTTGTTTCCATTTTCAACATGTTCATGTTCTTTCATAAATGTCTCAATGTATTTCTTGTTGTATTTTCACTGTGCCTCAAGTAGATGGTACACCGTCCTCACGTATTTACTAGGGAAAGATTCAATGACTATTTTCTTATTTGTAACAATTATCTTGTTTGCAATGCTTAGATTATCTATGACTCACCAAACCATATTGGTATAAATGTTAATTTTAGGTATGGCTACAATCCCGTGTAAGAAGGAAATAGCCATATCATTATAGGTTGTTTTTGAGACTGGAGTACAATCATCAATAATTGTTTTCCTTTAGGTAACCTTGGGTCATTCATCTTCAAAGCATTTATATATCGATTCACATGTGGACTGCCAAGAGCCTTTAGAACAAATTGTAACAGAAAAGAACCCCGGCATAATTGTCTTTACCTTAATGCTTTGAACTGAAGGAGTGACAAATTATTGTTGGGCTGTAGTGTTCTTCTTACCATTCCATGCTTTCGACATTTCTTCATTGTCGCGGTGATCAGAACTATCTTGAATCAGAAAACAAAATGATGAGAAAAGAATGTTTTACTCACAGAGGAATTAGTCCAAATAATGAGACTTTACAACGACTATTTCTTATTTAAATAAAATTTATAAACTCAAAGTGAAATGAATGAAAGCATTTATGATTTTGAAAACAATAGCTTCTCCACTCTCAATCATTAAGTGCATGGGCGTGAAATCATGTGGGCTTTCCAAATCAGCATATCAGAGAAATAATATTGGAGGACAACATTAGAAAGTTACGTTAATTAGAACTTCTGATATGTAAGGATTATGATATAGTAACAACCATGATAGATGTTGGAAGAAAGGCTTCGATGAAAAGAGTTGTGATGCATATCAGTGAAGTCATATCAGAGGTTTAGTATCGGGAGTTTCATATCAGAGGATTTAATGGAAGACGTCCGATTAAATTATTTTTGATAAAGAGTTGTAATGGAAATATTGGAGGTTTTTGGAGTGAGAGGTATAGGAAGTGATGGATACTGGAGGTGTGGGATATCAGAGGTGTTACATGATAAAACTTACGATGATGAATGCACCAATATAATAAATGAAATTTGTGGGGCCAATGGATAATTATCATTTTCATTTATAGAAAGGCATACAAGTTTTGTAATAAAGCTTGGTAAAATCCGTTTAACATGATTTTATCAATAAAGTCAGCATTGGGGAAAAAGATATTGGGGAGGAGTTTTATCATAACATTCTTTTAAAGGAAGTTACAATATAATAAGACCCCGATGAAAGTCTTCCGATATGACCTTGACTTCTTGAGTGGAACCTATCAGGGTTTATGTTTATCATAAATTTTTAAAGGTGCAGCTCCCATATATGGTTTCCGATAAAGGAAATCCTTCAAGCCTATCAAATTTTATAACTAATTAAAAATGTCCCAAATTCTATTGAAATTTGAAGAATTTTATTAGAATAAAAGAAGGGTCCCCATTATTTATGAATAAATAAGTAAAAATAAATGGGGGGTTGTTGAATATTAAAAAAATTGGTTCTCTATAAAAATAAATGAAATTTTAATAGCTAAAGAAAAGGACTTAGAAAGATAATAATTGTTGAAAATACCAACAAGAAATGATAAAAATAGAATCCAGATATTCCAATTTTAATTTTTCCTTGAATTAAAGTTGTGAATTAAAATTGAATTTAGTCTCACTAGCTACTTGGAAATAATTAATTAATTCATTATGGATTAATTAGTTGGAGAAATTCAAGTTAGAAGTCTTTCTGAAGTCATGCAAGAGTTATCCCTTAAATTAAGGAGATTATTCCTTAATGAAGGAGATAAGATTGAGTTGTATTTGAGTTGTAATAAGTTAACTCAGTTTACTGAGTTAAGTCCAGTTAAATTAGTTCCAAACTATTTGAGGAACTAATTGTGAGTTATCAGTCAGTTGATGCATGCATGCACTCAACCAGTGTACTCTAGATAACTGAAGATTCCCTCATCAGAAACTCATGCATGTCTATTCTAAGAAAGACCCAATTGAGATAAATGTCAAGGACAATGTACTATCAGTTACATGTGTTTTCCTATAAAGGAAACTCTTGCATGCAATCAAGGTAAGGCTCCTTGAGGATTGCGTAGTTCTCACAGTGTGTTCGAGCAGTGTGCGAGAGAAGTGTTCCACTAGGTGAAGGAGATCATCCTAGAGGAACTGTGCAAGGAAATAGGAGCTTGGATGGTAGAGGAGAAGGCTTGTGAGAAGCTTTTATTTCCTGTGAGCATCCACGAGGATTGTACTGAGAGTTGGCTAGCTGTGAGTGCTAAGGATTTGTATAATTCTGATGTATCTCCACCTTGTATGGTAATACCGATAGTGGGGTTTTTAGCTGAGGCTTTCCCATGAGTATTTTATGTTTTTCAAGTGCATTGATTCTTCTTCTTTTGGTTATATGTGTTCAGCTTGATCTAGCTCAATCTCTATGCTTCCAGAAAGAAAATTGATAGTAGAAGTAGATTATAGTGTTTTGCTTTGGGACATTACATTATCGGGTTAATCTACAGTCATATTTTCTACATGATCTTAGAGCTAGATTTGTAGAGAATTTGTAGAATTTCTACATGGTATCAGAGCTATCTGATCTCTAGAGAAATTTCCACATGGTATCAGAGCTAGTTGATTTATAGAGAAATTTCTACATGGTATTAGATCTAGCTGATCCATAGAGAAATTTCTACATGGTATCATAGCCAAGTTTGTAGAAATTTCTACATGATATCAGGGCTAAGTTTATCGAAGCAGTGAATAGTATACGGAGAAGAGAATTCAAAGTTTGAAGTTTGGGGTTGTAGGTGCAAATCAAATTCTTATCATACTTCAAGGTTGGCCAATGGTGTTCTATGGCTTGAGACTCGAGTATGCCTTGGAAGGAAACTCAAATTACATACCATGGAAAGATCGCATGGATGCTGCATTAGAATAAAACAGCTTGAAGCATTTCATTGATCAAGAAATCCGAAAGCCAGCTTCAACTAACGCACAAGAGTTGGATGAGTGGAACAAGTGTGTGGCGAGGGCAAGACGTATCATCCTTGAGGGAGTTCAAGACCATATTGTCTCGAGTCTCCATGGGAAGGATACTCCATATTCTATGTGGAAGACATTGAAGGATCTCTACTATAACAATAGCGACCAGAGGAAATTGGCGCTCAAGGATAAGCTTCAGAGAATCAATATGGACAAGAGAAATACTATTTACACATATTTGAACAAGCTCACCACTTGCAGAGATGAGCTTGGTAGTGTGGTAATAACTATTGTCGATGATTATATGGTGAGCCTTACTCTCCTTGGCCTTGCAAAGAGCTGGAATAGCTACTAGGACTCTGTGAATGGAAGGGAGAAAATGATGGATTGGAAACGACTGTGGTCAGATCTCATTCAGGAGGAGATCAGGAGGAGTACATGAGATGGTTCTCCATCCAAGGATGATGATGAAGAAAATCTGGCCTTAGCAAGTGAGGCAAGGAAAGGGAAGGGGAAGGATTCCCATTCCAAATTGAATTCTTCTCATGGAGGGAAGAAGGGTGACAAGTCTAAAGTGACATTCTTTAATTGTCACAAGATGGGTCATTATGCGACTAATTTCCCATAGAATAAGTCCAAGAAGGGATCCTTGGAAGGATTGTAAGGTGAGACATTAGCCTCTTAGTTTGAAATGGACTTTACCCTCATCGCATGCATGGTGTCATCGATGATAGGTTGTGTTTGATATCTTGACAGTGGATCCTCATTCCACATGACCAATGATAAAAGTTTATTCAGTACCTTGGAGGAGAAAGACCTCAAGATGTGTATAGAGATGGCTAACGAAAAAAGATATAGTGTTTCAGGAGTGGGCACGGTTGCTTTTAAGAGGGAGCATGGAGCTCCTATCACCTTAACAGAGGTAAAATATGTTCCTGGACTCAAGAATAATTTGGCATCAGTTACAATGTTGGAGGACAAAGGCTATGATGTTGTCTTCAATAAAGGAAAGTCATTCCTTAGACACATCTCCTCGAGATAGGTAAAATAGATATGTTCATCAGTCAAGAACCGATATGCTCTTAAGATTCAAGATGCATGCAAAGCCTTGAGGAGCAAGGAAAGTGTTAGAAACTTGGTTGTTGAGAGGGAGAGTAAATTAACTCTCAACATGCAGTGCCAGAAGAAGTCTTAGACAATTGTGGAGGAGCCACAATTCGAGAAGTTGGTAGAGGGATCACATGCAATCATACCTTTAGGTGTGAGGTGGGGAAATGTGAAGTGATAGTCTCAAGAAGGCTGAAATTGGGTAGGTTTTATCTCATCGATCGTACCTTGCTACGAGATCCCAAAGTACATAATAGTGGGAGGAATCAATGGGATTGATGCAGTCAGATCTCAAAGTGACAGAGGCTAGAGCAGTTAGATACTAAAGAGCGCAAAGAGGGATTGACAATAGTGCAGAAAGGTAGAGCCAGTTGAAGTGAAAAGTTTTCATTTGATATAGGCAATAGTAGTCAGAGATTTTGATGACAGATGTATCATACTGATTGAGGTTGGATGTTTTTTTTTTTTCTGGAGTTCCTAGAGCAAAAACACTATAGAGAAGTGTTGCATGCATAACATTCCAAAGGTTCATGATTGGGATCGAGTTGAATTCTTTTCTTGTTGAGAGGGAGTGTTGAAAATGGCAATAATAAATGATAAAAATAGAATCCATATATTCCAATTTTAATTTGTCCTTGAATTAAAATTGAATTTAGTCTCACCAGCAGCTTCGAAATAATTAATTAATTAATTATGGATTAATTAGTTGGAGAAATTCAAGTTAGGAGTCTTTCTATAGTCATGCAAGAGTTATCCCTTAAATTGAGGAGATTATCCCTTAATTAAGGAGATAAGATTGAGTTATATTTGATCTGTAATTAGTTAGCTCAGTTTACTAATTTAAGTCCAATTAAATTAGCTCCAAACTATTTGAGGAACTAATTGTGAGTTATTAGTCAATTGATTCATGCATGCACTCAACCAATGTACTCCAAATAACTGAAGATTCCTTCATCAGAAACTCATGCATGTCTATTTTGAGAAAGACCCACTTGGGCTAAATGTCAAGGACAGTGTACTATCAGTTGCATGTGTTTACCTATAAAGGAAACTCTTGCATGCAGTCATGGTAAGGTTCCTTGAGGATTGCATAGTTCTAACAGTGTGTTAGAGTAGTGTTTGAGAGCATTGTTCCACTCGGTGAATGAGATCATTCCAGAGGAACTATGAAAGGAAATATGAGCTTCGAGGGCAGAGGAGAAGGCTTGTGAGAAGCTTTGATTGGCTATGAGCATCCAAGAGGATTGTACTGAGAGTTGGCTAGCTGTGAGAGCTAAGTCTTTGTATAATTCTGATGTACTTCCACCTTGTATGATAATACAGATAGTGGGGTTTTTAGCTGAGGCTTTCCCCTCAGTATTTTCGGTGTTTCATGTGCATTGATTCTTCTTCTTATGGTTATATGTGTTCAGCTCGATCTAGCTCAATCTTTAAGCTTCCGCAAAGCAAATTGATAGTGGAAGTAGATTATAATATTTTTCTTTGGTATATTTCGTTATCAAGTTAATCTACAGTCATATTTTCTACATGATCTCAAAGTTGGATTTGTATTGATTTTGCAGAGTTTCTACATGGTATGGGAGCTAGCTAATCTATAGAGAAATTTCTACAATAATGTTTTAAATTTAGATTGATTGAGATTACTCTAAATAAAACATAACTCATTATTTTGTAGAACTTCAAAACTTGTTGCTTATAAGAACCTTCATTATCTTTGACAGTCATTTTATCACTTGTAAAGATAAAATAAATAACTATGGGAGTTTAGCATTAAGATAGGCTTATTTGTCACTGGTAGAGCCATTGCTTCCAACAGACGTCCATAGCCTCGACGATGTTACCATTTATCCGAATAATACCAATCTCACATCCACTACAGTGATATTTTAGAGGTATTGATCTTCTTTTTTAAATTTTCTTTCAGCTGCTTGAAAGTTGTTGTCTTGGTTTTCTAGCTAGATTTTGACAATGCCATTCACCAGTTATAATGATATTGAACAAGTTGTCTCATGATGATACCTCTTGTCACATAGTTATGCAGTAATAAGCCATTATCTTGGCTTTGTGACCAGTAGTGATAATGTCAACATCATTGTTTCCCTATGATCATGGTAAGTTGGCTCATAATGAGACCCCTTATCTTTCAAGATTAAATATTTTTTAATTACACTATAAAAATGTAAAATCAGTGGATGAAGAGGTAAAATTACTCCTTAAGAGTTGTTGATGACAATTAAACTCATAAGGTGCTAAAACATCAAAAGAGTCTTTATTTCATTTAAATAAATTGTACATGACAGATCAATGGATAACAATATATTTTAATGTTTCAAGTCATAAAATATTCAAAATCTAATGGAGATAAAGATATCAAATATTATAATGGATGCAATAATAAAATTCAATGTTATAATTTCTTTCTAAAAACCTATCCCTTAATTAATAAAATTCCATGTTAATGATGAGAGAATCAAATACGAAGTCAAGAGAGTATTACTCAACATAATTCACCTAAAGACACTGATATGTACATATGGCTATTTAAATATTTACATTAGAATATGAATTCTAAAGAAAAATACTTCTTTAAAACTTCCCATTTACGGGAAGAGAATCTCTCTTACGCTGTAAATATTGGAGGATAAAAGTTGATGGACCTAGTTTTTCAATGATCTAAAATGGGTTGAGCCAAAGTTTTTGGAATTTTGTGTGTTTTCCTTTTTCTTCATGGGCCTTATCCCATTTCAGAACTAAGTCAACAATTTGAAAACTTTTATTGCTTACTGAACTCGCATCAAACCAAGACTTGACCATTTGCTGATGTTGAGTATGAGTTTGTTTAGCTTTATCTCTTCCTTCCTCTAACTTTAGAATTTGAGACATTCTTAACTGTAAAGTAGAGCAAGGTTGTTCCTCAACTGATTTCACTAGGGATAGTGAAGGAAAAGCTAAATTAGGAGGCAAGATAACTTCTTTTCCATATACTAAGTGATAGGGAGAAGTGCCTAAAGAAGCTTTATGAGTAATTTTGTCAACACATATAGAGAAAATAGAGCTTTATTCTAGTTGTTTTGGATTTCATCAATACTTAATTTAATAATTCTTATGAGGTTTTTATTGGTGCATTGAGTGAATCCAACTCCCCGAGGATAGTAATTTGCATAATGTTTAAATTGAAAACCTCAATTGAGTGAAAATTTTGTAATCACATTTCTAGAAAAATATGATGCATTTTCGAACATGAGGGCACAAGGAAGGCCAAACCTGGTAATTATATGTTGATCGATAAAATTGATAACAGTTTCAGAATTGACCACCTTCAAGGGTATTGCTTCCACCCACTTGGTGAAATAATTTGTAGCGGTTAAAATATAATTTTGTTGTTTAAAAGAGTGTGGAACGATATCACCAATGATATCCAATCCCCATTGCTCAAAATGTTTATTAATATTAACTAGCTACAAAGGCAAGGCCGGTTTCTTTTCTTTCCCTGAACCTATTTGGAATAATTTTCATTTTCTTACATAAGCATGTGTATCTTTGAATAGAGTTGGCCAATGATAACCAACATGAAATATTTTGTGAGTAGTAGTATCCCCGCTAGAGCATCCATCAGCTGGTCCATCATGTAGTTCCTACAACTCTTTTTATGCTTGAAGTTTCTCTAAACATCTTAGTAAGACAGAGTCATAATTTCTTCTAAACAAGACTTTATTAACAAGTTGATATTGATTGGCTTTAAGTCTCAAAGCTCTTTTTCTCTTGTAATCAAGTTCTAATGAAGCCTAACCATTTTTCAAATAAAAACTTAAATATGCATACTGACATTCAGTATCAATAGGACATACCTATGAAACTTGAACATTCTTATGTGAATCTTCTTCAGCTGAACTATCAAAAGCTCCAGCTATTAACCTACAAAAACCTTGACCTCTGACTATTTTAGCTGGTTGTATCCATATGTTATATTCTTCGAAGGCTATAACCCAATTATCTCTATTTTCTCCTAATTCTCTCTAAATAATCATTTTTCTAACCAATGGGAAAGTAACAATCACTTTCATATGTGATTTCAAGAGAAAAAGTATAAAGTGTTGCATTGAATTAAAGAAAGAAAAATTTTGTTTTCCCAATTCTAAATAGTTTAACTTAGCTCCTTGTAGATTATAACTAAAGAAGGCAATGGGAGCTTCAATTTGTTCTTCATTTGGTTGGATTAAAATTGTTGCATAGGACTATTCACAAGAAAAAGTATATAGAACAAATTCTTTAGAGAAATCCAGTGATGATAATGAAGGGGCATATATTATGGCTTTCTTTATTGATTCAAAAGACTTCCTTTCAATTTATCCACATTTGTAGATTGTCTTTTTTTAATCATGGTCTATAAATGCATGAAAATCTATGAAAATATGGACAAATTGTTTAACTAAATTGATTTGGCCAAGAAAGGATTGCATAGATTTTTTTTGTTATAAGGTAAGGAAATTTCTTAAATAGCCTTAACTCTTTGTGGATCTATGTAGATTCCTTCTTTTGAAACAATAAAGCGTAAAATATTACCTTCACTAAGAGCAAAGAATGACTTCTTAGGATTCAAAGAAATTCCAAACTTTTGTGTCTTTCAAAGATTTGTTTTCGATCATTAAAATAATTATTCCTTTTTTAATAGATTGTAATATCATCTAAATACACAACAACTGATTTATTAATCAAACCTTTAAAAGCGATATCCATACCTATTTGGAAAGTAGCTACAACGTTTATCAATCCAAAAGGAATCTTCTGATAAGTGTATGTTCCCCATTTGGTCTTGAATGTGGTTTTTAGTCTGTCTTCGCGATGCACAAGAATCTATTCATAACCTAGAAATTTCTCTAAACATGACATCAATTTAGAACCTGCAACAAATTGCAAAAAAAATTCTATTGGAGGTAAAGGAAAATTGCCCTTTTCACGTTCTCTATTCAAATTCCTAAAATCTATGGAAATTCAAATGTCTCCATTCATTTTTCTAAATGGCACAAGATTTGAAACCCACTTTGAATGTCTGACTGGGAAAATGATTTTTCCTTTTAGTATCTTATTTAGCTTTGTCTTAATTTGAGCTTCAAGATTAAGGTGAACCTTCCTAAGTTTTTATTGAATAGGTTTTACATCAGTAAGCATGGGTATAGTATGTTGAATGATAAATGTGTCATAGGTTTTTAAAATCATTGTAACTTTAGGAAAATACATCCTTGTATTTATTTAACAAATGAATGAAAGAAAATCTTTCATTTGTTGTAAGTCCTAGGCCTATATTGATGTTTTGGGGTTTATGATCATACCCTAGATTAACCAATTCGAATCTTAAGGTACTACTCTAGAGTTTGAAATTAGTAACAGTCTTGAATATATCTTTCAATTCATACAAATCTTCTAATTCAGTACACACTTTGGAAAGGAATTTTCTTCGTAATAATTATTGAGTTACTTATCATGTTCATCTTGATCAATGATTTGATCTCAATAAAACACTTTAGAAGTTAAAAAACTTAGGATAGCTTTATCACCATTGAATGTAGGACAATTACTTCCATTATCTCGAATGGAGGGGAAAAAAATAGCTCTATTGAAAATCTATCAGGACTAAAGTTTTCAGGAGAATGAGCTTTGAAGCAACATTAGCTAGAAGATCAACACTAGCATTCTGTAATCTTGGAATTGGAATTATATTGAATGTAGTGAAATGGGTAGTTAAATATTGAATCAAGGATTGATAATGTTTAAGATGATTAGAAACACAATGAATATTATTTCTCACTTCCTTAATAACATCTGTGTGGGTTGATAAGGTGAAGGATCCAGGCACCTGCGTGGAAGGTTATACCTCTCCTGTGATTGATGAATCCAATCCTGTCTCGTCGGTTTCGCATTTATCTGTTGTGGGATCTGTTTTAACAAGCACAGAAGAAAAGCGAGCTTCCAGTGCCCTCTGCGGTTCTAATTTAGCTACTCTTGTGGACTTTCCCGGTGCCGGCATTGTTGGGGATCACTGTGTGGTTTCTGCAGTTTCTCCTAACGAATCTTCTTCCGATAGTTCCTCAGGGCCAGGAGTCGGTTTGGCAGACTGCGGTAATGTGGCAGGCGGCGGTGATGTGGTCGATCAGGGTTCGTTCCCTTCTCCCCGCCCTGATTGTTTTGCGTCTAGTAAATTTTCCTGTAACAATATTAATAATACTAAAATTAATTATAGTAATGACATTATTAAGAATTATAATAATGATAATTGTTCTAATATTAATATTAACAATTTTATTAATAAATATAGTAGTAATAATAATAATTTTAATAATAATTATAATATTGATAAGGTTTTTGATGTGAATAATAATATTAATATTAATTATGATAATAATAACTTGGTTGATATTAATAATAATATTTTCAATAATAGCAACAATTTTAATAATATTAATAATATATTTATTAATAATATATTTATTAATAATAATTATAGGAATAATAATAATATTAGTAGTAATAATAATATGATGGTCGAGATTAACAAGGATAGTAATAATCATGGTTCTAATGGTAGTATTAATAATTCTTGCAGAGGAAATAATAATCCTAGTATTAATAGTATTAATCTTCTCCCTTCCTCTCATAACAAAGTGATCAATCTTTCCAGTTTCTCTTTTCCCCCTTCCGTTTTTAAAGTTTTGGGTAAAGGGCTAAATTTTGCCTTAGCCCCTAGGAAGATCTCGGTGGATGATATCATTTGTGACATAGAATTTGGGATCAGAGGTTTACCTGATAGGATCAAGGATACTATTAGGCAAGACTGTGCGGTTGTCTTAAGAAAGGCTAAGCCCCCTAAGAGCAACCTTAGCAAGGAAGAATTAGCAGCTCTTAGATCCTTAAACGAGAACAAAGATATCATTGTTCTTAAGGTAGACAAGGGTGGTGCTGTTGTCATCCTTAACAGGGTTGATTACCGCAGCAAAATGTTGGATCATCTTCATAATAGTGGTAGCTACAAAAAGCTTCCCAAGAATCCTTTAAAGAAGGTTGCTAGGAATGTGGCTCTTGCCATTAAATCTATTAGTTCAGTGAGTTCCCTTCACCATAAACTCATTGAAAGCAACCCTATCACTCCAAGAATCTATGATCTCCCCAAAATTCATAAGGAAGGAGCGCCCTTAAGGCCCATCATCAACACCATTGGAGGTCCTACCTACCTTCTTGCTAAGTATCTTGCGTCAAAGCTTAAGCCCTTAGTTGGTCGTACGGAGTCCTTCGTTAAAGACTCTGCTTCCTTTATTGATGAACTCAAGGACATTAAGCTTGACCCTGGGGACATTCTTGTGAGCTTTGATGTAGTGTCCCTGTTTACTTGCATTCCTATTATGGAGGCCTTGGAGGTGATCAACCGCCTAACTGACCCTGACACTGCCAGGTTAGTTGAGATCTGCCTCACTTCCACCTTTTTCTGTTTTGAGGGGGAGTTCTTCGAGCAAACCTGTGGTGTCGCCATGGGTTCCCCCCTGTCCCCTATTGTTGCTAATCTTTTTATGGAAGATTTTGAGTCCAAGGCTCTGAATTCTTCCCGTCTCTTGCCTAAGCTCTGGAAAAGGTATGTGGATGACACTAATGTCATTTGGTCTCATGGCCAAAAGGAATTAGATCTTTTCTTTGAGCATCTCAACAGTCAATCCTCTGCCATTAAGTTCACTAAGGAGCAGGAAGTTGATGGGTGCCTCCCATTCCTTGATATTCTTATTTCGAGGAATAGTGATGGTTCCCTCGCCCACCAAGTTTTTTGGAAGAAAATGCATACTGAGCAGTATCTTCATGCCAGTTCCCACCATTTCCCGGCTCAAAAGATGGGTGTTCTCAATACCCTTGCTACTCGGCCCCTAAGGATCTCGGATAAGAAGAGTTTTGAGAAAGAAAAATCCCATCTCCTTGATGTCTTTGTTGAGAATGGTTATAGTAGATACTTGGGTCAGAAGGCTTTCTGTAAAGCCGCCAAGAATTCTATGATCAAAATGGAACCGAAGGAACGGATTCCAGGTGTCCATCTTCCATATGTTCAGGGGACCACTTATAAGGTTGCAAGGATTCTCAAGATGCATAGTGTCCCCGTGACCTTTAGGCTCCTTAACACCATTCGTTCGTCCCTTAGATCAGTAAAGGATCATATTGACCCCAAAGATATGAAAGGGGTTTATATTATTCCTTGCTCCTATGGGACCCCCTATATTGGTGAGACCGGTTGCTCCATTAATCAGAGGATTAGTGAGCACGCTGCTGACCTTAAGCATAGAAGAGCTAAGTCTTCCGCTTTAGCTGAACATGTAGAAAAAACCAATCATCATGTTTGCATTGAGGAGGCTAGTGTTATTGCTAAGGTTTCGCATTTCCATCATTGGAAATTTAGGGAAGCTCTTGAGATCGAAAAGAGACCAAGCAATCTCAATAAGGATGATGGCTGGAAAATTAGTAGGTGTTGGGTCCCAGCACTCTCTTCTTAGTCGTTTTTCTTGTCTCTTATTTTATTATTATTTTTATGTTTATTATTAATATATATATATATATATATATATATATATATATATATATATATATAATTAATTTTTATTTTTATTTTTTATTTTACTTTTACTTTTTATTTTTATTTTTATTTTATTTTATTTTATTTTATTTTAATTTATTATTATTATTATTATTATTTATTTATTTTCTAATTTTTAATTTTTTTTTTAATTTAATTTAATTTTTTTAATTTTTTTAATTTTTTTTTTCTGTTATTTAATCCTTTCCTTTTAATACTTTTTTACTAACTGGAATTATTTTACATATTTTTTTGTATTTTTTTTCTATTTATTTAATTAATTAATTTTATTTTTATTTATTTACTTTTTGGTTTTATCTTTATTATTTATTTATTTGATTATTTGATTTATTTATTTATTTTTAGTGTTAACTTATTTTGTTTTCTCTTGTTCTAATTTATTTATTTATTAATTCTAAATAACCCAGTAATATATTTACAGTATAAGGGATGGTCCGTTATATAACTACTTCAGTTTTAATTATTAAATAATGATACCAATTTTAATTATTTTATTCTATTTATTTAATTAATTAATTTTATTTTTTATTTTTTGTTTTTTATCTTTATTATTTATTTATTTGATTATTTGATTTATTTATTTATTTTTAGTGTTAACTTAATTTGTTTTCTCTTGTTCTAATTTATTTATTTATTAATTCTAACTAAATAACCCATTAATATATTTACAATATAAGGGATGGTCCGTTATATAACTACTTTCCTTTTAGTTTTAATTATTAAATAATGATACCAATTATAATTATTTTATATATTTTCATATATATATATATATATATATATATATATATATATATATATATATATATATATATATATATATATATATATATATTACACCTAATATAACTAAATTTGACCGTGGTCCTAAAGTCAATTTTTTGCCCAGCTAACCGTTGGTGGCTTTGCTCTAACTATTTAACATGCTAAGCTGGATCTGTTTTTTCAACATGTCCTGACGATGAACCACACTGGTTGGTTCGAAACGCGTCGAAAAATGGTTTCTCATGTGATTTTCGCCGAAAAATCTATCATAAATAATTTATGAATCACCATAAAATTTAAGATGCTTGACATCAAGACTGATGGCCTTTTGCAAACCCTGAAACAATGCTTCATTTTCAACAATGTTGTTAGTACAATAAAATTCCAATTTCCAGGCAAGCATGGTTTTTTCTCCATTTGGATTTATTATTATGCAATGAGCTCCTGCACCATTATTAGATTTTTATATATCAAAGTAAAGAGTCCAAAACAATTCATCACACTTATGTATAGTATTTTCTAGAATATTAATACATTTTGATGAATTTGTTTGTGAGAAATTGTCAACTTGTGATAAAATAGAATCAATAGGAAAAGGATAATTTAGAGTAGGGAAACTACCAAAGAAGGATTATGAAGAATAATTTCCTAGAATAATGTTTGTGAATACCACTCATTCATTTTCCTCATCTAAGTTAGTCACAGATTGCTTCATATGATTTTCCCTATGAACACAAATTTTAATAGGTTTTCCATTGTAAGGGAGCCAAAGATGTGACCAATCAGTTGAAAAATATCCATGTAATCTCTTGAACCAATCCCTACTTAGAATAAGGCCATAAAATATAGGGATGTCAACAACCAATATATCAACAATTTAACAAAATTTTGGATTTGAATATAGTTTGATTGGGAAAAAATTCATTCTCCTAAGACTTTGACTTTTGTTTTTGTGGAGTATTGAAGAAGGTATGTTTTCATTGACTACTTTGCCATATTTTCTCTAGAACTCGTAACATCTTTGCATCATGAACTAGGTAGATAATGGGAAATCATGACAAAATCTATAAAGATTTATGTGCAACACAAAAATTCTAATAATTGCTATTTCTTATGTAGGAAAAGACAAAAACTAAAGATTGCCACTCCAAGGAAAAAGATAGGGCCAAGCTAACCGCTACCCCTTTGGCGGGGAACCATATGAAAACAAGACGACCTAAATTAAAACATCTTAGCCAAGGAAAGGAAAAAGAGATATCGACTCAGCACAAGAAAACGATCGATAACTGAGGATTAACAGCTTGGCGAATCCCTCATGATCCTTTGATCCTGAGGGATCGATGGATCCTGAGGGATCGCTGCTTAACTATTTTTGCATCCTTGATATCTCCGCTTCAGCTGTTATAAGTAGGGGCAGCATTGCTAGCCCGGGGGCGAGACTGTTAATTTGTCATGTAACTTTGCTCTGTACCTGAACTTTGATCATTGAATCTCGTTGAGAAGAGACTTATTGTAACTCTATTTCAATGCTTCAATATAAATCTGGTTGTTGTTCCATCTGTGATTCTGGAATAACTTCAAGCAGTGTATCCCTGGAGGCTAAGGGCCAGACCCTGGTGGAACACTTGCTCCTATATCATTACCATAGTTTGTGTGTGGTTTGTATTATCAGCTTTAATCGGTAATCTGGTGTGTTTTGTTATCTTATATCGCAGCTCTGTTATATTTTATATATCGTTCTCTACAATAGGAAAGTTGTATCATGCATTCTGATCTTATAACGCATTGTTGTTCCTTTAAAGTCATTAATGTAATATTGTTGTTCTTTACAGAATGCTGTTGTTATTTTATTGCAGAGTAATTGAGCTGTAACCTTATTAAATTGGTATTACTGTATTCTTCTATGGTTTATACTTCATACGATTGTTGTTCAATTGACATTGTTGTTCCATTATGAACTGCTATCGTTACCCTTTCTAACCAGGATTAATACTTGTGGTATTAGACTCAGATTACTATTTTCTTAATATTTCTGCACACTGTGTGTATTATTTATTTCAGCACCATAGGATCTAAGCGTTGTTCTATTTTTTGTTGGTAATTGGTTGCCGTTCCATTTCCATTTGCTGTCCGGTTTACCCTTTGAGTAAAGATTGACATTTGGTTTCTGTAGGGTGAGATTGTTGTACTTGTTTCTGTAGATCAAGGTGTTGTTGTTCATCAGACTTAGTTGTTGTTCCATTTCTTAATTATTGTTCCATTTCCTGTTATTTGGGTTATTGATTGCTTTGGTGTGCAGAACGATCTGAAACTGTACTGGACATTGGCATTTACTGTCTAGTCCCCAGATTGATGATATATTCCTTGATTACTTTTGGTTACATCATTTTCCAAAGGGATGAGTTATTGTTACTGAACCCTTGAATGATACATTGCTTAGTTTTCCAAGTGCATGATTTAGGTTTCAAAGTATTTTGTTGTAAGTAGATTTCCTTTCAAGCATCCGTTTACTCTTGTATTTTTCTGAGCACTATAGTACTAGCATTACTCCGACAAATGATAGCCTCAAACTGAGTACACTCTTTGAGATAACAAATCGTTCCTAGATTGACAAGTTAATGTGAGGTAGTTAAAGGTGAAAAAGACCCTTTTTACTTCTCAACATTTTGCCGTTGTTGCCAGGGAAGAGTGTAGCCATTTGTTTCTTTTTTGGAGTAGTGTAAGAATCTGTTAGGGAAGAGTTGGGTTTTAAAAATGGAAGGTAAGAACTTGAAAATGAGCATGTAATAGCCCTACTCCCCTGTCCGCTTTCCTGCAGATTTGTTACTGTTTTGTTTGGGTAGAACCTAGGAGTTGATTTGTGTGCATGACTACGCAGAAAAAGCCAGAAGAGAATCCCAAACCTCTACCCAAGCCTGATAAAGCTAAGGGGCCAGTGGCCCTTGGCTAATCGACCTTTATAAATGAAATTCTTAAGAAATCAAAATCTCAGCCTTCAGTAGGACCTAGAAAAGTTACTTCTAGATAGCCTACTAGTTCACTTCAGGTCACGGGATCACCATCTATAGCCTTTGCTGAGGTGCATAGTCAAACCGAAGAGCAAAATTTTCAAGAAATTGAAAATTCTAGCCCAAAATCATTGCAAGAAGGGAACCTTAGCAATTTTTATGAAGGAAGGGGAGAAACAGGAGAAGTAGAAGAACCAAAATCTCCTCTTATGGTAATTAAACCATTAAGCAGCCCAAATAAGGGAAGTGCTGCAAAAATCATTTATAACGAAATTCAAGAACCTGAATCCCCTCAGACATTAGGCACTCTCATCATCCCAGATAAAGAAAGTGTTGTCAAGGCCATTCCCATTAGAGCCATTCCCTCTCAACAACCTAGGAATACCCTCCTAGATATCCCAGAAGGCTATTGGCATATATTTGATCAAATGGCCCAGAATCAGCCTAACACCCAAACCTCTACTCTGCAATACCCCATTGTGGATATTGCAGCCAATGCACCTATGGAAGCAATTCCACTCCAGCATATCCCTACATTCCATGGCCTTACATCAAAATATCCAGATGCATTTTTGTTTGAATTCAATGTGTTGTGTAGAGGAAATGACTATACCACCTGTTGTGGGGAAAAATGCCTATACAGGACGATCCTATCCACCTAAGGTGTGACAGTGCCTTAGCAACAAACAGAAACAGCTATTCTAGTATTCTTCCTTTATGAATTAAGAATGAAGAGAGATGGATGGGCTAACCGGTGTCTTCCGTTTGTCCCTCCATCCAGTTTCTCTTCTCTTTGAGAGTTCCCAGCTACTTGCCTTCTCGCTCGCCCAGCTTCAACAGGTTCCTGCAAGATCACAAGAAGGGAACACTACACAAAGACATAGATTCATATTCATAACTAGTTCAGGATTAGAAATAAACTAAACATACTAATGCAATCATACATCAAAGATACATCAATATATAGGAGAAACCAAGATAGCTTTATTGATGAATAACAAGGTTCAGGAGGAGATACAACCAAGAGAGTTCCAATCCAACATCTACCTCCCAACGAATGAAATCCTTTCTTCACCTCCCTTCAAAGCATTAAGCACCCAATGATTCCAATCTCAAACCAACAACAATTCTTTGTAATAACAAAATTCCAGCCTCTCTGGATCTCATGGAGGAGAGATCCATATATAGATGTTTGGAGAGAGGATGAGTCAGCTTGAGATCTGACTAGTGTCCTCTCCCTCTGTCAGTTCTTGCTTCCACTTGGAGACTAAGTGCCTCTTACTCATCACTTAGTCGAACTCATCAAGGCAAGTGTCATGGAGGAAGATTCTGGAAACTTCCACAGTCTTTACACCTCGCACAAAGGACCCTTCCATTTGTCATTTCCCGCTCAGCGCACCTTGGTAGTGCTTCCACCTGCATTGCAATGCAACTAGCCAGTGTAGCTTCTGCATTTCAACGCAGGCAGCTAGTGGAGCTTCTAAATTGATCCTGAATTGACTTGTTTTTGAGCATTTTCTGGTCGAGAACTTCTGTGAATTGTTGTGGTCTGTCGGCCTTGTTCCTCTAGGGGTAGGAACAACATGTTTAGGGACTTTGGATCCCTTGGATTATGGACATTTCATGCTTATAGATGTAAGGCACAAAAATGTCTATAACAGTTGCCCCCTAAAGTATGAGGCCGTTTATCGGGTGAAATGATTTATTAGGAGGATCCGAAGTTCTTTCAATGCTAGGAGGAGACCTGTAATACAATACAATACAATACATTATTTTCATACTTTTTCACGATCTAGCTGAGGCGGGCATTCCCATGCTCAGCTTTATAAATTCATTTTCATGTACATATAACAGACAATCGTCTGATGATAGACTGATGATTCTGATAGAGCCATCATCCTTTTGGTAGGATGATTATCTGTGCTGCAAAGCTGTACATTTCTATGTCTTTATTTTCTGATATATATCGCAGCCCGGATGGATGAAACTAGATCCGGGGTCTTCAATCTCGTCCGATCTTCACTCTAAGTAGAAGTCGATCCATGTGAGAATTGCTCTGAAGTCGAACATGGAAAGACATCGCTTGATTACCAGTCAATGATGTAAACTGTTAACAAGTGCGAGAGGAATCACCGATAATGAAGGTGACCCTCAAGGTACTGCAGTACAATTCACGTGGTGTGAATAGAGGACTTGGCGTCGAACACCACGCAAAATCTTTCGGTCGAAGGTCATTGATGTATACCTATCGTCGGAAGTGAGAAACTTGCCATTGAGGAAGGCAAGCTTCAAAGTACTAAAGGGGGTGTTCCTAGATCAACTTCTTGGATAATGAGCTGATGTCGACAAGAAGTGATCCGTCAAAGGAGGGCCTTAATGAATCCCACATCAATGACATGGAACGGAGCTAATGATTTTGATGGAGGTGAAAACGATCTGATGACATATGATTCAGGGTGGCGGTCATGAAAGAGTATAATGTATGGTAGTGGATGGGACACAGGTGACTTCTCTGAACGACTTCTCTTGAACATATGGCGACACTTATGCGATGGATCGGTAGCATTACCCCAAATATGGATGGTATGGCGAGACCATGGTGATGTGACCGGTGAATGAAACAACCCAACCCGATTGTGGTACGGAGGAAAAGTGTCATGTTCAAGAGCGACTTGCTACCATCAAAGTTTTCTTGAGTTTCTCCCAATTTTTCCCCAGTCATTGCTGACCAGTACCTCTTTATTTTTGTCAAGCTTGAGGAGGATAACATATGCTTGTTCTATAACCTGCCCTTCGGGCAAGCCCATCTCTATGTTTTAACGAGCCTAGCAATAGTGAAACTCGTTCTCGTCTAAAGACAAGTTTGTCGCTATTTCATGCATTTAACGAGTCTAACGACAAGGATAACTCGGTCCTTTTCATTTTTAGAGAGTCTGAAAAGGTACATAAAGTTAACTCCAAAAGTCCTTTTTCGTCATCTAATCCCTTAAGTCCGAAAAAGTATAAAACAATACAGAAGGGATGAATTTTCGATATCTTTAATGAGCCGAATAAAACAAGCGCTCGATCTTTTTGTGCAATAATCCCTCAGGTCCAAAAAGATTAAAATCTAGAGGAGGGATAGCTCTTCCGGTCACTTTATCGAGCTGGAAGGCCAAAACTCGGCAATCTTTTCATATCTTACGAGTCAGATGAAAAGAGCTTAAAGAAGACTCGTCTTTTGAGGAACGAGTGATAAAACGGGTTAGCAGCTGATTCCAGGTAAAGGTTGGAATTTTCCAATCACGGCAATGTCACAAGGATGGCTAGTGAAATCACTCTTTGCAGCTGTTCCTCAAAATGGGTAAACAATCAAATGGAGGTGAATGATCGGCCAATGGAAAAGTGGAGGTGATGGGCAAACACGACCAAGGCTTTAATGGCTGATGATATTACATTCACGGTGGTTATTTACCGGAATAGTTCATTTTTTAACGAGCTTAAACGCGGGTGGAAACATTTGCTCGATCTTATGTTTATTTCTTAACGAGCATGAACTATGTGCTAAAACTGCTCGGATCTTGCGTTTATTTTTTAACGAGCATGAACTGTGTGCTAAAACTGCTTGATTAATCCAGTCATATGATAAGAATGTCTCATTGAAGATGCTATTTTTTATGGAGCTTAGATCTTATAAAACTTTGCTCCGGATTCTTTCTTTATGAAAGTTTGGAAACGACTAATCCTACGAGTTTAAAGGGTTAGAGGTCCTAAAAGTTTAAAAAATAAATAGTCGCCCTTGCTTGCACTCCAAAAGGTTTGCATGCCCCCAGGCATAAAACAGAGTTTCAAGGTTACCCCTACTTCATCTTCTGCCAAAACATTTGTTTTACAGAGAGAGGTCTACCTCTTACAGGTGACCCAAAGATTGTTCTGTTAATCTTTCAAACAAAACACTTCTTCGGCGATGTCTACCGAGATAAACAAAGGTGAGTGACGACGCCCGCCCTCTCACATAACTTTGACAAGAGAATCTTATTCTAGAACAACCCCTCTTCCAATCACGGACGGGGTACGGACTAGTCATATTCTCCCGCGGAAACCTATTCTATACCCAAAGTTTTCCTGCCGAAGCAGACCAGGACGCATGCTCCCTGGGTTCCAGTCATATCCTCCCGGATTACTCGCGCTCATCAGGAGGACAGACCGTGGGTTGAGACATTTCTTGAGTGAAGAGACCATTTAGAGATGGTATATGACTATTTGCGATGCGTGATCCGGGGAATGAAAGTTGGTCCACGAGCTTGACCATTCTTCCTTCATGCGGAAAACACATTACTCTAAAGAGTGAGGAGACTATAGCTCTCATGCAATAAATATAGTCTCGTCCAAGGAGTAGGTTATAATCCAAGGGTCCTTGAACGACCATCACGTTCATTTGAATGGTCTTCCCTTTTAATGTTATTGGCACATTGGGAAGAATCCCTAAAGGTCGACTCGTTCCTTTACCAAAGCCTGTTAGATTTCTCATTTCAGGCAAAAGCGCTGGCGAACCAAGCGCTTTCCAAGCAATAGAGGAAAGGATACTCACAGATGCCCCCTCATCAATGATGGTGCCAGCCATTACTATTCTATATATTTGAACGATAATTCTGAATGGTATGCTTGCTGGCAACCGGGGTATGCCTAGTTGGTTCCAATCGAAGGATACAACTAGGTTGCTTGGTGGTGGGACCGAATATACGGATAGGTATGACTCTGACGAACTTCCTTCCTGCGATAAAGGAATGGGCAAATTGCCCCCTTGTTCATTGGAGTCTGTGTTGATGAAGAGAATTTGGACGGTGTCGTCTTTATTCTCTTCTGTGATGGTATCATTCGAAGATAGAACCTCTAAAGGCAAGACCAGGTCAACTGCCGCCTCTACCTTTTGACTTTCGTCAGGTATGGATTCGGACGGTTCATCCTCAATGATAGGTGCTTCGGCTGACCACCTGAGCGGGCCAGTCGGGTTCTCAACTGGTGAAGGACTTGGTAGGAGCTTTTGATACCCAGGAGGAAGTCGCGCTGGTAAAACCGAGCGATCTTCCAAAACTAATTAGCCTTGTCTAAGAAGGGACAACGGTGGATGGCATGGTCGCCTTCACATAGTTTGTAGGGAAATCTAGCTCTCCCTCTCTGTCCTGTGTCTTCACTTTCACTAGTTGATGGTGTGCTGTCAACATGGCTATCAGAGGTTGACGCCACCGAATTGTGCAATCGGGGAGACCAGTCCCTTAGTATCCGAGGGATGCAAGGACAATCTCTGTGAAAGTGGTCCCCCTTGCATATGACACATGGCGATTTAGGCCTGGTCAGTGCAGTGTGTGGATTTTCATTAGACGCCATTCGCTTGCCCCCAGTCGCTTTTGGCTCCTTCTTCTTCTTCTCTTTCTTCTTCTTTTCCTTCTTCTCCTTAGGAGCTTGGCTTTTGGCTTTTCTAGCTCCATCCAGCGAAGAGGAAGGAGGAGAGGAAGAGTTAGAGGAAGTGGAAGGCTGGTGGGTAGCCCTGGACTGGTCTAACTGCTGATTCGATTGTTCAGGAATGGTGGTGTTTTGAACAACATTAGTTGAGAAGAGCCAAACAGGCAAGCCGATTGTCAGTCCTGGAAGCGACAATGTGGCCATATGGGGTGCTCCAACATCTCCCCAAGAGGAGAAGGGACTAGGACTTCCACCAAGGGGAATTCCTCGGTTGGAGGGCTCCATTTTCTCAACAGAAAGATCAACGCGGGAATAGGGGTGATTTACTATTCCGTTAAAATAAATTTTAATGACGCTTTAGACACAACTTGTTTTTTCAATTTTAAAGAGTCGAGAAAAAACAAAAGATGACTCTAGTCGCCTTTGATGTTTTAACGAGCCCGAAGTGACAAATGCTCGGATGGACTTTTTCTGTTATAGAGTCTGAAAAAGGCCAAAAGGAATTTCTCTGGAGATCTAGGTAGAGGGTGTGCCAAACCAATCACAAAACTGCAGAATACGTTTTACGGTATGGCAGTCAATCTTCCCAAATGCTGTGTTCGGTGCATTGCGATCAGTAGGGCGGTCGACACGGCTTCCTAAGGATAAAGGTTATATTCCTATAGGGGTCTCCCAATATATACGCGATGGTACATGGGAGCACAATCCGTACTAGCACTATCGTCCCTCAGGAGGAATCACCCAACCATCAGCGAGATCGACAGTCACCAGGTTTTACGACGTCGGAACACGTCTCTAGCCTAGACCTCTATGTTGTGCGTTAAGTTACAAAGCGTTATTAAGTTCATTCAGTTTACTTTATGTTGATATTTCTTAGAAGTTCGCCTTTTGAGGTTCACCACGAGATGTAGATACAACTCCTAAATGCAATCTAAAAGATGATAAGCAAATTTTATCTCTTTTTCAACAATGAAAATCCTAGCTACAAAGGGAAAAGAAGGACACCATCTTTTCTCACAGAGCAATCAACACACTCTAAATGAACTTTTCCTAAATCAAGCATGCAAACTATCAAGATGCAAATGCACAATGCAGGTGTTTGTTTTCCGCTCTCTTAATATTGATGCCTAAAAAGAAAGCTTTTTGTACAACTTTGAATTTGCTTTTAAATGACAAATAAAAACAAGTTTACTTTTTCGAAATCAGAAAGGGTAGAAGATAATACAACACTTTATGACTTTCGAAATGAACACTTGTTTCGACACTTAAAAGAGACAAACTCAAACCAAAAGCAAAAGTAAATGTATAATCAACTGTAAACAACCAATGAACTCTCTCCTAAGATCACAATCAACAGATTTGAATCAAGGGCTATAGGATGACTATTTCACTCTTGCAAAGGAAAACTGTAAATGACGCCACAAACACATAAAAACACTCACAGTCTTTTTGTACAAAAGGAGGTGGAATTAAAGCAGAGAAAAGGAGTTATCAGACAGGTACCTATGTTGGTTACAGGCTGTAGAAATCAGAGATCAAAACAAGGCAAAATAGAGCAGAGAACCCCAGCTGCACAAGGCCTAAGCTGGATCAGCGCACCTGTATAATAGAGAAACTGAATTGCAACGCAGGTAGCCTTCATGGGAACTGCATTGAAATGCAGAGTCTCTTCACAGAGCCTACGCTGGAGCAGAAACAAGAGTTCTTCTCTGGGTTCTGGGTCACGGTTTGCTGATTAATCTACGGTTTCAGGCCAAATAAAAGAAACAAGCAAGGTACAATCAAAGGGATGATTTGTAGGAGGGCTAAAATCTATCACAAAGGATCATCAAATCATTTGTGAGTCCATTGTTCAGGTCATAGACAAATCAAGTGATTGGATCAAGGCAGCAGTTGTCTACTTTGCATCTGAAAATAGCAGATGCAGTTTGATTGCTGCTCTTGAGTCTATGAAACAAACAATGCTAGAGACACAAATAAAATGACTAAACAGATCTCCCCAGCGGAGTCGCCAATTTTTTGTGGGGAAAAATGCCTATACAGGACGATCCTATCCACCTAAGGTGTGATAGTGCCTTAGCAACAAACAGAAACAACTATTCTAGTATTCTTCCTTTATGAATTAAGAATGAAGAGAGATGGATGGGCTAACCGGTGTCTTCCGTTTGTCCCTTGATCCGGTTTCTCTTCTCTTTGAGAGTTCCCAACTACTTTCCTTCTCGCTCGCCCAGCTTCAACAGGTTCCTGCAAGATCACAAGAAGGGAACACTACACAAAGACATAGATTCATATCCATAACTAGTTCAGGATTAGAAATAAACTAAACATACTAATGCAATCATACATCAAAGATACATGAGTATATAGGAGAATCCAAGATAGCTTTATTGATGAATAACAAGGTTCAGGAGGAGATACAACCAAGAGAGTTCCAATCCAGCATCTACCTCCCAGCGAATGAAATCCTTTCTTCACCTCCCTTCAAAGCATTAAGCACCTAATGATTCCAATCTCAAACCAACAGCAATTCTTTGCAATAACAAAATTCTAGCCTCTCTGGATCTCATGGAGGAGAGATCCATATATAGATGTTTGGAGAGAGGATGAGTCAGCTTGAGATCTGACTAGTGTCCTCTCCCTCTGTCAGTTCTTGCTTCCACTTGGAGAATAAGAGCATCTTACTCATCACTTAGTCGAACTCATCAAGGCAAGTGTCATGGAGGAAGATTCTGGAAGCTTCCACAGTCTTTACACCTCGCACAAAGGACCCTGCCATTTGTCATTTCTTGCTCAGCGCACCTTGGTAGTGCTTCCACCTGCGTTGCAATGCAACTAGCCAGTGTAGCTTCTGCATTTCAACGCAGGCAGCTAGTGGAGCTTCTGAATTGATCCTGAATTGACTTGTTTTTGAGCAGTTTCTGGTGGAGAACTTCTGTGAATTGCTATGGTCTGTCGGCCTTGTTCCTCTAGGGGTAGGAACAACATGTTTAGGGACTTTGGATCCCTTGGATTATGGACATTTCATGCTTATAGCTGTAAGGCACAAAAATGTCTATGACACCACCGATCCCCAAAAACTGAAATTATTTCCTTCTACATTAAAAGGAGCAGCTTTAAGATGGTTTATGGGATTAGGTGGTTGTGTTATAAATAATTGGGATGAAATGAAAGAGTCTTTTCTAAAAAAGTATCAGGACTATTGCAGGTCTCGAGAATTAAAAGATGAAATATTTTAGATGGTGGCTAAACCAAATGAAACATTGGAAGAGTAAGTTGAATGATTCTAGTATAATCTTCAAAGATCTCCTTATGCATCATTACCTTTACCTGATAATGTATTAAAAACAAAATTAATTAGGGGAATGAAGGAACAATGGATTGAGACATTAAACATTATGGGGAAAGGAGATATTTATCAAGAAAATTTTGCTGACATTATTGATTTATGTATCAGGAGTTCGAGAGGCAGCACAAGACTAAAACCAGCAGAGCATGATCGATTTGTAAGGGATAATAGAATTTCGGCAGAAGGAGTAACTCGTGCAGAAATTGGAAATTTATTAGAAAATTTTAAAACTGACATATTGGGGACACTGACAACACAACTTTATATTATGCAGGCTAAATAGAAGCAAGAAAAAGCATAACAAAATTTGGAAATATTATGTCCCAGATGCAGAAAGAAACACAACCACAAGGAGTGTCCATTAGATGCAGTTCAAGTTTGCGCCACTTTTACAGAAGACCACTCCGTAGAGAGCTTCCCCTCACTTCCTGGATTGAAACCAGTATACAAGGAAGCAGAAGAAGAGCCAGAACTAGTGTATCTACTTAATCAGCGCCGTCAGTGGCAGCCGCGACAAACAGGTATGTTCTCAAACCCAGCTTCTTCTTTCCAGCCTCAGCAATACCATGCTCAACAATATAATTCAATGTGGCAAAATAAACCTCCCTTCCCGAATTGGTCACAACAATCATTCCCTTCATCATCTCCATGGCCGAGTCAAGTAAGCCAACCTAGTTGACCAAATTTTCCCTATACCCTACCATATTGGCAAAATAATGTTTTCCCACCGCAATCCACTCCTCCTACCTCACGGAGTCAAACCTGGTAGACAAGCTAGCAAAGACCGATGAATCAGTCAGTAGGAACTATTCCTCTCCCTCAACCTACACTGTCAGCCCTACAACAAAATCCCCAGTCTAATTTAAGGCCACAACTCCCATCCCAACCCAACCCCAATCCAAATAACAAACCAGTCTAGACCATTCAAATAATAGAAACACCAGAGATAGGAACCAATCTAAAGGAGTGTGATGACCTTCGATTGAGATCTGGGCGTATCATTGAAACAGAGGGAGATAAAACAGTGCAAGTTGAAAATCAGTTACCTATAGAACAATCGTTGCAGGAAGAGGACATGGCCAGACAACAAATTTAGGATCCAGCAACCACATCTTCTCCTCCATTCCCAGAATGCTTAATTCTACCTCGACCTATACAATATCCTGATTTTGACATTCTAGGAGAATTACGAAACCTGTATATAAAAATCTCGTTCCTCCAAGCGATTCAAGACATCCCAATATATGCAAAGACTATTAAGAACTATGTATAAAGAAACCAAGGAGGACAATAAAAAATAACCCAAAATTCCAAGTAGTTGGCACTTTATCTAACTTATTTTCAGGAAAAGAAACACCAGTTAAATATGAAGACCCAGGAAATCTATTGAAAAGTGTGCAACAAGAAATGCTTGTTGAGAATACAACAAGATGATGGAGCTTAGTGAAAAGAGTCGCCTTCACTAAGTGGGCCCGCAGGCTATTTTTGGCGCAAGTCTATTTTTAGACTATGTCTATTTTTAGACATATGGATCATGTCTATGGATTGCAGGTTGCTGTTTATGGATGATTGATCAAGTTGGGAAAAATAGATGGACTTCTATTTTTGATGAAAGTGTGAGTGATCACAGTGTGAGTGATCAAAGTCTATTTTTAGACTGGCTGTCAAAAATAGAAAAGTCAAATATTATTATCTCACAATAATATTTGGACTATAAACTTAATATTATTATCTTGGAGCACTTCAGTTTGAGCTACAGAGGTGGCACATGTAGCTGTCAGAGGGAAATACGCTTTTCTTATGAGTCAGTTGAGTTGTTGCATGCATGACTTCAGTTAGAACTCAAGTGAGTTGAGTTTAGTGGACTGGAGGTACAGTTGATGGAGTTGTGTTCAGTTTAGCTTTGTTAAACTGGTTGTATTTAGTCTAACTGCAGATAGACTAATGATGAGTTGTTAAACTAATTATTAACTCATAATAAAACTAATGAATACATCAGTTAACTCAGTTGCATGTCAGTGCATGTTCAGTTCAACAGGGACAGGTGGTAGAGAATCAGATTGCTATCAGTTGTGACTATAGTTGTGCATCAGATCTTGCACAATCAAGGGATTGAGTATGCCAATGAGTTTGCTCACGTATTTGGCCCACATTTTAGCCTTTGCTCACGTCCACAAAGAGTGAGTGACTATTTTGCAGGTGAAAAACGATTTTGGGAAGCTATTCTCATCAGTTCTTGAGCAGGTATTGAGCAGTGGAGGCAGGCAAGCAGTGGAATAGATTTGGAGATCAGATCTGAGCTATATTTTGTGTAACAGGTGGATCTGGTACTGGATTGCTTGTGATAATCATTGTACTTTGTAATGTTACATGATTCAATCAATATAATATACAGATAGTTGGGGTTTTTAGCGAGATGCTTTCCCCGGGAAAATACTGTGTTGATATGTGCGATTGATGCTTCTATGTATGCATGTGAATGTTTCTTCTTCTGTAAATTGATGATCAAACGTAGAGGAGGTTATGTATTATGCATGTTCCTCTTATAAGTGTATAATCAGGATAATCTCTGTGAATATGTGTCATATTATTCAAAATTTCTACATGGTATCAGAGCTGTTGATCATCAGATCTATTATTCAGAAGGTGTTTACATTTTATTTCTTCAGGCAGAGTCTGTAATCGGGCCAGGTAGCCTCTGGATTCATCCTTCTTTTGGAAGGTGAGATATCCTGTGAATGCCCATACAGTCGATCTCTGTACAAGAAATACTTTGTTCTCATGAATTCTAGATTGGAAGCAGTTGAGTTTTGAGCTGGCGGAATTCAGATTTAATTCCAAAGCAAGAGATAAACTCAGAAACATTCAGTGTGAGAATGGAGATAGTATGCCCCAGTATCTCACGAGGTTCACTCAGTGTCGAGATGAGCTGGGAAGTGTGGGGGTTACTGTCGATGATGAGGATGGTGAGTCTAATACTCCTTGACCTTACTAAGAGTTGGCATAGCTACCAAGACTCGGTGAATGGTCGGGATAAATTGCCAGGATGGGAAAGACTGTGGTCAGATCTTGTGCAAGAGGAGATTAGACGGAGCACCAGAGACGGTTCTTCATCCATGCAGGATGAGGAGAACTGTGCCTTAGCGAGTAAGGCGAAGAAGGGGAAGGGGAAGGTTTCTCTTTCTGAATCCAATTCTTCCAGTGGTGGGAAGAAGGTTGACAAATCGAAAGTGCGATGCTTTCGTTGTCATGAGGAGGGTTCACGGGTCAAGAACCTGTATGCTCTTGAGGTTCAAGATGCATGCAAAGCCTTGAGTAGCGAGGCAATTGATGGAGACTTGGTGGTTGAGAGGGAGCGTATATTACCTCTTAACATGCAGAGCCAGAAGAAGTCTCAGACGATTGTGGAGGAGCCACGATTGGTACAGCAGCTTCAGGAGGTTGTGGAGGAGCCACAACAAGGGAAGTTAAGAGGAGATCGAGTAGAGACATCTACTCATCCAGAGACCTCCAGTAGGGGGAAAATTCAAGCCAGGTGGGCTGAGGGATCGCATGCAGCCATACCTCCAGGTAGGAGGTGGGGTGATGTGGATTGATTGTCCCAAGGAGGAGGGGCAGGATCCTTGAGGTACCCAACCTCTTGGATGAGACCTTGCTACGGGAGCCCCGATGTGTAGTAGCAGGAACTGACTGATTGGGTAGAGACAGATGCGGATGGAGCGGCAGAGAGAGCGACAGTGCAGGGAATCCCAGGACAACACATAGCTAGCAAGTTGTAGCAATGCGAGAGGCACCAGTGTTTTGCACAGTGCTAGGTGGCACAGAGAGGTGTGCAATGGTGCGAGATGCATGGAGATGTTGCAGTAGCGCATATGTCAGAGAGGGAGCACTTGTCAACAGCAGGTAGAGCTTCAGCATCAGAGGGTGTTTCTATCCCAACAGGGAGGTCAGTTGGGAGGTGCAGTGCGGATGAAATGCTGGGAGATAGAACCAGCAGCAGCACAGATGCAGTCAGAGATCAAAGTGACAGAGGCTAGAGTAGTCAGATATTGAAGAGCACAGATATGTAGAGTTTCAGTCGACAGAGGCAATAGCAGTCAGAGACTTTGATGACAGAGCAAGTGGACCAGCCATATGTGTTGCATGGAGAACATTCCAGAGTTACAGGATCGGGTTTGAGAGGAAGCCTTTCTTGTTGAGAGGGAGTGTTGAAAAGTGTGCAACAAGAAATGCTTGTTGAGAATACAACAAGATGATGGAGCTTAGTGAAAAGAGTCGCCTTCACTAAGTGGGCCCGCAGGCTATTTTTGGCGCAAGTCTATTTTTAGACTATGTCTATTTTTAGACATATGGATCATGTCTATGGATTGCAGGTTGCTGTTTATGGATGATTGATCAAGTTGGGAAAAATAGATGGACTTCTATTTTTGATGAAAGTGTGAGTGATCACAGTGTGAGTGATCAAAGTCTATTTTTAGACTGGCTGTCAAAAATAGAAAAGTCAAATATTATTATCTCACAATAATATTTGGACTATAAACTTAATCTTATTCTCTTGGAGCACTTCAGTTTGAGCTACAGAGGTGGCACATGCAGCTGTCATATGGAAATACGCTTTTCTTATGAGTCAGTTGAGTTGTTGCATGCATGACTTCAGTTAGAACTCAAGTGAGTTGAGTTTAGTGGACTAGAGGTACAGTTGATGGAGTTGTGTTCAGTTTAGCTTTGTTAAACTGGTTGTATTTAGTCTAACTGCAGATAGACTAATGATGAGTTATTAAACTAATTATTAACTCATAATACAACTAATGAATACATCAGTTAACTCAGTTGCATTTCAGTGCATGTTCAGTTCAACAGGGACAGGTGGTAGAGAATCAGATTGCTATCAGTTGTGACTATAGTTGTGCATCAGATCTTGCACAATCAAGGGATTGAGTATGCCAATGAGTTTGCTCACGTATTTGGCCCACATTTTAGCCTTTGCTCACATCCACAAAGAGTGAGTGACTATTTTGCAGGTGAAAAACGAGTTTGGGAAGCTATTCTCATCAGTTCTTGAGCAGGTATTGAGCAGTGGAGGCAAGCAAGCAGTGGAATAGATTTGGAGATCAGATCTGAGCTGTATTTTGTGTAACAGGTGGATCTGGTACTGGATTGCTTGTGATAAGCATTGTACTTTGTAATGTTACATGATTCAATCAATATAATATACAGATAGTTGGGGTTTTTAGCGAGATGCTTTCCCCGGGAAAATACTGTGTTGATATGTGCGATTGATGCTTCTATGTATGCCTGTGAATGTTTCTGCTTCTGTAAATTGATGATGAAACGTAGAGGAGGTTATGTATTATGCATGTTCTGCTTATAAGTGTATAATCAGGATAATCTCTGTGAATATGTGTCATATTATTCAAAATTTCTACAAAATCCAATAGTAACCGTACAAATCTATGGTCAAAACTTCTCAAATGCCTTAGTTGATCTAGGAGCTACAATTAACATCTTAACAACCACTACTTGCCAAAAACTGGGCATTACATCGGTCGAACTGACTTCCACTTTATTAGAACTGGCTCATTGATCTATAGTTCGGCCAAAGGGCACACTACAGGATGTTATGGTATCTGTTGATTCCTGGGAATATCCGGCTGATTTTCTGATAATAAACCCCAAAATCCAACTTGATGGACATCCGTTGATTTTAGACAGACCTTGGCTCACAACTGCCGATGCTTATATTGGTTTCCGACAAGGTAATATAACCATTACTATGGGGACAAATATTAAAAATCTAGCTTTATATCCCCCAGCACAGCCAAGTGTCACCATAATAAAAACTAACAAGCACCCTGTATCATACCTCACAGAAAATATTAGATCTCCATTAACCATACAAGAGACCCTCGATTTCAAAGGCCAAACAAAAGATGATGCCATTAATAATTTCATTAGCCATGCTGAACTCAAATCCCACATACAATGTCACATGATAGAAGCGACATTTGATAATGAATTGGAAGAGGACCTTCTTAAAGATATGCATGATCAACCAATACCTACTACCTCTGTCTCGAATAGAAAAATTGTGGAAATTGAGCCAGGAAAGACTTTAAACATTAATGCTAACCTAACTTTAGAACAAAAAAAGAAACTCATCCAGTTATTGAGGAAGCATAAAGAGGCATTTTCATGGGACTACCCTGATATGAAAGGAATTGATCCCCAGTTATGTACACACCACATTTATATAGAAAATGATGCGAGACATGTTCGCCAACCGCAAAGGAGACTTAATCCTCATCTAAAAGACATTGTAAAAGCTGAACTCCAAAAACTTTTAGATTTTAATTTCATCTACCCTATCATCGATAGTAAATGGGTCTCTCCACTTGTTGTGGTACTGAAGAAGAATGGAAAGTGGAGGATTTGTGTAGATTATAGAGAACTAAAAAAAGCAACACAAAAATACAACTTTCCCCTTCCATTCATTGATCAAGTATTAGACACTTTAGCAGGAAAGAAATTCTTTTCTTTCTTAGATGGCTTCAGTGGATACAATCAGATTCAGATTGCCCCTGAAGACCAAGACAAAACTACTTTTACTTGTCCTTGGGGAACATTTGCCTACAGAGTTTTACCTTTTGGCTTATGCAATGCTCTTGCCACATTTCAAAGAGTTATCCTTAGTATTTTTTCAGACCTAATAAATGAGGGGCTCGAAGTCAATATGGATGATTTTACATCATACGGAGATGATTTTGATCCAGCATTGGATACACTGGAAAAAGTCCTCCAGCGCTGCATTGCCACCAGGCTTTGCTTAAGCCATGAAAAATGCTATATGATGATGATTGAAGGACTTATTCTAGGCCATTATATCTCAGTAGCTAGCATACAAGTAGACCCAGCCAGAATCCAAACAATTTTTCTAATTCCCACCCCTACCACTCCAACAGAGGTACGCAGTTTTCTTGGATTTTCTGGTTATTATAGAATATTTATAGAACATTATTCACATATTGTTGCACCTCTATATGCACTGACAGATAATGTTGACTTTCTTTGGACATAAAAATGTGATTGTGCTTTTCAAGATCTGAAGAATCTTGTCTCCACAGCTCGAGTCCTTCATGGACTAGATTGGAACCTACCATTCCAGATTTCGTCAGATGCCTCAGATACAGCTATTAGAGCAGTCCTTGGGCGGGAAGAAGATAAAAAACCATATTCAATTTATTATATTAGCAAGAATTTATCCCCTGCGGAATTGAATTATACTATTACTGAAAAGGAATTTCTAGCTGTAATACATGCCATCAATAAGTTCAAGCATTACATTATGGGATATCCTGTTATTTTATATATAGATCATTCTGCAACAAAATATTTA
This sequence comes from Pinus tabuliformis, assembly GCA_031772625.1. Taxonomy (NCBI): domain Eukaryota; kingdom Viridiplantae; phylum Streptophyta; class Pinopsida; order Pinales; family Pinaceae; genus Pinus; species Pinus tabuliformis. The sequence goes on from CM062806.1 coordinate 556,431,746, forward strand.
ACAAGTAAACCAATCACAACTGGTAGAGTAACTAGATGGCTAATTTTATTGTAGGAATTTGATATTACAATCAAGGATAGACCCGGAAAAGAAAATCCTGTAGCTGACTTTCTCTCGCGAATACCAAAACCAGTGGATGCAGCAGCAGCAGTTGAAGATCGATTCCCAGATGAGCATTTGTTTGCTGTCGCTGTTAAAACACCCTGGTATGCTGATGTTGCAAATTACTTAGCAGTAGCTAAATTGCCAAAACATTTGACCCCCAATGAGTGAAAGAAGTTTGTCCAGTGAACTATTTGATCTTCCTGGATTGGGGGCTACCTATTCCATGCAGGAGTAGATATGCACATTAGGATATGTGTCCAAGAGGATGAAATTTTTGATATTTTGAAAGCTTGTCACGACGGACCATGTGGTGGACACTTTGCTGATAAGAGAATTGGACATAAGGTGCTACAAACAAGATATTACTGGCCTACGATATTCAAAGATGCAAAGAAGTTTGTTCAAGCTTGTGACAGTTGTCAAAGAGTAGGGCACCCTGGTCAGGCTGATGAAATGCCCCTGAACCCACAACTGGTTATTGAACCATTTGAGTGATGGGCACTTGATTTTTTTGGTCCAATTAACCCATCCTCGAATCAGAAAACATATATTCTGGTGGCAACAGAATATGTCACCAAGTGGGTTGAAGCAAAAGCATTACCGAGAGCTACAGAGGATTCTGTTATACAATTCCTGTTTCATATATTTGTGCGATATGGGCTTCCAAGAGACATAGTTACAGATGGTGGACCACAGTTTTCTGGTAATAAGATTGCTGCAACACTTAAAAACTATCATATCTAGCATAAAATTACTACTCCATACCACCAACAAGCAAAAGGCCAAGTAGAAAGCAACAACAAAATAATAGAAGCAATTCTGACAAAAACCATTGCATCACATAGACGCGATTGGGCTACAAGACTACCAGAAGCCTTGTGGGCCTACAGAACAATGTGGAGAAGCACTACTAGCTATTCACCATACCAATTGGTGCTGGGAAAGCAACCCATTTTCCCCATAGAATTCGAAATCCAAACACTGAGAATAGACCAAGAGGTTGGCCTAGATCTAAACGAGGCACAGAAAAATAGATTACAACAGATCAATGAGCTAGATGAAATCAGGCTCTCTGCCCTTCAACATACTGCATTAATCCAACAGCAGCGAGCTAAATGGCATGACGCTCTCATTAAAAATAAAGTCTTAGACTGGGCGCTCTTATACGATTCTAGGTTTCAAGATTTTCCCGGGAAACTTCAGACTCGCTGGCTAGGGCCATATGAAATCCAGAAGGTACATGATAATGGCACCTTAACTCTAGTTACTATTGATGGATCTGGACATACCTTTAAAGTAAATGGCCACCGAGTTCGATTATACCGTGAACTGCTTACTCAGGAATCCTTCTGTCAGCAACTATGCGAGGACTCGGATATGCAAATTCTACAGGGGGAAGAGCAATCTTCCTCACCTGTAATTCATTAAGTAATTCACCTTTTTATACTTTGTACATAATTTCCTTGTTCTGTATATATTTTTGTATTTCCATTGTTTTTCCTACTGTTCCTTTTTCAGAAGCAACAACACTTTCGATTTTTGTTGTTCCTTTTCTAAAAAGACAACATTTTTGTTTGTTGTTCCTTTTTCAAAAGAATAGCACCTTTGTTTCAACCGTTTCTTTTTATTTTTTTCATTCATTTTGCTATTCCTTTTCCAAAGGAACAACATTAGAGTGTTCTGCTATTCCTTTTCCAAAGGAACAACACTTTTTATACAACACTTTCGATTTTTTGTTGTTCCTTTTCCAAAGGAACGGTATTCGCATGGTCCGCTGTTCCTTTTTCAAAAGAACAACATTTGAGTGTTTTTGTTGTTCCTTTTCCAAAGGAACAACACGTTTGATTTCTATTGTTCCTTTTCCAAAGCACCTTTGATTTTTGTTGTTCCTCTACCAAAGGAACGACATTTGGGTTTTTTGTTGTTCCTTTTCCAAAGGAATGACACTTTTTGATTTTTTCTGTTCCTTTTCCAAAGGAACGACATTTGCATTTATGTTGTTCCTTTTTCAAAGGAACGACACTTTTGGATTTCTGTTGTTCCTTTTCTAAAGGAATGACATGTTCGGTTTTTGCTGTTCCTTTTTCAAAGGAATGGCACTTGTGATTTTTGCTATCCCTTTTTCAAAGGAACAACACTTGTATTCCTTTGCCCTTCCTTTTTCAAACAACAACATTCTTGTACTCCTTCTACTTATGCCTAAAGATCCCTGTTGTTCCTCTTGTTTCAGGTCTTTTGGAGCACAACCATACACTCATGCAATGGATACAAAGCTAGAGCATACTGAAATTAGAGAATTATATAAACTGCTATTTTTACAAGAAATTGTTGTGAATTGATAATGAGGAACGAAGGAAGGACACAATTATTCATTACTTTTGTTGTCACTACCCTACTAATACTGACATGATTGGTCATCTTTATCATGCTGGCAAGGATAATTTTAGGGGCGAATGTTCGCCCTTTGGCGAAATTAAGGGGTTTTAAATTTTTAGCGGGTGAATATTTAGTATCATAGTACATTTTTACAAATCACCTCAAATAGCCCACCTTATTTTAAGGGAGAGGGTAAAAAAGGTAAATTTAGCCCTTGAAATTAGGACTTACAACCTTCCATTCGCCCATTTTCAAGAATAGGTTTTATTTAAGTGAATCCTATGGGCCAAATACCATATTTATAAAAGAGGTATGGTAAATTAATAAAAATATAAATAAATGAGAGGTATGGTAAATAAATAAAACATTTTTTATATTTACTCCATAAGTCACCTTATATACATGTAAGGGTGTAAACAAATAAAAATATAAGTAAAGTGGAGGTATGGTAAATAAATAAAAAGTATTTTTATACTTACTCAAAAGGTATGGTAAATAAATAAAAATATAAATAAACTAGACGTATCGTAAATAAATAAAACCTATTTTTATATTTAGTCCATAACCCTCGTTCTATTTATGAAGGCTCAAGAAAGAGGTTTTATTTAAGTGAATCCTATGGGCCAAATACCATATTTGTAAAAGAGGTATGGTAAATTAATAAAAATGTAAATAAACTAGAGGTATGGTAAACAAATAAAACATTTTTTTTTTATATTTACTCCGTAAGTCACCTTATATTTACGAACACTCAAAAAATGGGTTATATTTAGGTGAAACCTATGGCCAAAATACTATGGGACAAATACCATGGACTAGATTGTTATTAATACCATGCAAAAAACCATTATTAACCCTAATATTAGAATCAATAAAAATAAAAATGGCACATGGTATTGACCCATGGTATTCACCAAAATGGCACATGGTATTGACCCATGGTATTCACCTTGAATGTAGCCTATTTAAATGGGGGAATTAAACCAGCATGTAGCCTATGCTAAGATTCACTAGGACTTTACAAAGTTTTATTATTTAGTGAAAGACTTGCCAAGATCTTACAAGATTTTATAATTGAGTAAAATATTCTAATAACAATAAAAATGGCACATGGTATTCACCAAAATGGCACATGGTATTCACCAAAATGGCACATGGTATTTACACATGGTATTCGCCTGGAATGTAGCCTATTTAAATGGGGGAATTAAACCAGCATGTAGCCTATGCTAAGATTCACTAGGACTTTACAAAGTTTTATTATTTAGTGAAAGACTCGCCAACATCTTACAAGATTTTATAATTGAGTAAAATATTCGCCATGCTTGGTGAGAGATTCGCCAAAAAATTATATATACATATTATATTATTGATAAAATCGCCTTCCATTTTTCCTATATACCATGGAGATTCGCCCATTTATTATATTTATAAATTTAGGGGGGGTTCTTAAAATTTTCCCTGCATGCTGGTTCTTTTTTCCCATAATCTTCTTTGATAATTATTAAAGAATAAGAACAAAGGGTTTATATTTTTCTATTGGGATGTTAAGACTTCTTCCACCATTCCTACTCTTAAGGAGGGTTGAACCACCCTTTGTGTATAAATGGGAAACCATGTTATAAACATAAAAAAAGATGAATGCTTTGAATTGTCAAATGCAAGATAGGGGGTCTCATCAAGAGCCAGCCTACCATGATCATAAGGAAGAAAGTGAAGTGGCATTCCCACTATGGCCACCACACCAGGGATATGGTCCAAGAGGCACATCAGAAAAAATAACGAGTCCTTGGAACAAGAGGTCTCATCACAAGTCGGCCTGTCCACCTTTCACTCCTTCCTAGTGAATAGCATTATGATTTAATTGGTTACCAAGCCAGCATAGTGACCTCCATTTTGACACTGAATAGGACTTCCTACGCATACACAAAGGATCATGGTTCCATGGGTGAAACAAACAACTCTGCCAAGGTTATGGACACCTGTCAGCAGCAGAGCTCTGTTGATGGTATTGAAGTCACATTTCTTATACGCCAATAGTCATCATTAATACCCTTCTTGGTCTTATACCTTTGTAATCTGTCAAATAGGCTTGTGCATTTCCCTTCCCCAAACCATTAAATGCATGAAAATTCATTATAACTAATCATGACGGAAAAAGTAGACAATGACTGCATTACACTTGTTATGCACGTTAGCTGTCCTATCCTCCCAACCTCACATCATGTAACCGCATTTTCTTATTTATGAATCGATCCAATTATACACCTCGATTTTGGTAATCTGCTACTTTTGTAAACATGGCATCGTTGCATATGCTATTCCTTTATGACCCTGTACCAGAACAGACCGGCCCGCCGCTTCTTCATTTGACGACCGAGGATGGCCTATCACATTGCGGGGGGTGGGGCTGACTTCATAATTTGTTGACATACATGTTAGGATATCACTCGTCAAATTCTTACTTGGGAATAGCAAGGCTTAATGATATCTCGTTTTTCAATTTGCATGTTGTTCCTAAGATATTTCCATCTGCAATAACTAGGAAGATTTGAATAAGCTTTTCGATTTTACTATTTTTCTTCTGTGTTTCTAACAGTTCGAATAGCTTGATGTTCCATTTCCGTTTCTATGTTTTTATAGTGAGCTAAAGCATGGAGGGAAGTTCAATTCGAAGAGAACCACAGGTATTGACAGTTTCCGATGCTACACAGGAAATCCTGGCAAGGGTAGGATGGTTAGTCTATCTTAATCGCATTCAGGAATCCAACGAGACCGTGGCAATATAATTCTTACAAAATTTACAAGAAAATCACTCCACAGTAAGGGGAAACCATATAGCAGTCACCGATGACATGATTGCAGAGGTCTCAGGACTACTAGCCACTAGACCTATGTGGACTCCAAAGAAGGAGAGACTGCAAAAGATCTTGAGATCTTCCAAGATGAAGGCCAGAACCTGACAGTCAGAGGAAAGGTAGTCCTACCAGCAGCATTAGGAGAGCCATGGGTAGAATTGGTGAGGATCATCCAGAGCTACATCACCTGTGAAGGTAGGAAAGACGTGGTAAGACCACGACACCTTAAACTCTTAGCTGTATTAAAAGAAAAATGCTCTGTGAACCTACCTGCATTTTTAAATTCATTACTGCATGATGTTGCCCGAAGCATGAAAAAGTCACAACATGTGGAATCGGTGGTGAGTCACCATGGGCTGATACAACTGATAGTTAGCCATAGTTTGGCTCAGCAATAGAGCAGTTGGGAAGAACTAATTTCTATAATAGATGGAGCACCGACTCCGCCAACCCCAAAATGCAAACACACTGCCAGTACACCAGATAAACCATCAAAATGGAGAAAATCAGTTAGATTGGCATGGATTAGAGGAAGATTGGAAAATCCCCAAGGGGGTACCAGCTAGCCTATGGAGATAGATGACTCAGGGGATGAGCAACCCCCTCACGTGGAAGGAGAAGAGAATGAGAAAGAAGCAGAAGGAAATGAGGAAGGAGAGACAGAGGAAGAGACCAAGCAACCTGAGCAGGTGGAGGGAGAGGCGGAACAACGTGAAGAGAGTCCACTACAAAATCCATTGCAAGAGGACGAATTGGCCAAAATTCTGGCCAATATGGGCGAATATGGCCAGCCTCTCAGCCCGCCAGGCCTCCAGACTGAGGAAGAACCGAAAGAGCATTCTGCTCAGGATAAAAATGCACCCGAGGAATTGCACGACGAGGAAGAAAATGAAGAGAATCATTCTGTTCATGATGAAAGCATGACAGGAGGAGGAAATGATGAAGACATAGAAGGGGAACAATCCGCCCCCAGCCAGACTACACCAGAAGAGTTGCATGAAGAAGAAGGGGTGGACAAGGAAGTTACCCAGGAAGTAACAGAGCCAGTTAGGGTTTCTACTCCTGAGCAGGCTGAACAAAACACTGAAGAAGCACCCCAGGAGGAAAACCAGGGAATTGGACAAGATAACAGTCCAGGCCCGAGTAAACAGACAGTTGTTCCTTCTAAGGAAGTAGAAGAAATCAAACGATTACGAAAAGAACAACAAAGGTTATTAAATGTGATAGCTCGACTTTGGCAGCAAATCAGGGTTTTAAGAATGAGAAAGAGAGAAAAAAGAGCTTCAGGGGAAAGACATGTAGCTACTCCGGTGAGACCACCTAAGAAAAAGATTCAAAAGACCCCTGTTCAGCTTGCTGTTCAAAACCCTATCGAAGAATAGTCTGCTGTTCAAATTGTCGTAGAAGAATAGTCTATTGTTCAAATTGTTGTCGAAACACAGTCTGTTGTTCAAACCGCCATTGAAAAACAATCTGCTGTTCAAACTCTTGTTAAAGCGTAGACTGCCATTCAAAAGCAAAAGGAACAGCATCCCACTGTTGCTCATGTTGAAGTACAAACGGACGATATATTGGCCTGTGACAAGGAAGTTCAGACAGAGGCACAGTCTTCTGAAAGGATACAGACTATAAACACAAGGCGACGCAATAGGAAGATTCAAGTAAATCTTCCACTAGCCACTACTGCGTGGGATAGCGATCCAAGGATAGTAACCCTATGAGAGGAGTTGACGCAAGCGTAGCAAGAAGTTGAAAAACTCACGAAACAAACGGTTTCTCGAGAAAAGTATGAAGAATTACAACAACAGTTGAGGAATGTCAATTTATCCAAAAGCCAAGCCTTTGAAGCATGGTGAAAAGAACAAGAAAAAGTTGGAAAGGTAACTCATAGATTAGATGTAGTTATTAGACACATGGATACCTTATGCTCTTTGTACACTGACGTCCTAGCATGTAGAGCCCCTACCAAGAATTATGCCTTGTTCTTCATGGAACAATATTCGCAATTGCAATATTTGTATTATCATCTTTAATTGGTAATCTGGTGTGTTTTGTTATCTTATATCGCAAATTTGATATATTTTATATATCGTTCTCTGCAACAGGAAAGTCGTATCGTGCATTCTGATCTTATAACGTATTGTTGTTCCTTTAAAGTCATTAATGTAATATTGTTGTTCTTTACAGAATGTTGTTGTTGTTTAATTGCAGAGTAATCAAGCTGTAACCTTCTTAAATTGGTATTACTGTATTCATCTATGGTTTATACTTCATACGATTGCTGTTCAATTGACATTGTTGTTCCATTATGAATTGCTATCGTTACCCTTTCTAACCGGGATTAATACTTGTGGTATCAGACTTAGATTACTATTTTCTTAATATTTTTGTGCGCTATGTGTATTATTTATTTCAGCACCATAGGCTCTAAGTGTTGTTCTATGTTTTGTTGGTAATTGGTTGTCGTTCCATTTCCATTTGCTGTCCGGTTTACCCTTTGAGTAAAGATTGACATTTGGTTTCTGTAGGGTGAGATTGTTGTACTTGTTTCTGTAGATCAAGGTGTTGCTGTTCATCAGACTTAGTTGCTGTTACATCTTCTAGTTGCTGTTCCATTTCTTAATTGCTATTCCATTTCCTGTTATTTGAGTTATTGATTGCTTTGGTGTGCAGAACGATCTGAAACTGTAGTGGACATTGGCATTTGTTGTCTAGTCCCCAGATTGACGATCTGTTCCTTGATTACTTTTGGTTACATTAGTTTCCAAAGGGATGAGTTATTGTTATTGAACCCTTGACTGATACATTGCTTAGTTTTCCAAGTGCATGATTTAGGTTTCAAAGTATTTTGCTGTAAGTAGATTTCCTTTCAAGCATCCATTTACTCTTGTATTTTCCTGAGCACTATACTACTAGAATTACCCTGAAAAATGACAGCCTCAAACTGAGTACACTCTTTGAGATAACAAATTGTTCCTGGATTGAAAAGTTAATGTGAGGTAATTAGAGGTGAAAAAGACTCTTTTTATGGCTCGACAGTTTTGTCTAATTAGACAATTTGAACAACAAATTTCTTAGGTGTAACATTCAATTCAAGACAAACTAAATAAGGCATGATATTGGAAGATGCACCTGAATCCACTAAACAATTGTGGACATTCTTGTTGAAGATTTCAAAAGTCAAAAGAAAAGGAGGAGTGTGAGAATTTGATCTATCTCCATTCAAAATAGTATCAGAAAGATCGATCTTGTCAATAGGGTCATTTGGGGATTTATGTTTTTCTTTTGAGGATTTTGAAGTAATAACAGTATAAGGTAGTGGAGATGTAGGGACAACATTCAATTCATTGAGTAACAACTTTTGCTTTAATTTATTGACCTCATATAAGGAAATGTTAGCTTTAATATTTTTCATGTCCTCTACAATATTATATTCAATGCTATCTAAAACTATCAAAGTTTTATATGATGAAGGAGATGGAGAATGAGACTTAGAAGTAGTTGGAGAAGAATTAGAAGACAGAGTAGAAGTCTTTTTGATGGTACCTTTCTCTTTAGAAGAAGGAATTGGAGACTTTTGATTTTTACTTGATGAAGTAGTATCAACAGGCCCCTTGCTTCTAGTACTTACTGGCAAAGCTTCTTCTTCTTCTTCATTTGTTAGGAAACCAGCTCACAAAAAGATAGAAAAGATAGATCAACGCCTTCAAATTTAGCCTCTTCGAGGGGGCAACCTCCTTTACATTACACAAATGAACAATTCATGGATGATACAAATTACTAAGCCTCCCTTCTATATATAGGACTCTAAGGGGTCACAAAGTAATCAAACTGACATAACAGTAATAACATAAGGGCACAAAAATAACAATTGTGGGTTTCTATGGGGCATACTAATAATAATATGGGGACAATAGGGGCACAATAATAACAATAAGGTATACAATGACAATAGTAATGGGGGAATCTCTAGTATTATAGGGGCGTAACATGCCCCTCTCCTTCCGAAAAGAATTGTATTCAACACTTGAGTAGTTCTAGATGCTTCTGTAGTTTTTCCACTTAATGAGATACTCCGAAATTGATCAATTTTGTAGCTATCGAGTTCCTGTTTTTGTGACTACTTCCGATTCCAATATGATTTTTCCTTCATTGTCAAGTTCTAGAAATAGTCTTTGAACTAGGAGATTTTGACCTATAACCTTCTTTAAACATGAAACATGGAAAATTGGGTGCACTTGGGAAGCTGCAGGAAGCTCCAATTTGTATGCCATTGTACCAATCTTTTGCATCACCTTGTACGGACCATAATACTTTGGTGATAATTTATTATCCTTCCTAGCTTGCTTGAGGGACATTTTTTTATATGGTTGTAGCCATAGGAATACCCAGTCACCTACATCAAAACTTCTTTCTCCGTGATGTTGATCTACCTGTTGTTTCATTCTATTCTGTGCCAACGTGAGGTTATCCTTTAAGAGTTGCAGAACTTGTTGATGCTTGATGTGAAGGTCCACTACTTGAACCATAGAATTTTATCTTAAATATGATGTGATGGATGGTGGATGATATCCATAAAGTGCCATAAATGGGGTCATTTTTGCTGCAGTATGGAAGGAAGTGTTATACCACTACTCAGCAAGAGGCAACCATTTGACCCATTGCGTCTATTTATTAGATACAAAGAAATGAAGATATCCTTCCAAACATTTGTTTAGTATCTCAGTTTTCCCATCAGATTGAGGATGATAAGATGAGCTATGAGCTAACTAAGTACTGAGACAAGAAAATAATTATGTCCAAAAATTTCTAGTGAAAATGGGATCTCTGTCTCTTACAATGATCGTTGGGTTTCCATATAGATTTTGAATTGCTTCCATAAATGCAGTAGAAACTATACTTGCTTTAAATGGATATGATAATGCACAAAACTGTGCATACTCGGTAATTCTGTCAACTACCACCATGATGACATTATTTCCTTCAGACTTGAGTAAAGCTATGATAAAATCCATTGAAACCTCCTCCCAACATTAGCTTGGAATGGATAATGGTTGTAATAAACCTGAGGTCTTAATTGTTTCAACTTTATTTTGTTGGTAAACCAAACATTCTGCCACAAAATTTTGAATATCTAATTTGAAACCATCCCAAAAAAATTCCTTCTTAACCCTATGCTAAGTTTTTAAAAATCTTGAGTACTCGCCTCGGGCAGAACCTTGAAATTCCATAAGAATATTTTTTTTGCGTTGGGAATTCTTACATAGGTATAAGCAATCTTTGTACCATAACGAAACACTTTTCTAGCTAAATGTATCAGATGTACTGGGATCTTGTTGTAATTTTCAAATGAGTGCCCACACTTCTTTGTCATTCTTCAATTCCTCCCTTTCTTCATTTATCCAATTTGGTTGGATAATAGAAATATTGCATATCAATGCTTCCACGTCCTCATCCTTTCTTGAGAGTGCATCTGCCACAACATTTTGCTTCCCTTTTTTGTAGATGATTTCAAAGTCATAACCCAACATCTTTGTGACCCATTTTTCTTTCTCTTCAGAGGATAATCTTTGTTCTAAAAAGTATTTAAGACTATCATGATCAATTTTTACCTTGAAGTTTCTTCCCATTAGGTAGGGTCGCCATTTCTTAAGTGCATGTAGTATTGCCAACATTTCCTTCTCATAAATAGCTTTGTGTAAATACTTTCCCATGATTGGATAACTTTTGAAAGAAATGGGCCTTTCATCTTACATTAATACATCACCAATTCCATTTCTTGAAGCATCACATTCCATAATAAAGGTTTTTGTGAAGTACGGTGTAGCTAAGACAAGTGCTTGGCACATTGCCTCTTTAAAATGTTCGAAGGCCTTTTTTGCTTTTGGAGTCCATGAAAATGCATCTTTCTTCAATAATGTTGTTAGAGGTGTTGCTATTCTCCCATAATTCTTAACAAACTTGCAATAATACCATGTCAACCTAAGAAATCCTCACAAATGCTTTATGGATGTGGCGATTTTTCATTCCTTAATGGATTTAATTTTTCTAAGGTCTACCTTAACACCTTCATGAGATACAATATGCCCCAGATATTCCACCTCTTGTACTCCAAAGAAAAATTTGGATCCTTTTGCATATAATAGTTTCTCCTTCAATAGTTTGAGAACCTTGTCAACATGTTCAACATGATCCTTCCAAGACTTGCTGTAGATTAGTATATCATCAAAAAATACTAACACATATTTTCTAAGGAAGGGTTTGAAAATGGAATTCATCAAATCTTGAAATGTAGAAGGTGCATTGGTAAGGCCAAAAGGCATGACTAAAAATTCATAATGACCCTCGTGAGTTCTAAATTTTGTTTTCGAAATGTCTTCACTCTTCATTCTAATTTGATGATATCCTAAATGAAGATCTAACTCGGTGAATTAAATTAATCCATGCAATTCGTCTAATAATTCATCATTGACATGAATGGAAAATTTATCTTTAATAGTGAGCTTGTTGAGCTCCCTATAATCTGGACACATGCACCATGATTCATCCTTATTATGCACCAATACTATTGGAGTAGAGAAAGAACTTTGACTAGGTTGAATTATACTAACCTCTGTCATTTCTGCAACAATACATTCAATTTCACTCTTTTGGGCATAGGGATATCTATACGGCCTGATGTTTGGAGGAACACTTCCTGGAATCAAATGAATAGCATGATCATGATCACGAATAGGTGGGAGACCTTTGGGAGTCTCAAATACCTTGGAATGATTGTCCAAGACTTTTTCGATATATGGAGAAATAGATGATTTTGATGTGGGAACCTCTAGTTAACATAATTATGCAATTACACCTCGTTGTTCCTTCTTTAGAAGATTTTTCATACCATTAGAGCTGATTATCTTTCCTAGTTTCCCTGAAATACCCCTTAATTCAACTTCCTTTCCTTTCGCACAAAGTTTCATGAAAAGTTCTTGAAAATTAAAAGCTATTGTACCCAAGGATTGCAGCCATTGGACTCCTAGTATAACATCAGCACCACCCATTGGAATGGAAAGCATTGGGTTATTCAATACATATTCTCCCAAGGATAGCTTGATATTATGGCACTTTCTAGAGAAATTTATTGTTCTTCCACTTGCAACCATCACTTGACACTCTGGTGCTGGATGTAGGAAGCAATTCAATTCCTTTACTGTCTTACAAGGAATAAAATTATGGGTACTTCACGAATCAATCAACACTATTACCTTTTTCTTCTTGATATGTCCTTCTATCTTGATAGTTTGACGAGTGGTAATTGCAGCCAATGCGTTACAATATATGGTCAGATTCATTTCTTATTTAACTAGGGTTTGTTTCTAGAGTATATCCTCTTCTTTTGAAATTTCTTATTCCTTTTCTTCCTCCTCTTCACAATCTATGTAGAATAATTTCTTCTTAGCACACATATGACCTCTAGTTTATTTTCTATCACAACTGTAACAAATCCATTTTTCTCTTTTTCTTCCAATTATTGTGGTGTCAACCTTGTAGGTTGTGGAAAGCTAGGGAAAACAACACGTCCATCTTTATAGTTGTGAGTGGTAGGCTTCCTTGTTGCCATGATTTTGCTTTCCATTTTTCTTGCTAACTTGAATGCCTTCTCCAATGAATCAGGTTACCAAAGGTGACCCTCATGTTGGATATTATCCTTCAAAGTCCCTATGAACACATCAATCCTATGCTCCTCTAGAATATCTTTTACCCTTATGTTCAATTTTTGGAAGTCCTCAATGTGCTCCATCATTAAACCCTTTTGTTTGAGATTTATCAATTGGCTAAAAAAGGTGTTGCTTTCTGTATCCTCATAATGTGCTATCATTTCTTCCATAAAAATTTCCCAAGTCACAATTCGTTTACGGGTTCAAAGCCATTGACACCATACAAACTGATTTGGTTCCAAATATGAAGTTGCAATACGTACCTTTTGTGAGTTTTTCATATTATGGAGATTGAAAAATTGCTCCATCTGTAGTATCCATGTTCCGAGATCCTTGCCATCAAACCTCCTCATATCGATTTTTGGAACATGGTGGATCTTTAATCCAAGATTAGAGTCTATGGAATCATGATTAACATTTCGTTTTTTCTCATCATGAGTTTCTTTACTACCGTTTCACCATTAGTGACCATTTCTTGTAGCAACTTATTCAAATTTATCTTCAATTCTTCCATCTTATCATCCATGCCATTCATCTTATATTCTATGCCTTTCTTTAAAGCATCCATCTTAGTTTCCACGACATTCATCTTGGCTTCATTTACCTTTAGTGAGAGTGAAATTTGTTGTACTTGGCCTTGTAATTTTGATATATCATGTTGCATTTTTTCCTCTTCTTCATGAGTCATGCTAGAGCTTTCAGGTTGCTTACTAGGTGTTTCCAATTTCTCTCTTTGGGGCATTAATTAATGATAATAATTCTTCACCATTCCCTTTGAATTCCTTCAAACTAATCTTTCAAACCAATCTTATGTAAAATTCAAAAAAACCTACACACCTTCTTTTCACTTTGTAAGAGATCGATATTGAATCAGTGTTATCTCTGTAACTATGGATCTTGAATATCTGAATTCTCGTCTTGAGGTAGCCCTTTGAGTCCTCTTTCCAACCTTGCAAGTCTGATCAAGAATGGATTTTCCAAGGAAGATTTATGCCAAATGTCCCATAGTGACGTGATTATATAATAGTTCAGTAGAGCGATGTTGGGTCCCTATAATACTAGTGATTACCCCATTACTATTGTAGTTATACCCCTTATTTATATTGTTGTGCCCCTATTACCCCCATATTGTTATTTTTGTGCCCCATAGAATCCCTCTATTGTTATTTTTGTGGCTTTATATTATTATTGTTAGGTCGGCTGGATTATATTGTGACTCCTTAGACTCCTATATATAGAAAGGAGGTTTGTCATTTGTATCATCCAAGAATTGTTCATTTATGTAATGTAAAGGAGGTTTCCCCCTCGAAGAGGCTGAATTCTAAGGCGTTGATCTATCTTTTCTATCTTTTCTTGAGCTGGTTTCATAACATTTGGTATCAGAGCTTTGGATTCTAGGGTTTCGCTGCTCCAAACAGGTCATCGTGGCATTTTCGCTATAACTTTTTTCTGTGACGTTTCAGAAGTCGCAAAAAAAACCCATTTGAGAAGAATTGGCGCTGAACCTTGGGTCTGAATTTCAGAGATTTTCGCGTGATATTTTCGGAGATATGATCTGAGGAAGTTGGTCTTTTTGCAGACTCCTGAATTACATTCAAAACAGGTGACCTGGGGAAAATCGTCATAACTTTCTCTCTGAGGATCGGATTGAAATTTCGTAAAAAGGTACAGAAAGAGGACGGACTGTAGTTTCTTGTATGTATGTTTCAGATTCAAAGGTTGAAACAGTGACTCGTGGCACGTCGTACAAGTTCGCTCTACTGAACCAGTCTAAAAGCAAGTCACTGTGGGAGATTTCACATAACTCTTCCTTGGAGAATCCAATTTGGCTCAGACTTGTGGCATTGGAAAGAGGACGCAGAAGGCTACTACAGGTAGCAATTTCAGAACTGGATGATCTGAAATTACAGAGATACATCAGATTCAATATCAGGCTTCTATAAAGTGAAAAAAGGTGTGTAGTTTTTTTTAAATTTTTGTGTAAGCTTGGTTTAACGGAATTCAAAGGGCATAGTAAAGCATTATTATCGGTAACTGATGCCCCGAGGAAAGAAAATGCAAACACCTAGTAAGGAACCTGAAAGCTCTAGCATGACTCATGAAGAAGAAGAAGAAATGCTACATGATATATCAAAATTACAAGAACAAGTGCAACAAATGTCACGCTCACAAAAGCTAACAGAAGCTAAGATAAGTGGCGTGGAATCTAAGATAAAGGGCATGAAAGCTAAGATGGATGATTCGAAGACAGATTTGAAGAGAGACATGGCAGATTTGAAGATAGATTTGAAGACATATATGGAAGAATTGAAGAAGTTGCTACAAGAAAGGGTCACTAATGGTGAAAAGGTAGTAAAGGAAACTCATGATGAGAACAAAAGAAATGTTAATCATGATTCCATAGACGCTAATGTTGGATCGAAGAATCACCATATTCCAAAAATCGATATGAGGAAGTTTGATGGCAAGGATCCCGCCACATGGATATTACAGATGGAGCAATTCTTCGATCTCAATAATGTGCAAAACACACAAAAGGTACGTATGGCAACTGTATATTTGGAACCAAATCAGTTTGTATGGTATCAATGGCTTTGCTCTCGTAAACAATTTATCACTTGGGCAATTTTTACGGAAGAATTGATAGCACATTATGAAGATACAAAAAGCAACACTTTTTTTAGCCAATTGATAAGTCTCAAACAAAAGGGTTCAATAATGGAGCACATTGAGGAGTTCCAAAAATTGAACATAAGGGTAAAAGATATTCCAGAGGAGCATAGGATTGATGTGTTCATAGGGTCTTTAAAGGATAATATCCAACATGATGTTCGCCTTTGGGAACCTGATTCATTAGAGAAGGCATTCAGGTTAGCAAGAAAAATGGAAAGCAAAATTATGGCAACCAGGAAGCATACCACTCACAACTATAAAGACGGAAGTGTTGTTGCCCCTAGTCTTCCACAACCTATAAGGTTGACACCACAACAATTGGAAGAAAAAAGAGCAAAAGGGCTTTGTTACAGTTGTGATAGCAAATACACTAAAGGTCATAAGTGTGCTGAGAAGAAATTATTCTACATAGATTGTGAAGAGGAAGAAGAAAAGGAGCAAGAAAGGTCAAAAGAAGAAGATATACTCCAGGAACAAAGCCTAGATGAAGAACAAATAAATCCGACCATATCTTGTAATGCATTGGCGGGAATTACCACTCCTCAAACCATCAAGATAGAAGGACAAATCAAGAAGAAAAAGGTAATAGTGTTGATTGATTCAGGAAGCACCCACAATTTTATTCATTGTAGGGTAGCAAAAGAATTGAATTGCTTCCTATATCCAGCACCAGAGTGTCAAGTGATGATTGCAAATGGAGGAACAATAAATTGCTCTGGAAAGTGCCATAATATCAAGCTATCCATGGGAGAATATGTATTGACTAGCCCAATGCTTTCCATTCCAATGGGAGGTGCTGATGTTGTACTAGGAGTCCAATGGCTACAATCCTTGGGTACAATAGCTTTTAATTTTCAAGAACTTTTCATCAAATTTTCTACGGAAGGAAAGGAAGTTGAATTAAGGGGTATTGCAGGGAAACCAGGAAAGATAATCAGCTCTAATGGTATGACAAAGCTTCTAAAAAAGGAGCAAAGAGGTGTAATTGCACAATTATGTTCGCTAGATGTTTCCACATTGGAATCATCTATTTCTCCAGATCTCCAAAAAGTCTTGGACAATCATTCCAAGGTATTTGAGACTCCCAAGGGTCTCCCACCTATGCGTGATCATGATCATGCTATTCATCTGATTCCAGGAAGTGTTCCTCCAAACATCAGGCCGTACAGATATCCCTATGTCCAAAAAAGTGAAATTGAACGTATGGTTGCAGAAATGCTAGAGGCTGGTATAATTCAACCGAGTCAAAGTTCTTTCTCAGCTCCAGTAGTATTGGTGCACAAGAAGGATGGATCATGGCGCATGTGTCCAGATTATAGGGAGCTCAACAAGCTCACTATTAAAGATAAGTTCCCCATTCCTGTCATTGATGAATTACTGGATGAATTGCATGGATCAATTTACTTCACCAAGTTGGATCTTCGTTCGGGATATCATCAAATCAGAATGAAGATTGAAGACATTCCGAAAACGACATTTAGAACTCATGAGGGTCATTATGAATTTTTGGTCATGCCTTTTGGCCTTACCAATGCACCTTCAACATTTCAAGGTTTGATGAATTCAATTTTCAAACCATTCCTTAGAAAATTTGTGTTAGTATTTTTTGATGATATACTAATCTACAGCAAGTCTTGGAAGGATCATGTTGAACATGTTGACAGGGTGCTACAACTATTGGAGGAGAAACAATTATATGCAAAAAGATCCAAATGTTTCTTTGGAGTCCAGGAGGTGGAATATTTGGGTCATATTGTATCTCATGAAGGAGTTAAGGTAGACCCTAGCAAAATTAAAGCCATTAAGGAATGGAAAATCCCCACATCCATAAAGCATCTGCGAGGATTTCTTGGGTTGACAGGGTATTATCGCAAGTTTGTTAAGAATTATGGGAGAATAGCAGCACCTCTAACAACATTATTGAAGAAAGATTCATTTTCATGGACTCCGGAAGCAACAAAGGCCTTTGAACATCTTAAAGAGGCAATGTGCCAAGCACCGGTCTTAGCTACACCGGACTTCACAAAAACCTTTATTGTGGAATGTGATGCTTCAGGAAATGGAATTGGTGCTGTTCTAATGCAAGATGAAAGACCCATTGCTTTTGAAAGTCGTCCAATCAAGGGAAAGTTTTTAAGCAAAGCTATTTATGAGAAGGAAATGTTGGCAATACTCCATGCACTTAAGAAATGGCGACCCTACCTAATGGGAAGACACTTCAAGGTAAAAACGATCATGATAGCCTTAAATACTTTTTAGAACAAAGATTATCCTCTGAAGAGCAACAAAAGTGGGTCACAAAGATGTTGGGTTATGACTTTGAAATCATCTACAAAAAAGGGAAGCAAAATGTGGTGGCAGATGCACTCTCAAGAAAGGATGAGGATGTGGAAGCATTGTTGTGTGCCATTTCTATTATCCAACCAGATTGGATAAACGAAGCAAGGGAGGAATGGAAGAATGACGAAGAAGTGTGGGCACTTATTCGAAAGCTACAACAAGATTCCAGTACTTCTGATACATTTAGCTGGCAAAATGATTCGTTATGGTACAAAGATCGCTTATACCTCTGTAAGAATTCCCAGCTAAAACAAAAGATTCTTATGGAATTGCACACTTCTCCCTTAGGAGGGCACTCAGGATTTTTAAAAACTTACCACAGGGTTAAGAAGGAATTTTTTTGGGATGGCCTTAAATCAGATATTCAAAAGTTTGTGGCGGAATGTTTGGTTTGCCAACAAAATAAAGTTGAAACAATTAAGACACCGGGTCTATTACAACCTTTATCCATTCCAAGCCAACGTTGGGAGGAGGTTTCAATGGATTTTATCACAGGTTTACCCAAGTCTGAGGGAAAGAGTGTCATCATGGTGGTAGTTGACAGACTTACCAAGTATGCACACTTTTGTGCATTATCACATCCATTTAAAGCCAGTACAGTTTCTACTGCATTTATGGAAACAGTTCAAAAGCTACATGGAAACCCAAAGATTATTGTAAGTGACAGAGATCCCATTTTCACTGGAAATTTTTGGACAGAATTATTTTCTTGTCTTGGTACTCAGTTAGCTCATAGCTCATCTTATCATCCTCAATCTGATGGGCAAACTGAGATAGTAAACAAATGTTTGGAAGGATATCTTCGTTGCTTTGTATCTGATAAACAGACACAATGGGTCAAATGGTTGCCTCTGGCTGAATGGTGGTATAACACTTCCTTCCATACAGCAACAAAAATGACCCCATTTATGGCACTTTATGGGTATCAACCACCATCCATCACATCATATTTAAGAGAAAATTCTAAGGTTCAGGCAGTGGAACATCACATCGAACATCAACAACAAGTCCTCCAACTCTTAAAGGATAACCTCGTGTTGGCACAAAATAGAATGAAACAACAGGCAGATCAACATCGCAGTGAAAGAAGTTTTGATGTAGGTGATTGGGTATTCCTACGGCTACAACCATATAAGCAAATGTCCCTAAAGCAAGCTAAGAAGGATAATAAATTATCACCAAAGTATTATGGTCCGTACAAGGTGTTGCAAAAGATTGGTACTATGGCATACAAATTGGAGCTTCCTGCAGCTTCTCGATTGCACCCAGTTTTCCATGTTTCATGTTTAAAGAAGGTTATAGGTGACAAGCTCCCAATTCAAACAATATTGCCAGAACTTGACGAGGAAGGAAAAATTATATTGGAACCGGAAGCAGTCACAGAAACAAGAACTCGACAGCTACGAAATCGATCAATTTCAGAGTATCTTATCAAGTGGAAGAACTTATCCGCTGAAGATTCCACATGGGAGGATGAGAATTTTATGCAGAAGTATCCAGAACTACTCAAGCGTTGAGGACAACACTTTTTTGAAGGAGAGGGGCATGTTGGGTCCCTATAATACTAGTGATTACCCCATTACTATTGTATTTATACCCCTTATTTATATTGTTGTGCCCCTATTACCCCCATATTGTTATTTCTGTGCCCCATAGAATCCCTCTATTGTTATTTTTGTGGCTTTATATTATTATTGTTAGGTCGGCTGGATTATATTGTGACTCCTTAGACTCCTATATATAGAAAGGAGGTTTTGTCATTTGTATCATCCAATAATTGTTCATTTATGTAATGTAAAGGAGGTTGCCCCCTCGAAGAGGCTGAATTCTAAGGCGTTGATCTATCTTTTCTATCTTTTCTTGAGCTGGTTTCATAACAAGCGAAATTGTATGATGTTCCACATGTCAATGTTTCGACCTTAGTATCTAAAAGGGATACACAGAAAACTACATGTTTTCCTCTTTCTGAAACATCTTACGGAATTTTAATATAATGCTCAAAACAAAAGTTACGACGATTTTCCCCAGGTCACCTGTTTGGAATGTAATTCAGGAGTCTGCAAAAATGCCAACTTCCTCACATCATATCTCCGCAAATATAGTGAGACAAGCTCTGAAATTTGGACCCAAAGTTCAAACCTATTTTGGCCCAAATGGGTTTTTTTTAGCTTCTAAAACATCGTAGAAAAAAACTTATAGCGAGAATTCCACGATGACCTGTTTGGAGCAATGAAACCCTAGAATCTAAAGCTCTGATACCAAATGTTAGGAAACTAGCTCACAAAAATATAGAAAAGATAAATCAATGCCTTAGAATTCAGCCTCTTTGAGGGGGCAACCTCCTTTACATTACACAAAAGAACAATTTTTGAATGATACAAATGACTAAACCTCCCTTCTATATATAGGATTCTAAAGGATCAAAATGGAATCAAGCCCACATAGCAGTAATAACATAACGGCACAAAAATAACAATAGTGGGTTTATATTTTGCATACTAATAACAATATGGGGACAATAGGGGAGCAATAATAACAATAAGGGATATAATGACAATAGTAATGGGGGAATCACTAGTATTATAGGGGCCTAACATCATTCTCTGAAGTGGTCAAGATGAAGTCCCATAAGCCATGAGCTTCAACTATTTTCTTTTCTTGTGCTTCATCAACAAATAGAGATATTTCTTCTTCGTCTTCATCTTCACTAGATTCTACATTTGATATTTCAACAAGAGGTTGTGATTGTGATGGCTGATTCCTTTTAAAAGGTTGGAAAGATTTCCTTGAAGATTCAACAACTTGTTTTTTAATTTCAACCATCTCATTTGACATTGTTTTCAACACTTTCTATAATCCTTCCAAATCAAAAGGATATTTGGAAGCCTTTTTCTTGCTTTGATCTTTAAAGGTCACTTTTTTGGTTTGTTTTCTTTCTTCAATGGAAAATTTCTTCTCAAGAGCTTGAACTTTTGTTTCAACAGATAAATCTTCTTTCATATTTTCTAGAAGTATTTTCTTTTGATATCTATCTACAAACATGGAAATATTTGAAGGAAGAATGCTAATATACCATTCAATCTGTACATCAACACCAAGTCTAGAAGTATCTGGGATTTTATTTAACAATTTGTTAAATCTTCAATTAAAATCTTTAATTTTCTCATTTGAGTTAGATTTGAGATTTGATAAATCATTGATTAAAGTAATTGTTGTTTGATCATCCCAAAATTTCTACAAAAAAAATTCTTCAAATATATCCCAACTTGTGATTGATCCAGCTGGTAAGGAGAAATACCAAGACCCTACAAATCCTTCAAATGTGTAAGGGAAAATTTTGCAAACCACATCTTCTTGTGAAACCCCATTGATATTAATTTCCAACAAAAATTATGAAGGTGTTCCTCTACAGGTAAACCATCATTTGAATTATACCAGGGTAACCATTTTTCTGGGTGTTTAGGAAGAGGATTTAGTGATGGTGTCATTGCAGCTACTCCTAGGTTATTCCATGATTTATTTTCAATTCTCAAAGTATTAGGAATATAAGGAGTTGTGATTGATGTTGAGGAAATGGGAAATTGAACAAATGAATAGGTTTCCCCTATCGTACTACTGATTAAAATAGCACTAGTTGATTGTGAAAGAGGAATGTGAATGGAGGGAGTTGACAAAGG
The DNA here is from genome assembly GCA_031772625.1 of Pinus tabuliformis. Lineage (NCBI taxonomy): Eukaryota > Viridiplantae > Streptophyta > Pinopsida > Pinales > Pinaceae > Pinus > Pinus tabuliformis. The sequence goes on from CM062806.1 coordinate 556,453,481, forward strand.
ATGATAACAAGAAGGTAAAGGAGAATAAGAAGAAGTTGGATTGACAAAAGGAGTATGAGGTGGGGAAGATGTAATCCCACTAGCTAAAGACTAAGTATCTAGAGTATTTTTCTTTTTTTTGATGAGTGGGTAATGGAAATTCAAAATGCTTGATTCCATGTTTCTCACTCTGAGATCTAGTTAAACTATAGAAGATTGAAGAGATGAAGTAACACTTCCTTCAGATAAATCAGTATGAGCAGGTTTTTCTCTAGAAATTGAAATTCCTTCCAATCTCTGAATTAAATTCTGCACTTCATGGGACTCTGTAAGTGATTTTATAGGTTTTAACCCTGTATAGAAATCACCTACATGCGAATTCTAAAACATAAAATAAAAAAATAGCGAGAGCATAAAACATAAAACAGATATGCGCAAAGATTTTACCTTGGATCCCAAAACTAGGACTACAAGATTGATTTTTCATTATATTCCTTTCAATGTTACAATACATATATATACCTGTGGAAGCATCCATAAACCCCAATCCATTAACTATGTATTAGAACATAACCGTAGTTCCCTGGACCAGATCTACAAAATACCATGGGCAAAAAACCATCATGACAAAAACCATGTGCAAAAACCATGCACAAAACCATAGGTAGGTCCGCCCACCTAATATAGGGTAAAAAAACTTCCTTGGGGTGTTGTCGTGGAACCTTTAGAGGGGAGCTAATGCCCCACTCAAACCCCCCAACAAGGGGGGTTGTCGGCTCCCCTTCTATGCTTGGTGCAATGAACAGGTGGGGCTATCACCCTCCTGCGTGTGGGGCTAGTCATTGAAATAATATAACACACCCAACATTCTCCCGCTTGTTGTTATCTTTCCACGGCGGGGGCACAGGAGAGCTTATTCATTGGTCCAACCCTCCAATGCCTATGATTTCTCTACACAAATAAACTTCTTACTACTCATAGACTTCATCAATGCATCTACATCATTATTCAAAGTGTCAACCTTGACCAGCAACACCTTTTTATCCTCAACCATATCCCTCACAAAGTGATATTGAACATCAATGTGCATTGTGCTGGAATGATAAGCAGGGTTCTCTGTGAAGAAAATTGCACTTTGGTTGTCATAGTTTATCCTTATAGCTCATTGTACCAACCCCATACTTGAACATAATATCTTCAACTAAAATACTTTGTTTCTTGCATGAGTGGTTACCACGTATTATTCCTATATAGCTGAAAGTACCACTACAGACTGTCTCTTGCTCATCCAACTGACTGCACCTCCAAATAGGTTAAATACATAGCCACTTGTAGATCTTCTCTGATCCAGATCTCCATCTCAGTCCGAATGAAAAAATACATGGATGTCAAAATCTCTATCCAATCTTGGTCTTCCTTGGTAGTACAGACCATAATCACTAGTACCACACAAATAGCTCAAAACTCGCTTCACTATTGTCCAATGCTCCTTCCTTGGTTTTGACATAAACCTGCTCAATACTCCCACTAGATGTGCAATGTCTGGTCTAGTATAAACCATTACATACATCATGCTACCGACCACACTTGCATATGGAACATAGGCATGTCCCCTTCTTCTTCCTATGTCTTGGGACATTGTTCAATAGATAAATTTACACCAACATGAATAGGAACCTTCACCGGTTTATTATCCTGCAGATTAAACATCTGCAATATTGTCTCAACATACTTCCTCTGGTTTAATTAGAGATTCTTTTTTTCCCAATCTCATTTAATTTCCATGCCGAAAATATAGTTTGCAATGCCAAGATCTTTCATGTGAAATTTGGAGGACAATTGAGTCTTCAATTCCTAGACAATTGCTTTGTTATTTCCAATCAACAACATATCATCCACATACAACACCAAAAAAATTAACCTGATCATTAATTAATTTAAAATACACACACTGATATGTTGTGCTTTTGGTGAAGCCAAGTCCCCATATATATGTATCAAATTTTTGATACCACATCCTTGGTGGATTTTTTAACCCATACAGAGACTTTTTTAACCTGCATACCAGTTCTTTCTTACCCTTCACCACAAAACCTTCAAGTTTCTTCATGTATATCTCTTCTTCTAGATCCCTATGAGGAAATGGTATCTTCACATCCATCTGTTCTACCCCAAAATCAAAAGAAGCAACAACAGATAAAAGTAATCTAATAGAAGCTACCTTGGAAATAGGAGAAAAAATATCTCCAAAATCAATTCCAAGAACTTGGGAATAACCTTTTGCTACCAATTGAGCTTTGTATTTCTCCACCTTGCCTTCTACATTCATCTTCTTCTTAAACACCCATTTTCTTACAATGGGTTTCTTTCGAGTTTACAACGCCACTAGATCCCAAGCCTCACTTTTGTGCAAAGATGCCATTTCATCAACCATGGCCTCTTTCCAAATTTTTCCATCCTCAAAAGCTACTACTTCCCTGACAGTTTTGGGATCATCATTAGTAATAGATAAAGAAAAATTTGAATCGAAAGTAGTTGGACTATACCTTTCTGGATGCCTTATTTCTCGAACTAATATTCTCATAGCTGGAGTTTGTGGCTCTTCATCTTCTGATTCCTCCTTCTTTAGCTCAAACTCTATCTTCTCAGGTTCCTTTGGTACAGCTTCATTTTTAATAACATCCTTTACCTCTCTAAGCACCACATAATGGTTGTACACAACCTTCCTTATTTTTGGGTTCATATCTTATAACCTTTCAAACCATCGTTATACCCAATAAATATGCACCTTTCATATTTACTATCCAACTTGGTTCTTTTCTCCTTTGGAACATGGACACATGCATCACATCTAAATACCCTCAGGTGTGAAAGAGAGCATTTCTTACTAGTTCATACCCCTTGTGGAGTATTATCCTCCAAAGCTAATGAGGTTGATCTATTGACCAAGTAACATGCAGTCTCCACTACCTCTGCTTAGAATTATTATCCTATCTCGACAACACTAAGCATGCTTCTTGCCTTTTCCATCAACATCATGTTCATTCTTTTTGAAACTCCATTTTGGTGAGCTGTGTATGGAGTAGGCTTCTGCCATGATATAGCGCACTTCTTATAGAACTCGTGAAATTTATTCTTCCAAAAATCTCCACTGTTATATGTCCTCAACACCTTTATCATATTCTCCATCTGGTTTTTCACCAGAACCTTGAATTCTTTAAACCCACAAAAGACTTCAGATTTATTCCTGAGGAAATATATACATGTATTCTGTTGTGTCCCTATAATACTAGTGACACCCCATTACTATTGTAGTTGTATCCCTTATTAATATTGTTGTGCCCCTATTGTCCCCATATTGTTATTACTGTGCCCCATAGAATCCCTCTATTGTTATTTTTGTGGCTTTATATAATTATTGTTAGGTCGACTAGGTTATATTATGACTCCTTAGACTCCTATATATAGAAAGGAGGTTTTGTCATTTGAATCATCTAAAAATTGCTCATTTATGTAGTGTAAAGGAGGTTCCCCTTGAAGAGGCTGAATTCTAAGGCATGGATCTCTCTTTTCTATCTTTTTGTGAGCTGGTATCAGAGCTTTGGATTCTAGGGTTTCGCTGCTCCAAACAGGTCATCGTGGAATTTTCGCTATAACTTTTTTATTGAAACGTTTCAGAAGCTAAAAGAAAAACGAATTTGAGAAGAAATCATGTTGAATCTCAGGTCCAAATTTCAGAGCTTTTCATGCTATATTTGCGGAGATATGATCTGAGGAAGTTGGTCTTTTTGCAGACTCATGAATTACATTCCAAACGAGTGACCTGGGGAAAATCATCATAACTTTCTCTCTAAGCATCGGATTGAAATTTTGTAAGAAGGTGAAGAAAGAATATAGATTTTAGTTTCTTGTATATCTCTTACAGATCCAAAGGTTGAAACAGTGACTCGTGGCACATCGTATAAGTTCGCTCTACTGAATTAGTCTATAATCAGGTCATCTTGGGAGACTGTGCATAACTCTTCCTTGGAGAATCCAACTTGGCTCGGACTGGTGGCATTGGAAAGAGGACACAGAGGGATATTATGGGTCACAATTTTAGAATTGGATGATATGAAATTGCAGAGATACATCAGATTCAATATCAAGCTTCTACAAAGTGAAAAATGGTGCATAGTTTTTTTAAAATTTTTGCATAAGCTTGGTTTGAAAAATTAGTTTTAATCGGTAATTGATACCCCAAGGAAAGAAAATGCAAACACCTAGTAAGCAACCTGAAAGCTCTAGCATGACTTATGAAGAAGAGGAAGAAATGAAACATGATATATCAAAATTACAAGATCAAGTGCAACAAGTGTCACTTGCACAAAAAGCAACAGAATCTAAGATGGATAGTTTAAGGAAAGATGTGGAAGCTAAGCTGGATGGTTTAAAGAAAGGTGTAGAAGCTAATATGGATTCTCTAAAGAAAGGTGTAGAAGCTAAGATGGATTGCATGGAAACTAAGATGAATGGCATGGGCGCTAAAATTGATGGCATGGATGATAAGATGGAAGAATTGAAGATAAATATGAATAAGTTGCTACAAGAAATGATCACTAATGGAGAAAGGGTAGTAAAGGAAACTCATGATGAGAACAAAGGAAATGTTAATCATGATTCCATAGACTCTAATGTTGGATTGAAGACCCACCATATTCCAAAAATCGATATGAGGAAGTTTGATGGCAAGGATCCCGCAACATGGATATTATAGATGGAGCAATTTTTCGATCTCAATAATGTGCAAAACACACAAAAGGTACGTATTGCAAGACTATGGAAGAATTGCTCTCGTAAAAAAATTATCACTTGGGCAATTTTTACGAAAGAATTGACAACACATTATGAGGATACAAAAAGCAACACTTTTTTTAGCCAATTGATATGTCTCAAACAAAAGGGGTTCAATAATGGAGCACATTGAGGAGTTCCAAAAATTGAACATAAGGGTAAAAAATATTCTAGAGGAGCATAGGATTGATGTGTTCATAGGGACTTTAAAGGATAATATCCAACATGATGTTCGCCTTTGGGAACCTAATTCATTAGAGAAGGAATTCAGGTTAGCAAGAAAAATGGAAAGCAAAATTATGGCAACCAAGAAGCATACCACTCACAACTATAAATATGGAAGTGTTGTTGCCCCTAGTCTTCCACAACCTATAAGTTTGACACCACAAAAATTGGAAGAAAAAAAAGCAAAATGGCTTTGTTACAGTTGTGATAGCAAATACACTAAAGGTCATAAGTGTGCTGAGAAGACATTATTCTACATAGATTGTGAAGAGGAAGAAGAAAATGAGCAAGAAAGGTCAAAAGAAGAGGATATACTCCAGGAACAAAGCCTAGATAAAGAAGAAATGAATCCGACCATATCTTGTAATGCATTGGTAGGAATTACCACTCCTCAAACCATCAATATAGAAGGACAAATCAAGAAGAAAAAGGTAATAATGTTGATTGATTCAGGAAGTACCCACAATTTTATTCATTATAAGGTAGCAAAAGAATTGAATTGCTTCTTACATCCGGCACCAGAGTGTCAAGTGATGGTTGCAAATGGAAGAACAATAAATTTCTCTCGAAAGTGCCATAATATCAAGCTATCCATGGGAGAAAATGTATTGACTAGCCCAATGCTTTCCATTCCAATGGGTGGTGCTGATGTTGTACTAGGAGTCTAATGGCTAAAATCCTTGGGTACAACATCTTTTAATTTTCAAGAACCTTCCATGAAATTTTCTGTGGAAGGAAAGGAAGTTGAATTAAGGGGTATTGTAGGGAAACCAGGAAGGATAATTAGCTTTAACGGTATGATGAAGCTTCTAAAAAAGGAACAAAGAGGCGTAATTGCACAATTATGTTTGCTAGATGTTTCCACATTGGAATCATCTATTTCTACAAATCTCCAAAAAGTCTTGGACAATCATTCCAAGGTATTTGAGACTCCGAAAGGTCTCCCACCTATTCGTGATCATGATCATGCTATTCATCTGATTCCAGGAAGTGTTCCTCCAAACATCAGGCTGTACAGATATCCCTATGCCCAAAAGAGTGAAATTGAACGTATGGTTGCAGAAATGCTAGAGGCTGGTATAATTAAACCGAGTGAAAGTTCTTTCTCTGCTCCAGTAGTATTGGTGCACAAGAAGGATGGATCATGGCGCATGTGTCCGGATTATAGGGAGCTCAACAAGCTCACTATTAAAGATAAGTTTCCCATGCTTGTCATTGATGAATTACTGGATGAATTGCATGGATCAATTTACTTCACCAAGTTGGATATTCATTCAGGATATCATCAAATCAGAATGAAGACTGAAGAGATTCTGAAAACAAAATTTAGAACTCATGAGGGTCATTATGAATTTTGGTCATGCCTTTTGGCCTTACCAATGCACCTTCAACATTTCAAGGTTTGATGAATTCCATTTTCAAACCATTCCTTAGAAAATTTGTGTTAGTATTTTTTGATGATATACTAATCTATAGCAAGTGTTGGAAGGATCATGTTGAACATGTTGACAGGGTGCTACAACTATTGGAGGAGAAACAATTATATGCAAAAAGATCAAAAGTTTTCTTTGGAGTACAAGAGGTGGAATATCTGGGCCATATTATATCTCATGAAGGAGTTAAGGTAGACCCTAGAAAAATTAAAGCCATTAAGGAATGGAAAATCCCCACATCCATAAAGCATCTGCGAGGATTTCTCGGGTTGACATGGTATTATCGCAAGTTTGTTAAGAATTATGGGAGAATAGCAGCACCTCTAACAAAATTATTGAAGAAAGATGCATTTTCATGGACTCCAGAAGCAAGAAAGGCCTTCGAGCATCTTAAAGGGGCAATGTGCCAAGCACCGGTCTTAGCTACACCAGACTTCACAAAAACCTTTATTGTGGAATGTGATGCTTCAGGAAATGGAATTGGTGTTGTTTTAATGCAAGATGAAAGACCCATTTCTTTCGAAAGTTGTCCAATCAAGGGAAAGTTTTTACACAAAGCTATTTATGAGAAGGAAATGTTGGCAATACTCCATGAACTTAAGAAATGGCGACCCTACCTAATGGGAAGACACTTCAAGGTAAAAACAGATCATGATAGCCTTAAATACTTTTTAGAACAAAGATTATCCTCTGAAGAGCAACAAAAGTGGATCACAAAGATGTTGGGTTATGACTTTGAAATCATCTACAAAAAATGGAAGCAAAATGTGGTGGCAGATGCACTCTCAAGAAAGGATGAGGATGTGGAAGCATTGTTGTGCGCCATTTCTATTATCCAACCAGATTGGATAAATGAAGCAAGGGAGGAATGGAAGAATGACGAAGAAGTGTGGGAACTTATTCAAAAGTTACAACAAGACTCCAGTACGTCTGATACATTTAGCTGGCAAAATGATTCGTTATGGTACAAAAATCGCTTATACCTCTGTAAGAATTCCCAGCTAAAACAAAAGATTGTTATGGAATTGCACACTTCTCCCTTAGGAGGGCACTTAGGATTTTTAAAAACTTACCACAGGGTTAAGAAGGAATTTTTTTGGGAGGGCCTTAAATCAAATATTCAAAAGTTTGTGGCGAAATGTTTGGTTTGCCAACAAAATAAAGTTGAAACAATTAAGACACCGGGTCTATTACAACCTTTATCCATTCCAAGCCAACGTTGGGAGGTGGTTTCAATGGATTTCATCACAGGTTTACCCAAGTCTGAGGGAAAAAGTGTCATCATGCTGGTAGTTGACAGACGTACCATGTATGCATACTTTTGTGCATTATCACATCCATTTAAATCCAGTACAGTTTCTACTGCATTTATGGAAACAATTCAAAAGCTACATGGAAACCCAAAGATTATTCTAAGTGACAGAGATCCCAATTTCACTAGAAATTTTTGGACATAATTATTTTCTTGTCTTGGTACCTAGTTAGCTCATAGCTCATCTTATCATCCTCAATCTGATGGGCAAACTGAGATAGTAAAAAAACGTTTGGAAGGATATCTTCGTTGCTTTGTATCTGATAAACAGACACAATGGGTCAAATGGTTGCCTCTGGCTAAATGGTGGTATAACAATTCCTTCCTTACAGCAACAAAAATTACCCCATTTATGGCACTTTATGGATATTATCCACCATCCATCACACCATATTTAAGACAAAATTCTAAGGTTCAAGCAGTGGAACATCACATCGAACATCAACATGTCCTCCAACTCTTAAAGGATAACCTCGTGTTGGCACAAAATAGAATGAAGCAATAGGCAAATCAACATCACAGTGAAAGAAGTTTTGATGTAGGTGATTAGGTATTCCTATGGCTACAACCATATAAGCAAATGTCCCTCAAGCAAGCTAAGAAGGATAATAAATTATCACCAAAGTATTATGGTCCATACAAGGTGTTGCAAAAGATTGGTACTATGGCATACAAATTGGAGCTTCCTGCAGCTTCTCGATTGCACCCAGTTTTCCATGTTTCATGTTTAAAGAAGGTTATAGGTGACAAGCTCCCAGTTCAAACAATATTTCCAGAACTTGACAAGGAAGGAAAAATTATATTGGAACTTGAAGCAGTTATAGAAACAAGAACTCGACGGTTACGAAATCGATCAATTTTGAAATATCTTATCAAGTTGGAATAACTTATCCACTTTAGATTCAGTATCACTAAGTCTACGTCCTTCATCCTCAGGCTATACAGTTTTTTTTATAGGAGCCATTTATTCACCAGAGACTTAGATTGGTACAAACTCCCTAACTTGTCCAATAAAGCCTGCATTGATGCTTCCCTTGATACATTCAATAATAATGAATCTGACATATACAATCCTATTGTGCTCTTTTCCTTTTGATGAAATGTTTCCCAGTCTTCAGCTGACATTGCCGTTGGATTAGTACCCAAACCTACCACGATCCACTGATATTTATCCACTTATATATCCTCCATCTTGAGTTTCTACAACTTAAAGCTCTAAGCATTAGATTTCTTGATCTTTATCTTTCCATTGGTCACCATCTTATTTCACTACAAGAATTGATATCGTAGATCTCCCACTAAACAAGGTCTACCAGAGGCTCGAGAAAAACCCGTCATAAATAAAGGCGTCCCCTTGTGCTAAAACAACTCTAATACCAAATGTAGGTTTTAATTCTAAACATAAATTACCTACATATGAATTCTAAAAGAAAAAATAAATAATGTCAATAGCATAAAACATAAAACAGATATACACAGATATTTTCCCCCAGATCCCAAAATCGAGACTACTAGATTGAGTTTTCATTATACTTTCAACATTATGATACATATGTATATATGCCAAAGCATCAATAAACCCCAATCCATTAACTCTGGATTAGAACATAATCGTAGTTCCCTTAACCGGATCTAGAAAATACCATGGGAAGAAAAGCATCATGCTCAAAACCATGTGTGAAAACCACACACCAAACCATAGGTAGGTCCACCCACCTAATATAGGGTCCAACATATAACACATGGGGCTAGTCGTGGAAAGAATCTAACACACACCCAATAGATTATGTAGAAGTTTGACTAACTAACTTTGAGAGTGGGCTAGGAGATTTAGTGATTGTTTCAACAACTTCAGATCTAGAACCAGGATATTCAGAATGAGATCTTGAAGTTGGTGGAGACTTTGAGGGAGACTGACTCTTGGAATGAATTTTTGTTTTACGATGAGACTTTGTTTCAATTCATAGTCTTATATCCATCCTTCTACCACCAAAAATGTTGATTCTTTGAAATGACTACATCAACATTGGGGAAAAACACCAGGTCGGGACCTTAGAACAAATCCTTTTCTATTTGGATGATGGCACTGACTGAAATTATGGGACCCGTTTCCTTCTATATGAAGTTATATGAAATTCATTGAATAAAAGTATAATTCTCTAATATAACTAAAACAAAAATAAAGATGAATAAACTTATTATCTATCCTGGGAATACTCCTATTATATGTGATTATACAGATTTCATAATTGACATGAAAATGTAGATTATCATGTAACTATGAAGTTAACACATAGCACGATAACTAATTTAATTAAAAATTTAATTAAATTAGTTTATTAATTTGTCACATATATGAGATCTCACAGTTCATACATATAATTTCTAATTTCAATCAAACATATCAATAGTGACAATGAATGATTGTTTCAAAACATATATTATGAACATAAATCAGAGCTTCATTCTATTCTAGGCAAAAGAATAACAAAAGGATAATATTAATCGATATATCATTGATTTTCTCATGATAGAAATGGTGATGGTTCAGCTTTATATTAAATAAAACCTTAGTTACAATAGTCCATCTTAAGTTATCTTTTTAAAAAATTCAAAACCCTTTTTCATGTTTAATAGAGGGGATTTATAGTTTCATTGTAAAACAAAAATATATAAAATACAATAACAACCTCAAGCGATTTGAAGAAACATAACCAAAATGAAGAAAAAGCGATATATTTACAATTTTTTACCACAAATTCTCTAAGCTTTGGAGGAAGATTGTACCTCGATTCACTGTTGCGGCTTATAGATATTAATCATATTCTTTAATTCGGGTGGAAACTTGGGTTGTATTTTCATTTGGATAATGAAGATTGCATCCCTAAATGTAGGCAACATTTTTGTGGTGGTATTTTATAAACATCAGAGCATCATCCAATGACTGTGTGGTTTGACTAAAAATTGACAATCACTCTCCAAGTTGGTTTTGTTCAGCTGATCGATTCTTGCCACATTTTAGTAAGCAGTTTGATATTGGGTAGTGCTCCTCCGGGAAAACTCGATATGACATTGGATTGAAACAAATTATCGCTAACTTCTTCAATAAGGTTATTTGAAATATCCCTTACATGAAATATTGTTGCTTTCGCTTGCTTGATGTGAACTTCCCATTGTCTAAAAACAATCTCTTTATGTGATTATTAAATTTTGGGAAGGTTTCCCAATCTGCCATGTCAAGAAACCAACAACTTTCTCCTCTATGTCTTTAAAGTAATTTTTGACATATGATAGTTTATCTACCAGGGAACTGGCTATCATGCACTAATCATGAATATTTTCCAATTTCTGGTAAAACAAAATCTATTATTGAGCGAGAAGAGTTTTCAATGCTTTTTCCTCCTCCTCAACCTCAACTAACGCTAGATTGACACTCATATGTCCAATACTTCTCCACAGCTCTTGAATTTGAGAGTCTCAGGCCTACAAATCAACATCATACTAGACTATGAGAGAATTAACCTATTCTGAAGCTTTATGACTTGAATATACCAATGTTATGTGATCTTATGTTTCTTAGTTTGAATGCTTTGTTCTAATGGAAAAAATATTTCTTCTTTATCCTTTACCAACTGTTGAACCTCTATGGCATTGTTGATAGTAGTTGAAGCATAGGAACTATAAATTGGGTAAGCCTATCTAGTTCCCTTGTAGGGGTTTCTAAAGAGCCTTTCCACAACACCTTAAAATATGCATTTCTAGAAACTATGGCTTGGGACTAGAAATGTTTTCTTTTCTTTCTATCCCTCTTGACCACAACCTTGTGTTGAGGGTGAGGAATTTCTGCAATTCTTAACACAACCTAGAATGAAGGGAAAGTCAGTATTATTTCAAAATCTTTATCCTCAAAAGGCTTCTCAAGAACCTTTGCCATTATCATAGTCTTTTAAAGGATTTTGAAAGTGTCTTGAGCATTCTCTTGTGGAAGAGTTTTAGCAACCTTAGATTCATTAGCCTTGAAATTAAGATCTTGAATGTATTGCTACCATATTTCTTCTAGCCTAGAATTAGTCATAAAACCCTCTTCTTGATAATAAGAAGAGGAGATTGTTTCTCTTCACTGAAAAACATCAGCAGATTGTGTAGAACCAACAATTACAACATCATTAGTAACAATCCTCTCCTAAGGAATCTATAATAAATCTATTGGAAACTTTACCAACCTAGAGACCCTGTTCTAGGTGAAATAAATGGTTTCCTCTAGAGTTAATTGTTTCTCTTCTTGTTTTACAACCTTCTAATAAGTATATTCTCTCTTTAAAAAATTATCAAACTTATTTGGCTCATGGGAAAATTTCCTGATACTTGATGTAGCTGTAATATTTTTGAAAATTTGATGAGGATCATACTATCTATTGGGTATACTGGGGAAATTGATATCTTGTATGGTGTTTATTTCAATAATTGAATTCTTATAGTTATCTAAGGCATATATACCAAGATGGGCAGGAAAAATAGGCGACATATTTTTATTAGATTCCTTCAAAACTTTAGAAATCTCATTTCCCACAGTCTGATAGGCTACCTCTCTAGTAAGAGGTTTATCAGGAATAACCATAGGTAACAAATGAGGGTTGGATAGACTCCCATACACTTTGACATAAGTGAAAAATTCTTCACCGAACCAATTTACTACTCAGAGAAGGTCAATTTCATCTTCTAGAGATACCCATGGAGCCCTTTTATCAAAAATAATATGGTAGGTTGGTAACATGACTCTATGATAGATTTTATAGAAATGTGGTATATATTTGGAATCCCAAAGATTATCATGGTAGATATGAATAGGAATTGGGTCTTCCAAAGTCCACTTCCAACCCATAGATGAAAAATCCATGGAAAAGAACAAGACTTCCTTGACACAAGCACTCATGTAGAACAGGGGAATTATGTTCTTATAAAATTTTCATTTGATTATAAAATAAAAGATATGGAAAACTAGATTATTTGAGAGTACATTAGCCCAATAAAAAAATAAAACCCTTTGAAGCCCCATCTATAAGCGGTACCTATTGATCAAGAAATTTTTGTGTATTAGGTTGTGTATAAATATTACACATCGTAGCAGCTATCTGAGAATAGGGACCAACAAGAATTAGGGTAGTTTTGAGGTCTAAAATGGGCCTCCTAAGGAAATTATAAAATAATAGTGAAAATAACAAAATAAGATTAGATTACATCATCAAATTTTAGAGGGAAAAAAGAAAAAAGAAAAAATTCAACTCGTATCTTCAAATTATCTCCCTATATGTTTACTCAAATTTCGAGTTGAAACACTAATTGGAAGAATAATTTGATTCCTAATCCCAGTATTACCCATGTTGCATACTTTCGACGGACCCTGCTACAAGAAAAATAAGAAATATATGAAAAATGTGATTGCAATCACGTTTTTTCATGTATTTCTCCTTTCTCATGTAGCAGGGTCCATCAAAAGTATGCAACAAGGGTATTCCTTGGATGAGGAATTAAATTTTGCATCCAATGAGTACTCCCATTCGAAATTTGAGTAAAACCTTAGTGACATAAGTTTAAAATATGAGTTGAAAAAGTAGTTTTATTATTTATTATTTTTTAATATTTTTACCTTTCTTCTCAAAAAATGGTGAATCATCCCCCATGATTGACATCATCATCTTCAATCATATTGGTTATTATAAAGTCTATTTTGGTTGTAAATTTTTCTTAGAAGGCCCATTTTGGACCTCAAAATTCCCCTTATGGGAATCTACAAGATACCTACCTCTTTCTTGCATTTGTTTGGATCCCTTCTCTATCCTTTAATCAACTCTGACGCATGTTCATGTTCTTTCATAAATGTCTCAAAGTATCTCTTGTCGTATTTTCATTAAGCCTCAAGCAGATGATACACCTTCCTCAAGTATTCTCTAGTAAAAGATCCAATGTTTGTTTGCCTATTTGTAACATTTCTCCTATTAACATTGCTCACATTATCTATGACCCACCAAACCATATTGTTATAGGGGAGAGTTTTAGGTCTATTTGCAATCATGTGTAAGAAGGAATAAGCCACAACACTATAGGTCGTGTTTGATAGTGGAGCATAATTGTCAGCATTTGTTTTTCATTGGGTAACCCTAGGTCTTTCATCTTCATAGAGTTTATATATTGATCCCCATGAGGATTGTCTAGAGTATTTAGAACACATTACATCATAAAAGAGCCCTGACATAAATGTTTTCTTCAATTCTTTCAACTGATGGAGTGGTAGATTATTGTTTAGATATAGTTTTCATCTTACACTTCCCTTCTTTTGACATTTATTTCTTGTCACGGTGATCCGAACTAGCATGAAGCAGAAAACACAACGATGAGAAAAAATTTTACTCATAGAGGACTTAGTGCAAATAATGAGACTTTACAACAACAATCTCTTCTTTAAAGAAAATCTATAAAATTTAACTGAAATGAATGGAAGCATTTATGATTTCGAAAATAATAACTTTTCCATCCTCAATGATTAAGTGCGCAAGTGTGAAATCACATGGAATTTCCAAATCAATATACCAGACAAAAATATTGGAGGAATGCATTATAAAGTTACAGTAATTCGACCTTCCGATATAATAATGATCATGACAGATATCATACAAAAGGATCTGAAGAAAATAGGTGCAAAGAATATTGGGGAAGCCCTATCGAAGGTTTAATATCTGGAGCTGCATATCAAAGGATTTAATGAAAGACGTCTAATTAAAGAGTTTCGATAAAGATTTTAATGGAAATATCAGAGGTATTGGAAGTGAGAGGTATCACAAGTGAGGGATATCAGAGGTGTCGAATATCAGAGGTGTTGAATGTCAGAAGTGTGACATGATAAAAATTATGATAACGGATGCACGGATATAATAAATGACAGTTGTGGGGCTAGTGGATAATGATCATTTCCATTGATATAAATATGTGCAATTTTTGTAATAACCTTAGTAAAATCCATTTAATGTGGTTCTATTAACAAAGTTGGCATCTAGGAAAATGATATCGAGGACGAGTTTAATCGTAACATTCTTTGAAACGAAGTTACGATATAATAGGACTTTGATGAAAGTCTTCTGATATGACATCGACTTTGTGAGTGGGACCTACCAGGATTTATGTTTATCACATGTTTTTAAAGGCGCAACTCTAATATATGGCTTCCAATAAAGGAAATCCTTCAATCCTATTGAATTTTATAACTAATTACAAAATTTCCCAATATTTATTGAAATTTGAAGAATGTTATAAAAAGAAAAGAAGGGTCCCCATTATTTATGAATAGCTAAGTAAAATTGAATGGAGGGTTGTTTAATATTACAATAGGAACATAGGAGCCTTATGACATCATAAGATAATATGTGAAATAGTTCACAAGTTAATAGTGATGAATTAATACAATAACACGCATTAAACAAGATTCATACCAATGAAAACAAAAGAGTTCATAAGCATAAGCATAAGTTAAATAACACACATTACAAACATAACAAATAATAGTGCTACTACATTTACAACATATGCATGAAAACGTGTCGGCTTTGAGTGTTTTATTACGTGAAAGTTCCAATAATACATACACCATTGACAGACCACTAGCCCCAATAATGGAACATGAAGTCAACATCACCTACTCCTTCAAAGAAACATACCTCCTCTACGCTACAGAGAATCCAAGGTTCTCACAAAACTTCCAAGCTCCTAACTCTAAGCCTAAGCCTAACTAAAAGATTGGCTACCAAAATCCATTTACATGAGTTATGAGGTTCTATTTATAACAAGAGGGGGTGACTCCTCAACTCCACTTTGTGACTTTTTCACTTCCCTTATGAATCTCTAACTTCTTTACAAAATAACTTATTACATTACATCATGACTATTAACATTCCAATATTGACACTTGGAATTCCACTTACAAAATAATTACAAATAATATTACTATTTACACTCATACCCATATAACACAAAATAGGGTAGAGCCAACTAAACAACCTAACAACAAAAAATACTATCATGCTTGAGTTTGGAATAACACAAACTCAAAAAATTCTAATTGATCTTCCTCATTCACGTATCAGTGTTAAGGTTTTTATTGTGAGATGACATCCCCAAACTGTGTAATTGTGTTTGGCTGGAAGCAAACTCTAGCCTCCATGGCATCCGAGTACAATGATTTGGAACTAGTTTCAACTTCCTTCTAAAGCATGAGTAACATTGTTCGCACTTGTTTTGGCATTATGATACGAGTGTTGTTCTTGATGGCAACTCACTTACAGGTAAGTTCAGATTTGATAAAAGGCAACTCTCTATGTAACAGGTCAGTTAAGAGGTAACAAGGCATTGGTATAAGAGAATAGGAAGGTGGAATAAAGATCTACTGATGAGAATCAAGAAGTTGAAGGAAAACAATCTTTTTAGATATTTTAAGTTGTATACGCAAGTTCACCTTGTCAAAGTAGCATATATACGCGCGTTCATAGAACAAAAACAGCGTATACATATACACACACTTTCACAAGAGGAGAAGTGTGTATGGGTTGGAAAATCAAGTAAATTCATGTTTAAAGAATACCAAGGGTCAATACCATGGTATTAGCTAAAAATATTGAGCGGGGTAATGTTTATTTGATCCCATCCAAGAATACCATAGGCTCTAAGTGTTGTTTTGGTTTGAGGTATTGAGGAAGGCCAAAAACTATATAAGGAGGAGAAGATCAAAGGGCCATGTGTGCAAGTAAAAAGGGTTTCTTAGGAATACTTCTATCTGAAGTATATTTTATGCTACAACGGCTATGATTATGATATGATCTGAAATGTTTTGTGCACCTTGGATACAATGTTGGATTAGGATCATGAGACCTGAAATGAATTATCATTGTATGATCTGATATTGGTTGGGGTAGATCTGATTGCTATGCATGTTTTATTCTTTAAATATCATGATCTAGGTATGTCTGAAGTCTGGAATAGCAACAAAGTTGTAAGTTAATATTTGCAAATCTATATGTTGGTTTTCCTTGGTAAAGGTGTGTATACACACAGGTTCGACTCTTCCAAGTAGCGTATGCAAAAAAAAAGCCTATTGTTCAAAAATGACTAATCTAATTGATTAGTGTTGTTGTTTTACTACTGTTTGCCAATGAAGTCTTCTTAGATATGAAAATCAAATGGAATGCATAAGGATTTTGCTTCTGATTGATTGATTGATTAAGTGAGAAGGGTTATCTTTGCTGTTGACTTTTTAGATATCTATAATTTGATAGTAGATCTTCAGATTGTTACTGGTTGGTATTGTTTTGATTCAGAGGTTTTATGATTCAGTAATTTTGGAGGTATATGCAGGTTTGGTTAAAGGAAGTAGTGTATACAAGTAGGTTGGGTTCAATAAAGTAGCGTATGCATTCTGATGTATGGTTTTTGAGGTTGCAGTTGGTTCTGAATGGTGATGTAGGTTTCTGGGTTCAACATAGTGTTATAGTGACAGTCAACTGACTATTCAGATTAACTAATTATTGTCTGATCCAATTTGAGTTTCAAAGTTTCTGATGGGTGTAGTGTGAAAATTTGATGAAATATGGCCTTCATATTGTGTTGTTGTGTACTATTAGTATCCAGTGTCAAAATTTATGAAACATGGTCCCTGGAGGAAGAGATAAGGTTGTAGCCTTCTATAGGTTGGCACCTACATATTAGTAAACATATTAGCTAGTACAATAGCTAGGTGGTTGTAGCTCCCTTCCAGTAGAAGCTAGAAAATGAGAGAAGGTTGTAGCCTTTGTTGGTGCACTAAGATGTCTTTTTACAGGCAATCTTAATTCCTACATTAACTGTGAACCCAGGCAAGTATTTTTATTTCAATAGTGTCAACACTATATATGCAGTGAATTAATAAGTTAACTAATGCTAAATCGTTACAATTGCTAATAAATATTTCTTCAAACTCAATCCAAACTGTTCTGAAAGAAGTAACTCTTAAATAAATTCATAACATAATTTTTAATTCTACTTAACCTATTATGAAAGTAAATGAATCTGAATACAACTGTATTTAGGAATCACACTTCACAGGCTTAAATGGAATTAAAACTAACTCACTCAATGATTAAAGAAAACTGTGAAAATTGAACAACAAATCCAAATTCAATAGCAATTGATAATTGAACAAAAAATAACTATATTACGGGAAGTGATCAATTTTATCTCTGAAATCTATGATAACATTACTTGGAATGAAAAATGATCTAATGCATAACCAATTCAACAAAAATAATTACTCATATATAACACATGGCTAAATATGAATCTCAAATGAACAACAAAAGCAAATGAAAATCGATAATCCTCACAATAATCAAAATGATATTAACCTAACATTAACAAACAATAAATAATAAAATAGAAAATATTATAGCACAAGTGAAGTAGTAGATCTTCTCTTGACTGGGGAAGTCTCCTCTATGAGATAATCAGAATATAATTATGATTTAAACATAGTCTTCTTCATTAAAAGGAATAATAGAGTTACAGCATCACCAAAGTAACAATATTATATGTCCAAAAGAATAATTACAAGCTGTGAATTTTTGAACTACGTGTGCAGTTTTCCTTTCGGCCTTATATGTAACAATTAGAAAAGTAAATAGATAAAAGAGAATCCTTAAGATCATATGATCTTGAGGATTTCAGAATACTTGATCTAATTCTGTCATAAAATAGCATTGGTCTACGCAGTCTTCCGTTGTCTTGCCTTGCCAATGACGTTGTCTTTTTCCTTTATGAGATGTTGTTGTTCTATCGATTGAACAACTATCATCCAATTCATGTCTTCTGCACATAAAGATAGTAAAAATTAGCTTTTCCTGCTTAGATTCATCTAATTTGTTACTAATTACTTCTACCCAACTTTAGTTGTTATTTCCTCTACTTTTATCCATAAACAAAGATAATCATATGAGGATGAGTGTTAAATAAATCCATTTAGAAGGAGAAAGCATACCTTTTTCTTGACCCAAAATACTCCCT
Source organism: Pinus tabuliformis (assembly GCA_031772625.1). Taxonomy (NCBI): domain Eukaryota; kingdom Viridiplantae; phylum Streptophyta; class Pinopsida; order Pinales; family Pinaceae; genus Pinus; species Pinus tabuliformis. The sequence goes on from CM062806.1 coordinate 556,472,342, forward strand.
AGCTTACCTTTTTGCATGTCTTCATGCAATTAAATCGTTTATGTGCAGCTAAGTTAGGGAATAGGTAGGATATACCTCCTCCTTATAAACTCTGAAGCCATTTTTCTTCTTAAGTACAACAAAAGCCTGGTTTACTTCTTGATCCTTCAATTTGTAGTCACTGCAGTACTTATCTGGAGGATACCATATGATTGGGGTTCTATACCGATATCCTATCCATTCAGGACCCGTGGTTAAGACCATGTTACCATATTTATGGAAACGAGAGCAAGCAGCTTTAAAGTTCTGGTATCCAAATGGTTCTTTGTTTCTAACAATATTTCTAGAGACTTCCCACCTTTTTCTGCTTCGATACAAGGCTTCTTCCTTGATCTAATGGAAGTACTCCTTCCCATATTATATAATATCTGTGTGGAAACCCCTAATTGTCCCAGAACACCAGCTTGCTTCATAAATTTCTTGTGCCTGGTAGAGAGATATAGGGGTTTTGTAGGTTCTCCCCTAACCCATAGGTAGATCCCATATTCATGCGTTCTAAAAGTATTGTGAGCCTTGGCCCACTTGAGTTGGTTAGTAGCAAAAGAAAGAAATGCCTGGAATTGGACATCCCCTACAAAGGGGCCAGGGTTTTTTGTCTTTGTCATCCTCTAAAAGGAAATTGTGCATGTAAAGTTCACACAGGAGGTATTGTACCTGCTCATTCTTCTCTCTGAAGCACTTGAAAAAGTTTGGGGTAGTTTTGATTTCCACAGACTTGCCAACCTTAACAGCTTTGATTTTCAGTAGGAGGTACTTTTCTAGGACGAATAATGCATAGTTTGTAGGAGAAGCTCTGCATGACAGGGTGTCTGAATAAAGAGAGAATATAGTCTCCAAATTCTCTTTATCCTTTTGTAATTTGTCCTGAGCCTTCTCAACCTTTTTATGCTCAGCCTTGTACTGAGCGAAGGTGTCATCCTCAGTAGCTATGAGTTCCTCAATCTTTTTCCTTAATTCTTGATCTACATGTAGGGGCACTACTTCCTCTTTGTGCTGAGTTAATTCCTATTGAACGTTCAATAGTTCATTCTACAATATCCTAATAAATGCCTCGCTTACTAACAGAATGTAAGCAGGTGTATCCTTTGTTTGGGCTTCATTTTCTTGTCTATCCATAGGCTCTATTTGGACAACAACCTCAATTGCTTCTTGAATTATGCAAAAATTAATTGGGATGCTTTCTTCAACATCAGTTTGAACGTCAGCATTCATAGTAGGGTAGTCCGTTTGGGTCTCCTGTGGGAAAACACATGGGTCTTCAGTCTGCATTTCAGTGTCTTATACAAGACATGACTTTTTCTAAGTTTCCTTTGAGCAGACCAAAAGAATCTCAGTTTGAGTTTCAGCATATTTTCCAAATCAATGTTCTGTCCATGTCATTGTGGTCTCCATTTCAACTTTCAAATTTCTGGCTCTGATTACTTCTTTTAACCATTGTCTTAGCTACCCAATTATTATGTTCTATTTTCAATACATTTTAAGCATTTTTCTGGGCTTCTCCTTGTAGGTATTCTTTATTATGGGACTTCCATCTGGCGATGGTGCAACTGCATTTTCCTCAAGTTCATGCTCAAGTGATATTGTGTCAGCATCAGGGAGGCTTTCAATTGGAACTATATCTCCTGATGCAGCTTCACCTTATATCTATTTTTCTTAATGATTTTTTCTCTCAGGGGATAGCAATAAAGTGGTGTCTCCAGAGTAATTATTGTTCTCCAGATTTTCTTCTGGGTAGGCCTCGTCCTCAGGGGACTTACAAAAAAATTAGTATTGCCTGGTTGATTTTCATCTCCCTGGGTTTCATCCACAGGATTTTCTTCAGCTGGGGTGTCCACTAGACCTATATCTGTTCTCTAATTTTCTTCTCTAATGGCTTCCTCTTCATGCACCTCGGCTTCAAAGAGTTTTTTCATAGAAGGTACTGGTTCCCTCTATTCTTCCAAGAAATTATTAAATGGTAGGGTTTGATCATAACCAAGGCTGTCAATAGAGGCAGACTAGTTGGGGGCACAATTCTATCCTTCAACATTCTTAGATTGTTCTCTTCCCTCACCAAATATCCCCATGTTTTCCAATACCTTATCCACCTCGTCATCATAATCTTGCAAAGTGGAATTTTGCGGCCTTGGGGGCGATGTGTGAGATGTCCCAAACTCATTTGCTTGAATTGAGGTATGTCATTGGGAATTCACCCACAAAGAGTGCCTAGATTTTGCTGGGTTCAGGGGCACAGAGAATTCTTCCTTTTTAGCGTCCTTCTCGGACCTGGGGTTCTTGGCCCTTGCCTCTTTGTTGTTAGGTTTTCTAAAGGTGGTTCTAGAGTAGGATTTACAATATTGTCCCAAGTTAGCTGCTTCTAGGCTAGTCCATGCATGATAGTCAATTTTATCAGTCCACGATGACTGGTGACTGTGTGTGGTTCCTTGGCTTTCCTAACTGGATAGGTGACATCATTCAATAGGGAATTCAAATAAAACAACAAATTAATTGATTTTTTTTTTTAGGATGGCTAACAGTTTGAGTTAGTGTGGCTTCACCACATCCTGTCGACTATCACATCTGATGTAGCATTGCATAAAGTCTGCCAATTCCCTCCATGGTTGTCTTAACATTGAAGGTTGAATCCCTTTCCCTATTCGCGTCAATTGCTCACCTGGTTTCTGGAACACCGCGACCCCATTGTACAGAATGATATGTTTGTCTATCCATTTTGTTCCCTCAGCCAAAAGTCTAGTGACTTCACCTATAACTACTTCGGAGACCAGTATGTCCCTGCCTCTTAATGTGGTGCTTCCATTCTACAAATTATGAAATAATTCAAGTGTCATCTCTTTGTGAAATTCCTACAATTTATTCAGATATTGCATCTAGCCAACACGCTTGAGAATTGCACAAACTTGATCTGATACCATGAGCACTATTGGTATATTTCGGATAGCTCTGCCTCCCATGGTTATTGTTTTCCTGTGACTGGTTCACTCGCATGCACTTCTCTTGCACTTTCGGAGTTTAGAACAACAACAAAGAACGTTAAAGTAACTAGCAAGAAAATGACATTGTTTTGGGAATTAACATCATATACAATCAAATCATTTGTCTCATCAGCAATATTTGACGCAGTCTCATAATCAATCTGCATGCCATCCATAGCGGTCACTGATATTTCTCCAATCAGAAATACTTTGATAATTACTACGCATACACAATCATCATGCAATCCTTTACCCGAAAATCAATTTAATAATTTTCACACATGTTGTTCATACACAAACCATCCCCCCTCCAATGAGAAAAGGGCTTCCACATCCACCAAGCATGTGAAAAGCAAGAGAAAGAATTGGTAATTCATAAATGTAGGCAACCAATCCATAAAAGTGGCATGATATATGACAAAGAAATTAAAGCAATACACATATCAGAGGTGAAATGGATGAAAAATAAAAACAGAGATTTAAATCATTATGTCAAAATATTTTCACCTTAAGTGGTATTAGTAACAAACGCATAATTGGCGGTAAGTATTAATGACTATCATAAAGTGATTGGAAAAATATAATATAATGAATATATAACATAAGTTACCATGCATGTTGGCTTGTAAGAGTGTTGTTCAAATGGGAAATTTCCTTTAGAAATGAATCCATAGGTGGTAATAGAATACAGAGCATTTGGTACTGTAAGATAGTACTCTGATACCACACGCAGAGCCACTATCGCATAGAGGCGTTCATAGCCTCGATAGGGTTTCTTTCTAACCCCACAAATGAGCCAAATTCCTCCTTTTAGTATTAGATGATTCGTTTTTTTCTTGTCATAAGTAGACCACTATGCTAGCATGGTGACCAAGTAATCATAGTGCCATTCAGCAGGATATAACAAAGTGATCAGGTTTGCTTGGGATGAGATGCCTTGTCCCTTTGACAATTTTAATTATCAAGAAGGTCATTACCTTGGTTTGGTGGCCAAAATGGAATGTCACTTGTTACATCCTTATGATCATGGTAGGTTGGCTCATGATGAGACCCCCTATCCTCTTTTGTTGCATTTTCATATTTTGTTATTTTCATATTTTGATGCTTTTATTGTAAAAAGAGGGAGGCTCATTTACTCCTTAAGTGTCATGGATGGCGTAAGAAGTAATAAAAATGCCAATGAAAGTTTATACTTTTACCCCCATCTCATCATATCAAAGGGATATATACATTTGAAAGTGTAAAAAATAAGCCAACATGGTTTTAAAATAATGAATCATTTTATGATGTGTCCAAAGAAAAAATGTTCAGCCAGTCATTATAGAGATGCAACATGTCAACTTTTGAATAGAGATAACCATCAAAATGCTTCATAGGTCATAATGGTATTGAAATTACTGTTTTTCTTTATCTTAGGCACAAATCCACTTGGATGGTGTTTATTCAAAACATAAAAGAAAAAAAAAGATGGGAAAATGACCAGTGATGAAATAGTAAAATAAATCACAATTCTTCCTTAAAAAAAACACAAAAAGTGTTGTTCAATTGATTGAACAACAATATTTCAATCGTTTGAACATCAAATATCGAAAAGAAAAAAAAAACACAAAAGTGTTGTTCAATCAATTGAACAACAATCGTTCAATCGTTTGAACAACAAAAATAGAAAAGAGAGAAAAAAATGCGAAAGTGTTGTTCAATCTGTTGAAGAGAATTTGTTTACTTGTTCAATTATTTGAACAACAAAAATCAAAGAGAAAAAACATGAAAGTGTTGTTCAATGAATTTAACAGTAATCGTTCAATCTTTTGAACAACAAAAATCAAAAGGAAAAAAAATGCAAAAGTTATGTTCAATTGATTGAACAACAATCGTTCAATCATTTGAACAACAAAATCAAAAATAAAAAACACGAAAGTGTTGTTAAATCACTTGAACAACAATCGTTCAATCGTTTGAATAGAAAAATAAAAAATGAAAGTGTTGTTCAATCAATTGAACAACAATCGTCCAATCATTTGACCAACAAAAATCGAAAAAAAAATGTGAAAGTGTTGTTGAATCAATTGAACATCAATCGTTCAATCATTTGAATAGCAAAAATCGAAAAGAAAAAATGCAAAAGTGTTGTTCAATCAATTGAACAACAATCGTTCAATCGTTTGAATAGAAAAATAAAAAATGAAAGTGTTGTTCAATCGATTGAACAACAATCGTTCAATTGTTTGAACAACAAAATTGAAAAGAAAAAGATGCAAAAGTGTTGTTCAATCGATTAAACAACAATTGTTCAATAGTTTGAAAAATAATCATTCAATCGTTAGAACAATAAAATCGAAAAATGCAAAAAGTGTTGTTCAATCATTTGAACAACAAAAATCAAAAAATTGTTGTTCAATTGATAGAACAATAATTGCTCAATCATTTGAACATCAATATAAACATAAAAAATAGGTGTTGTCCAATTGATCGAACAACAACTGTTCAATCAATTGAACAGAAACACAAACACAAACATAAGTGTTGTTAAATTGATTGAACAAAAAATGTTCAATCGATTGAATAGAACTTACCAAACACCTAAAACAAGAGAAATCTCATATTTACATGGTGGTGCCTAACTGAATTGCAATCGATAAAAAAAACATATACATTATTTACAATTTAAAGAAAATCATAATTTTACGAAAGAAAAGTTGTCAGCTCATTACTCCCTGCAGCTAAGATTTGCATGGAGGGGTCCTCATGTACCTATTGGCAGAAATAATCCTTGATGACTGGTTTGTGGTAGAGACACACCCGATGCCCATTCACCTTGAAAGAATGGCCAGACCCATCAACAATAGTCAAAGTGAGAGTACCATTGTTATGTACTTCTTGAATTTCATAAGGGCCGAGTAATCTTGTTCACAACTTGCCTAGAAAATTCTGGAATTTGGAGTCATAGAGGAGTGCCCAATCCCCTTTTTGAAATGTAATTTTTTTATAAGGTTATTGTGCCACTTTTCCCTTTACTGTTGAATAATTGTAGTCTGTTTCAGAGAAAGCATTTGAGCCTCATCTAGTTCGTTGATTTGTTGAAGTTGCTTGGTTTGGGCTTCAGTTAAATCCAGTCCCACTTCCTAAGCCATTGTTAGAGTCTTTATTTCGAATTCAATCAGAAAAATAGGTTCTTTGGCGAACACGATTTGGTATGAAGAGTATCCAACAGTATTCATACAAGTCATGCGATATGCCGACAAGGCCTCTGGCAGTCTAACAGCCTAGTCTCGTCAATGTGTTGAGACTGTCTTGGTCAGAATTGCTTCAATGACCTTATTGGTGTTTTCAACCTGCCCGTTCGCCCGCGGGTGATATGGGCAAGTGATATTGTGTGTAATGTGATTATTTGTAAGAGTGGATATAATATTGTGTCCTACAAATTTCCCTCCCTCATATGTTATCACATCCCACGGTAAACCATACCGCACGAATAACCCAAAGAGGAAGTTAATCACGGCTTCCTCTATAGCTCTTGCTAAATCTATTGTTTCCACCCATTTCCTCACATAATTTGTGGCAACCAGTATGTAGGCTTCTTGATCTTATGGCAGATGGAATGGGCCAACAAAGTCCAATGCCCATCTTTCGAAGGGTTTTATGACTAGTTGGGGTTGCAGCGGCATTTCATCAGATTGGCTAGGCTGGCCCATCCTTTGGTAGCTATCACAAACCTGAGAATATTTCTGAGCATCTTTAAAGATAGTGGGCCAATAATAGCCCATATGTAGTACCTTATGCCCTATCCTCCGATCTGCGAAGTGTCCCCCATAGGGCTCGTCATGGCCAGCCATGAGGATGTCATAAATCTCATCCTTGCGAATGCATCTGCGTATACACATATCGGACCCCGTGTGAAAAAGATATTTACTAATCCAAGAGAATAGGCTGTTACACTGAAAAATTTGTTTCCTTTCCCTTGCTATCAAATGCGTGGGTAGCTTCCCCACTGCCAGATAATTTTTCACACCTGCATACCATGGCATCTTGGATGCTACGAAAAACAAATGTTCATCTGGAAATTGGTCATCTACTACCAATGGATGATTTACCTTCAGAACTTGAGATAGAAAATAAGCAACTGGGCTTTCCTTTCCCAGACGATCTTTGATAGTGATGTCAAACTCCTAGAAAAGCAATAGCCAACAAGTCACTCGACCATTTGTGATAGGTTTGTTAGCTAAATGCCAAATGGTAGAGTGATCAGTGTACAGAAAAACTTGGTAGCCAGTTATATAATGTCTAAATTTGTTTATGGCATAAATGACAGCTAAGAATTATTTTTCTGTTACTGTATAATTAAGATTTGTAGCAGTAAGATTTTTTCGAATATAGTATATAGCATATGGTTTTTTTTCCTCCTCTTGGCCAAGGATAGTGCCTATCACTGCATCTGATGCATTTGTGGATATGTGAAAGGCAGATCCCAATTTTCTCCACATATTATTAGTGTCATTGAGGCTAGTTCCTTTAACCTGTAAAGGCTATGTCACATTTGTCAGAGCACCTAAAATCAACATTTCCAATTAAATCATATAAAATCACAACAATTTGTGAATTTTTTTTAATAAACCTATGATAATAGCCTCCATAACCCAGGAAGCTACGTACCTCCATCTTAGTACAGGGTGTAGGTAGTAAAATCATTACCTGTATTTTTGTTGGATCTACCTGTATCTGTATTATAGAAATATAATGTCCCAACATTACGCCTTCGGTCATCATCATGTGACACTTGAAATTGCTTAAGCATAACCTGGTAGCAATGCATCATTCTAATAATTTTTTTAATGTTTGTAGTGCTTGATGTAAACATATGGAGTGAATTCATCCATATATACTTCAAGTCCCACATTTATCAGGTTGGAAAAATGTTGAGTATAGCTCTTCGAAACATGGCTAGGGCATTGCATAAGCTAAATGGTAGCACTCTATAAGCGAATGTACCCCAGGGATAATGAAGGCTATTTTGTCTTGGTGTTTAGGGGTGATTTGAATCTGATTGTAGCCGTTGAAGCCATCTAGAAAGTTAAAGAACTGCTTCCCTGCCAAAGTATCAAGGACCTGATCAATAAAACGAAGAGGGAAGTGATATTTATGCATTGCCTTATTCTATTCCTGGTAATCCACAAAGATACGCTACTTCCCTTTTCTCTTGGGGATGACCAACAATGGAGAAACCCATTTGATATCCGAAATAGGATAAATGAAATTCACATCCAACAACTTCTATAACTCTTCTTTCACAATGTCCTTGAGATGTGGATTCAATCTCCAATGAGGTTGCCAGCTAGGAAGAGCGTCCTTTTCGGTATAGATGTGATTTGTACATAGTTTTGGATCTATACCCTTCATGTTAGGATAATCCCAAGAAAAATCCCCTTTATAGTTTTGTTGGACTTGAATGAGCTTTTGTTGTTGATCACTGTCTAGGCTACCATTAATGTTTAAAACTTTGTCTGGTTCAATTTCCACAGGGTCGTTGTTATGGAAAACAGTTGTCTTGATGTGATTATCATCGGTATCCTTCAAGGGATCTTCCAAGGCTTCATTATTCAGAAGTGATTTTAACATTTGACACTTTACATTGCTCACATTAGCTGGCTGATTGATAAAGTTGCTAACAACATCATCTTCAGTCTGTTCTTTGAATTCAACTGCCTCTACTACTATGAGTGGTGAACAAATGATTTCTTCCATGTATGTTGGTGGTTGTTTACATATTTTTACAATGGGAAGACTTGGTTTGGCAGGGGGATATAAAACAAGATTTTTTACAACATCCCCCTTTGCAATAGTCATGCTTCCCTCTTGACAACCTATATATGCATCATTTGTCACCAGCCAAGGTCGACCTAGAATCAAAGGGTGCCCATACAATTGACTCTTTGGGTTTATAACAAGAAAATCTACTGGATACTCCCATGAATAAACAGAAACAGTAATATCTTGTAAAGTTCCTTCTAGCCTTACCACTGAATGATCAACAAGTTCTAATAAGGTGGTGGTTGGTTCCAAGGTTGTAATACCAAGTTCTTGACATGTTTCTATTGTTAAAATGTTAATGTTTGCACCCAGATCAACTAGCATATTGGGAAAAGAGCAGCCATATATTTGAACTGTCACTATGGGATTCCTAGGAGCTTCATGCTTCACAAGAGTTTCCCCTCCCAAGAGTAAATCAGATAAGGTTACTACAACATGAATGGTGGGTGAATTTTTTTCTTTCCTCACAGGCTTCTTTACACATACCTCTTTAATTGTTTTAACGTAGATGGGAATGTCTTGGATGGCCTACAGGAGCAGAATTTTTATACAAAGATTTTTTAGTTCCCCTACAAGATCAAAATATGGGTAAACAATCGGCTTAGATATCGTTAACCTTTCGGAGAACGGGGGAGAAGTGACTATGAGTTGCTCAGGATATTTATGATGATTTATCTCTTCTCCTTGTTTTATTTCAGTATCAATTATAGGTGGTGGTGTATGTATAGATGGTGTTTCAATCTCAATTGATGGTTGGTCCCTATTTTCCTCAAGGGTAATGATATGTCCTTACCTCAATCTTAGTTCATTACATTCTTTTTGTTCAATCTCATAGTCTAAGCTTTCAAAAATCTATACTAGCTAAACCAGTTTATTATTGGGATTCAGATTTGGTTGATCTGGCAATTGAGGTCACAAAAGAGGATGAGGATTTTGTTGTAATGGATAAGGAGATGATAATGCAAGTTGAGGTTGAGGACTTGTCCCCATAGGAGTATTGGATATTCCCAAAGGTCACTGCCAATTTGTAGACTAGTTTGGATTTTGAGAAGTGGAGGTAGGCCACTGAGATAGATAGGGATTACCTTGCCAAATAGGAGTAAAAGGAAAATTTGGCTAGCCATTACCCAAAAGGGATTGGGTTGGCCATGGTGTCATATGGAATGGCTTAGGTTTCCAATTCGAGTAAGGTGATTAGCGTTGCCATGCTACCCTAGGCTTCTGTTTCTGATTAAACTACGAAGAAGGAAAGAACTGGCATGCATCTTGTGACATACCTGTACGTTTGGCCTACAATTGTTGACATTGGTTCATTAGATATACTAGTTCTATCTCTTCTTCTGCTTCCTTGAACACTGCTTTCAGCCTTGGCAGTGATGGACATTGTTTAGTGAAGTGATCCTTGGTACAGATAGTGCATGTTTGAACCATGTCTAATGGACACTCCCATTCGATGTGCTTCTTTCGACAACATGGGAAACAAACGGCCAAGTTTTTTTTAGCTAAGGATTGTTTTTGTTTAGCTTGTAGGATGTCCAACTGCATCTTGAGCGTGCCCAAGATGTTCGTATTGAAATATTCCAGGAGGTTACCGATTTCCATTCGCGTTATGCCTCCATTGTGTGGTTTGTTTCCCCTGCTCATAGGATCTCGGATTCCCTCTCCTATGTGTGTGCTTCCTCACAAACACCTGATACACGAGCGAACGATTTCATCATAATATTCTTGAGAAATATCCCCTTTCCCCATTAAGTTTAGAGTTTCTATCAACTCTTCTTTCATTCCTTTAATTAGGATAGCTCTTAGGACTTCGTTTGGTAAGGTGGTGTGTGGATATCTCTGCAAATTATAATGAAACCATTTGACGCATTCTTCTAGAGTTTCACTATCCTTTGCATCCATCTTAAATATTTCATCTTTTAGCTCCCTAGTCTTGCAAAAGTCCTGGTATCTTGTGAGGAAGGAAGTCTTCATATTACCCCAAGAATTAATAGTACGTCCACCTAGACCCATGAACCATCTTAAAGTTGCTCCTTTTAGAGTAGAAGGTAACACTTTTATCTTTTGAGGGTTAGTGGTGTAATCATACCCTCTGTAGAGGACATCAAATTCAAACAGGAAGGCACTAGGATCCTTAGTGATCATCCCATGAAAAATTGGGTTGCTCTCCAGAGGAATAGCCTTCATGGGGGCATTATCCACTTGGTTGACTATGGGGTATTCCAATGTCTAGGTTTGACCTTAAGGTGGATTATTTGACATTTGGTCAAATATGTGCCAATATCCTTCAGGGATTTCAGGGGGTTCTTTTTGAGTAAGCGGAGGATTAGAAATCTGGATTGGTTTTGCAGCACTACGTAGACCTAAGATAATAAGAGATCCTTGATCAGACAGTTGAGGTCCTACCTTAGTAGTTCCACTAGTTTCTTCCTCTCCATCTCTTAAGTTACACTGATGCTTGAGACACTGCTTTTCTTACAGTTTCATCTATAAAGGTTGTTCTCCCAAGGTTCACCGATCTCTTGGGTTTTGTGGATTTAGGTGGGGGGTTCTGATCTTTTTATATCTTTCTATTCCTAGTCATTCATAAAAACCTATTCCTATTTAATCTCTAAGATTTTCCTTAAAAGCGGGCTGGTAAGCAAACACTTTACTTGCTAGGTATGCAGGTTCTTACCTCCCGTTTTTAAAACCCAATTCTTTCGTAACAAGATAAAAACGAAATCACTTTGAAACACTCTCCCCGGCAACGATGCCAAAATGTTGGTGCACTAAGATGTCTTTTTACAGGCAATCTTAGTTCCTACATTAATTGGCAACCCAAAGAAATTCTTTTTATTTCAAAAGTGTGAACACTATATATGTAGTGAATTCCAAGGTTAACTAATAATAAATCATTGCAATTGCTAATGACTATTTCTTCAAACTCAATCCAAACAATTATGAAAGAAGTAACTCTCAAATAAATTCATAACATACTTTTAAATTCTACTTAACCTGTTATGAAAACAAAGGAATCTGAATACAATTGTAAAGAATGACACTTGGCAGTCTTCAATGGAATTGAAGCTAACTCACTCAATCATTAAAGAGAACTACGACAATTGAACAACAGATAATTGAAAAACGAATCCCAATTGAAAAACAACTGATAATTGAACAACAAATAATTATATTATGGGAAGTGATTAATTCTATCTTTGAAATCTATGATAACATTACTTGGAATGAACATCGATCTAATGCATAACCAATTCAATCAGTAGAATAACTCATATACAACACACAGCTAAATCTGAATCTCAAATTGTTGGGTTGTGTTATAATCTTTTCACGACTATCCTACGTAGTCAACTGACGGGTTAGAGGTGGAGTGAAGCCCCCCCTTCGTTGCACCGATTACATAGTGGGGGGGTCACAGTGGGTTTGAGGGGGGTGGGTAGCCCCCCTATACGAGGTCCAGGGTAATGCCCTAGGGAATTTTTTTTTGACCCTATATTAGGTTGGGCAGACCTACCTATGGTTTTGTGGATGGTTTTTGCACATGTTTTTGGACGCGATGGTTTTCGGTCCATGATTTTGGATGCTTCAACATGTATAAATATGTATTGTAACATTGAAAGGAACATAATCAAAAATCAATCTGGTAGTCCCATTTTAGGATCTAGCGGACAATGTCTGTGCATATGTGTTTTATGTATTATTCTCTCGCATTGTTTATTTTCTTTGTTTTAGAATTCATATGCAGGTAATTTCTGTACGGGATTAAAACCTAGATTTGGTATTAGAGCTATTTTGGCTTCAAGGGGATGACTTTGTTGCTGAGGGGTTTTGCTTGGGCCTGTGGTAGACCCTGTTCAGTGGGAGATCTGTGAGATCGATTCTGGTGGTGAAAGAAGATGGCGAGTAGTGGAAACATAGAGATCGGGAAACTTAATGGTCAAAGTTTTGAGTTGTGGAAACTCAAAATGAAGGATCTGTTGGTGGATAAAGATCAGTGGATTGTGGTAGATCCGAGTACTAAACCAACAGGAGTGTCTGATGAAGAATGGAAGAAGTTGGATCAGAAGGCAAAGAGCACAATACGATTATGTGTCTAAGATTTAGTATTGCTAAATGTATCAGGGGAAGCTACAACTAAGGCTTTGTGGGACAAGTTAGGGACTTTTTCCAATCTAAGTCTCTGGTGAATAAATTGTTCCTATGGAAAAAGTTGTATAACCTCAGGATGAAAGATGGAGACTCGGTGACAAAGCATCTGAATGCATTTAATACTGTGGTAAGTCAATTATTATCTATTGATATTAAAATTTCAGATGAAGATAAGTGCATCATTTTGTTGTGTTCTCTACCAGATTTGTGAGATAGTCTGGTCATTTCAATAGCTAGCAATGTAACTTCCTTACAGTTTGATGAAGTAGTCTCATCCTTGTTGATGGAGGAGATGAGACGGAAAAATATGGAGAGCCAGAACAGTCATGCCTTGTCTGTACGCGGATAGTCCTAGAACAAAAATGAAAATAAGTCATCAAGTGGGAGATCTAAATCTAGAGGGAGATCTAAATCTCTAGGAAAACCTATAAAGGTGGTGCACTGGAAATGCAAAAATGAAAGCCGCTACAAAAGGAACTATAAATCTAAAGCTCCTGACAAAGAAAAGGGATATGATGATGCTCCTTCTGCAGAGGCAAAAACCACCTTGGATGAAGGTGGGGATGTGTACATGGCTTCTGATCATGAAGCATGGTTGATTGACTCAAGTGAATCCTTTCACTTCACTCTTCATAGAGAGTGGTTGTGCAAGTATGAGAAATATGATGGTGGTGATGTCTTCTTGGATAATGACAAGAAGGCTAGAATCGTTGGTCATGGAAAAGTAAAGTTGAAGTTGCAAGGTGGAATGGTTAGAACACTTTCTGTGTTTTGCATATTCCTGCATTGGCTAGAAATTTGATTTCCGTAAGCAAGCTGGATGATGCAGGTGTAAAAGTAGTGTTCGAAAGGATACCTGCAAGATGGTTAGGGGAGCACTAGTATTGATGCGGGGAGTTTGGATTGGAACTTTGTACAAGCTACATGGTATAACTATTGTTGATGGATGAAACAATTCTATGATTCCTAAAAGTGGAGCAGAAAGTCTAGTGGTCTCTAGAGATAGGACCATGATGTGGCATCAAAGGATTGGACATATTGGAGATAAGGGCCTACGAATACTTCATGGTAAAGGTATTGTAGAAGGTATGAGTAATATCTCTCTGGATTTTGATTTCTGTGAAAATTGTGTATATGGGAAGCAAAATCGGGTGAGTTTCCCCTCTGGTGGTAAGAGGACAAAACATATATTAGAGCTTGTGCACAGTGATGTGTTTGGACCTGTGAAGGTTCCATCACTAGGTAAGTCTATGTACTATGTATCATTTATAGATGACTTCTCAAGGAATACATGGATATATTTCCTTGAGAAGAAACCTGAAGTCTTTAATAGGTCTAAAGAATTTAAGGCTTTGGTGGAAAACGAGACAGAGAAGAAGATAAAGGTACTGAGGTTAGATAACGGTGGAGAGTTTTGTAGCAAGGAATTTGAAGAATTCTATAAGAAGTGTGGTAGAGCACAGCAGAAGACTACTCCATATACACCTAAGAAAATTGGAGTTGCAAAGAGAATGAACAAGACATTGATGGAAAGGGCAATGAGCATGCTCAGTGGTGCCAGGTTAGGATGCGAATTCTGGGCAGAGGTGGTGGAGATAACATGTTACCTGGTCAACATATCACCTTCATCAACGTTGGAGGATAAGACTCCACAAGAGGTATGGACTGGTAAGAAACCCTCTCTTTCACATCTGACGGTATTTGGATGTGATGCATATGTACATGTTCCATAGGAGAAAAGAACCAAGTTGGATAGTAAATCTGAAAAGTGCATCTTTATTCGGTATAAGGATGGTTTAAAGGGTTATTAGCTTTGGAAACCAGTAACAAGGAAGGTTGTGTAAAACCGAGATGTTGTGTTCAGAGAGGTGAAATATGTTATTAAACATGAAGTCCAGCCAATGGAACCTGAGAAGATAGTGTTTGAGCTTAAGGAGGAAGAATAAAACTCTACAACAGAAGAGGAATCAGAGGATGAAGAGCAACAAAATTTGGGTGTGAGAAGATCAGTTCGAGAAAGAAGGCAACCAGAAAGGTATAGTCCATCTACTTTCTATTCAAATTTTGCTTTATCTGTTACTGATGATGATCCTAGAACTATGAAAGAAGTAGTAGATTAAGAGGATGGAAAAATCTAGAAAAAGGCCATGGTTGATGAAATGGCATCTTTGCACAAAAATGAGGCTTGGGATCTGGTGGAGCTGCCAGCTGGAAGGAAACCCATTGGCAGCAAATGAGTGTTCAAGAAGAAGACAAATGCAGAAGGAAAAGTGGAGAAATACAAAGCTCTGTTAGTAGAAAAAGGTTATTCCCAAGTGTTGGGAATTGATTTTGGTGACATTTTTTCTCCTGTTGCCAAGGTGGCTTCTATCAGATTACTGTTATCTGTTGCTATTTCTTTTGATTTTGAGGTAGAACAGATGGATGTGAAGACAACATTTCTTCACAGGGATCTAGAAGAGCAGATCCACATGAAGCAACCTGAAGGCTTTGTGGTGAAGGGTAAGAAAGAACTGGTATGAAAGTTAAAGAAGTCTCTGTATGGGTTAAAATAGTCACCAAGGATGTGGTATCAGAAATTTGATACATTTACATGGGGACTTGGCTTCACTAGAAGCAAGGCAGATCACTGTGTGTATTTTAAATTAATTAGTGATCGTGTTATCTATCTGGGCTTGTACGTGGATGATATGTTGCTGGTTGGAAATGAAAAAGAAATTATCGAGGATTTGAAGACCCAATTGTCCTCCAAATTCGACATGAAAAATCTTGGTGTTGCAAACTATACTTTGGGCATGGAAATTAAAAGAGATTGGGCAAAGAGGAAGCTTTGGTTAAACCAGAGAAAGTATGTCGAGATGATACTGCAGAGATTTAATACGCAGGATAGTAAACTAGTGAAGGTTCCTATTCTTGTAGGTGTAAATTTATCTATTGAAAAGTGTCCTAAGACAAAAGAAATGGAAGAGGACATGTCCCATGTTCCATATGCAAGTGTAGTCGATAGCCTAATGTATGTGATGGTCTGTATTAGACTAGGCATTGCACATGCAGTGGGAGTATTGAGCAAGTTTATGTCAAAACCAGGGAAGGAGCATAATTTGGACAACATTGAAGTCAGTCTTCAAGTATTTACGTGGTACTAGTGATTATGGTTTGTAGAGATTGTGTTCCAGTATGGGGTTATTACAGGGAGCTATAAGGATAGACTGTGACAGCCAAAGTGAAATTTTCTTGGCAAAGAACCCTACTTACCATTGAAAGACAAAGCACATTGATTTTCAGTATCACTTTGTGAGTGATATGATAGAAGACAAAAAGGTGTTGCTGGTAAAGGTGGAAACTTTGAAGAATAATGCAAATGCATTGGAAAAAATTGTGAGCTCTAAGAAGTTCTCTTGGTGTAGAGAAGCAATGGGCATTGCAGGACTGGATAAATGAATAATCTCTCCTGTGGCCCCTAATGGAAAGAAAACAACAAGTAGGAGAATGTTGGGTTGTTTTATATTCTTTCCACGACTAGGCTACGTAGTCAACTGGGGGGTTAGAAGAGGGTGAAGCCCCCCCTCGTTGCGTCGATTGCGCAATGGGGGGGTCACAAGGGGTTTGCGGGGTGAGAGTATACCCCCTCTAGTGGGTCTAGGGTAGTGCCCCAGGGAATTTCTTTTAGACCCTATATTAGGCTGGGTGGACCTACCTATGGTTTTGTGCATGGTTTTTGCACATGGTTTTGGACACGATGGTTTTCGGTCCATGCTTTTGGATGCTTCGGCATGTATAAATATGTATTGTAACATTGAAAGGAACATAATGAAAAATCAATCTGGTTGTCCCAGTTTTGGGATCGAGGGGGAAATCTCTGTGTATGTCTGTTTTATTTGTTATTTTCTCACATTTTTTATTTTCTTTATTTTAGAATTCGTATGCAAGTAATTTCTTTATGGGGTTAAAACCTACACAAATGAACATCAAAAGAAAATATGAATCGACAATCCTCACAATAGTCAAAATTATATTAACCTAACATTAACAAAGAATAAAGAATAAAATAGAAAATATTATAGCACAAGTGAAGCAGTAGATATTCTCTTGACTGGGCCCAGAGTCACCAGAAGTCTCCGCTATGAGATACTCAGAATATAATTATGATTTAAACAAAGTCTTCTTCATCAAAATGAATAACAAAGTTATATCATCAACAAAGTAACAATATTATATGTCCAAAAGAATAATTACATACTATGAATTTATGAACTCCTCATGGAGCTTGCCTTTCGGCCGTATATATAACAATTAGAAAAGTAAACAGATAAAATCAAATCCTCAGGATCAGAGGATCCTAAGGATTTTGCAATACTCAATCTGATTCTTTCATAAAATAGCATCGTTCTTCCCAGTCTTCTGCTATCCTGCCTTGCCTCTAATGTTGTCTTTTTACTTTATGAGATATTGTTGTTCTGTCGATTGAATAGCTATTGTCCAATTAGCGTCTTCTGCACATAAACATAGTAAAAATCAGTTTTTCCTTCTTAGATTAATCTAATTTGTTACTGATTACTTTTACCCAACTTCAGTTGTTATTTCCTCTACTTTTATCTATAAACAAATATAATCATGTGAGGATGAGTGATAAATAAATCCATTTACAAGGAGAAAACATACCTTTTTCTTGACCCAATAGCCTTCTGGAGGTGGGTGCTTGCATACTAGTATGAGTCTTCACGAGTACAAGATTGTAAATCGATTTTCTTTATATTAAGAAGATAGAGATGACAGTAGTAGGTGGTTTTTCTTCCCCTTTGGGTTTCCACCTTAAATCTTGGTGTCCATGTGTGATGGTTTATTCTATTATTACAGCACATAGTTACTGTATAATAAGATTTTGATGCACTGATTAAAGATCAACACATGATAAATTAACTAAATCATAAGTTCTCTGGGTATATGTTGGTTTCTTTAATCACAGTAGCATGCACACACAAGTTCAATTCAATCAAGTAGTGTACATAAGTCTGATTGGGAAATGAAAGATTAGTAAATTGTAAATATTGATTCACCGCCCCTCTCAGTATTATTTCCAACAATTGGTGTTAAAGCAGGTCCTTTAGAAGAGTCTTGATCACTTGAAGGGAGGTCTTTCAAGATGAAAAATCATGAAGGAATGGGGTCTATCAGACCACTAATCTTCAATGGGAACAACTTGGTATATTGGAAAATAAGAACCAGAGCCTATCTTCAGTCACTTGGAGCCGATGTTTGGGAAATTATGGAAGGAGGATACCAATTTCCAGCAGTAATACCTACAGATACAATAAGTAAGAAGTTATATGAAATGAATTCCAAAGAAGTCAATACTTTACTGGGAAGTCTTTCAGAATCAATATTCGTCAAAATAATGCAACTCAAGATAGCCAAACAGATATGGGACAAAATCATTCAGAGTTATGAAAGAGACTCCCAGGTAAAACATGCTAAGCTCAAAACTCTCATAATTCAGTATGAAACTCTTAAGTTGCATAATGATGAATGTATTTCTAGTTACTTTTTTCATGTAGATGAGATGGTTAATTGTATGAAGAATCTGGGTGGAGAAATAAAGGAGTCTACTTTAGTAGAGAAAATTTTGAGATCCTTGTCTTCTAAATTTGAGTCAAAAGTATATTCCATGGGAGAAAAACAGGATATTCAATCTATTACTGTGGTTCAAATTCATGTAATTCTAACTACCTTTGAAATGACGAAAGGAGGTCCATCATATATTAGAGAAGACACTTTCAAAGCATCAGCTAAAGGAAAAGAAAATGAAAAGAACAATGAATCAGGACATGTTTTGGAAGAAGAAGATGAGGTAAACTTTGTCAAGAAGCTTCAATGGGGCTCCGAAAGATTCAAAGGTAAGCTATCATTCAAATGCTTTTCTTGTGGTAGAGTTGGCCATTATGCTACAAAATGTCCTCATAAAGATAATCATGAAAAAGGAAAGGAATCTGCAAAAGGCTATATATAACAGGTTGTTAATAGAAGAAGTTATTATACTCAGGAAGGTAGTGATGGATTATCTAATAGTGATGAAGATGAAACTAAACAAGATTATAAACTACTCATGGCTTATGACAATGATGATTTTTTGGATGCCTTAGAAGAGGAATACTTTCTTGAAGAAATCATTAAACTCAAAATCTATTTGGAAGTAAAGAATATGATAACAGAAATGTTGACGCATCAACTCACTGAAAGAGAAAAGCATAATGAAAAACTAGAAAGTGAAGTTGTGGGTCTAAGAAAAGAACTTGAGAAGACAAAATAACTTAATCTTAGATTTGCTAAAGGATCGGAAACTTTAAATGAAATCATGAAGGTTCAACATTTTCCTCTTATAAATACATGTCTTGGATATACTGAAAAATCATCCCAATAAAAAAAGCCATCAGCCTCCACCAGAAGCTATCTTGATGCCACAAAGACCAATGAACAGTAGGTCAATCGTCAACAAAAGCCTAAAAGTACTCATCAGGTAAATCATGCTCAATTTACTCCAAGGATAAACATTAATAGAAGCATCAACCTAAAGGTAAAAAATACCAAAAGATTCTATGATCACAAAAACTTCTTTAATGGAAAAAAAATTTCGTGCCATAACTTTGGGCATAAGGTTGCTCAATGTGTTGCCTACAAAACTATCATGACTAGAGAAACATAAAATCATAGCATAACAGGAATCAAGAAAAGTTCGTATAATCAATTTTCTCCTCTTGAAGATGAAATTGAATGTTCATTTTGTAATAACTTTTGTCATGAGGAATCTAAATGCAGGGCCAAATTTTGCCCAACACTTCAAAAGGAGCAAACACCATCAAATTCCAGGGTATGTTGAAAGAAGAAATTTCAATCAGAAAGATGTGGAATAGCTATATTTGCAGAAGGGAAAGAAAAAAAGTGGTACATTGACAATGGATGCTCTAAACACATGACAAGTGATAAAGAGAAACTTCATTCATATAATGCTTTAGAAAAGGAAAAGAATTTCTCCTTTGGAAATGACACACCACTTGTCATTAAAGGTAAAGGTTCTGTTTATTTGAAAGAGAAGGTTAAAGCTGGAAATGTCATGTATGTTGATGGTTTAAAACATAATTGGTTGAGTGTTAGTCAAATGTGTGATCAAGGAAATGAAGTTGTGTTTTGTTCAAACAAATGTGTGGTTCGTGATCTTGATACAGGAAACACTATAATCAAAGGTACAAGAAATCCAAACAATCTATACATAATGAAAGGACGAAAAAAACAATCCGATCTAAGCAAAACGAATGAAAATTGGTTATGGAACAGAAGATTTGGGCATCTAAGCTTTTCTTAAATAAGAAAAGCATGTAGGCTCAAGGTGGTTCGTGATCTTCCAGATATCAACATCCCAGAAAATACCATGTGTAAACCATGTCAAGTCGGTAAGCAAACCAGTGTTCATTTCAGTGAAATAAAAGGATCAACAAGTAAGCCTCTTGAACTCATCCATACTGATTTGTGCGGACCAACAAGGAAAAATTCATGTCATGGATAAGAACACTTTATTTAATTCACTAATGATTTCCCTAGAATGTGTTGGATAGGTATATTAAAGCATAAAGATGAAGCATTTGAAAATTTTAAAGCCTTCAAAGCTTTAGTTGAAAATGAATCAGATCGAAAAATCAAATGTCTTAGATCTGATCGAGGGGGAGAATTCATATTAGATGATTTTTTTTATTTTTGTGAACAACATGGAATAAAAGGAAAATTCTTTGTTGCCAGAACTCCTCAAAAAATGGTGTAGTGGAAAGAATGAATAGAACAGTTCAACAAATGGCTCGAGCTATGCTTGATGAATCTGGAACTCCTACCACCTTCTGGGGTGAAGCTACATTTATTGTCATGACTATTCTGAACAAAGCCAATGTTCGAGTAAATAGTGATCAAACTCCATATGAACTTTGGTATGGTAAGCCTCCTAATGTAAAACACTTTAGAGTTTTTGGAAGAAAAGTTTCATCAAAAAGACTGAAGAAAAACTTGGTAAGTTTCAACCCATAGTAGATGAAGGAATTCTTCTTGGTTATTCATCTAGAATTAAAGGATACAAATGTTATAACAAGAAACTTTAGAAAAATATTGAATGCATTGATGTAGTAATTGATGAAGAATGCAGAAACCCGGAACAGACAAAGGATCATTACAATGAGGAGGATGATGAATGCTTTCCTATATCAAATCAAAATGATATATAGGAATAAACCAATGAAGAATTAGAAGAAGATACAACTAACATGGAAAACACTCCATCTAGGTATGTTCAAAAGTATCATCCAGAATCTCAAATTCTAGGAGAAAAGGGGTCTGGAGTACAGACAAGAAGAAATATTGCAGGAACTTCCAGTTATCTAGCATTACTATCCTCCATAGAATGACAAAATGTTAATGAATCTACCAAATATGAATGTTGGGTTAAGGAAATGAATGAAGAACTTGACCAAATTGAAAAGAATGATATTTGGGAACTAGTTCCTAAACCTATTGATAAAAATGTTATAGGAGCAAAATGGATATTCAAGAATAAATTGAATGAAAATGGAGAGGTTATTAGAAACAAAGCAAGGCTTGTATGTAAAGGTTATTCTCAACAAGAAGGTATAGTCTTTGAAGAATCATTTGCACCTATTGTCAGACTTAAAGCCATAAGAATGTTTCTTTCTCTTTCAAGTTTTCGGAAATTCAAATTGTATCAAATGGATGTAAAATCTGCATTTCTTAATGGAGAGTTAGAAGAGGAAGTCTATATTGAACAACTAAAAGGATTCATTTTAGGAAATGATGCAATGTTTGTATGCAAGCTCAAAAAGGATCTTTATGGACTAAAACAAGCTCCAAGGGCTTGGTATTATCACCTTGAAAAATATCTTCAACAACAAGGGTTCAGAAAAGGATCTGCAAACAACAACTTATACACCAAAATTGAGAATGATAAGCTACTAATTATTGTTGTTTATGTTTACAATATCATGTTTGGCAGCAATGAAGAATCTATGAGTTAGAGCTTTGCTTCGGTTATGTAGCAAGAATTTGAAATGTCCTTACTTGGTGAACTTTCTTATTTTCTCGCTCTACAAGTACAACAAACATAATATGGTATTTTTCTTTCACAAACCAAATATCTCAAGCAAATTATGAAGAAATATAGAATGGAAGATTCTAAACCAGTATGTACTCCAATGGTAACAGGATCTAGTCTCAACTCTAATGATGAATCACCTACAATGAATCAACCAGCCTACATATCTATGATTGGAAGTATGCTCAATCTAATAGGTACCAAACCTGATATCATGCATGCAGTAGGAATTGTTGGAAGGTTCTAAGGAAATCCAAAGGAATCATGTGTTAAAGCTATAAGAAGAATATTCAAATATCTTCAAGGAACTCAAGACTTTGGTCTATGGTATCCTAAAGATACAGATCTTACTCTTCATGCATATACAGATGTAGATTGGGCAGGAAATGTTGATGATTGAAAAATCACCAATGGAGGTGCATTCTATATGCGATCACGGTTAGTATCTTGGTTCATCAAGAAACAAAGTTCGATTCCTTATCTACAGTTGAAGCGGAATATCTGGCTATTGCATCTTGCTGCACACAACTACTCTGGATGATGGAAACATTGCAAGAGATTAAAATCACATGTTCTCCACCCATCTCCATCTTATGTGATAATACAAGTGCCATTAATATTTCGAAATATCCTGTCATGCACTCCAAGACCAAGCACATACCCATTAAAAGGTTGAATTGGAGTATGTTCCTCCAAAGAACAGGTTGCTAATATATTTACCAAACAACTTCGCAAAGAAACATTTGAATATCTAAGACAAAATTTGTGAGTAGTTTCTGCATCATCCTACTGTTAAATCCAATTTTCAGAAGATATGTTTTTTTGATAGAAAAACAGTGGGTCAGACTCTGACATGGGTGCTCAGTCTGATATTGATGATTATTGTCTATTGATATGCTTTTTTCATTGATTTTTATCTGACTAATGAAGATGCCTTGAAGAATGGTTTGTTGACAATGACCATGTAGCACAGGTTCAGGGGGGGCATTAGCCTTCACACACATTCTGCATTGTTGGCATTATGGTTGCTGATTTCAGCTATGGTTTCAGATGTTCATTGTTGCACAAATCATGTAAAGATTTAGGGTGTAATATTTCACATTCTGTCATAGTCTATTTTCGAATGAGTCCTATTGGACATATGATGTAATTTGTTTCCCCACTATGCATGGGAAGGATGATGTAATAATTGTTATATTTCATCCATGTATAAACAATGATATATCCCCACTTGGTTGGGTGGATGAGTCAAATTTGGTGTATCCCCACTTGCTTGCGTGGATGAGCCAAATTTGCTGTATCTCCACTTGGTTGGGTGATTGAGGTATGTATCAGTCATTGGTGATAGGAAGGTCATACTCACATAGTTGAGTTGTCAAGTCATGTTATTATTTTAAAAAATATCTTTGCAGACTTTGCATGTACTCAGGGGGAGCATGGACAGCAAAATGTATCTCAAGGGAGAATATCTTGGTTTGCGCTTTGCCCTTGATGTCAAAGGGGGAGAGTATATTTGTGTTGCTTGATATCTCTAACGGTTTCTATAGCTTGCAGTAATCAACAACAATATCGTTTCCATCAAAGTCCAAATGAGGATATTGTTGGCATTATGATAGGAGTGTTGTCCTTGATGACAACTCACTCAGAATTCAGTTTAGATTTGATTAAAGGCAACTCTCATTGTAATGGGTTAATTTAGAGGTAATAGGGCATTGGTACACGAGAACAGGAAGTTGGAAAAAATGTCTACTGATCAGAATCAAGAAGTTGAAGGAAAATGATGTTCTAAAATAGTTTAAGTTGCATACACAAGTTCACCTTGTCAAAGAAGTGTATACACACAGGTTCACAAAACAAAAAGAGCATATACACATGCATGCACTTTAACAAGAGGAAAAGCATGTATGGGTTGGAAAATCAAGGAAATTCAAGTTTAAAGAATACCAAGGATCAATACCATGGTATTAGTCCACAATATTGACTGGAGTAATGGTTATTTGATCCCATCCAAGAATACCACAAGATCTAGTTGTTGTTTTGGTCCAAGGTATTGAGGAAGGTAAAAAACTATATAAGGAGGAGAAGATCAAAGGGCCAAGTGTGCAAGTAAAAAGGGTTTCTCAGGAATACTTCTATTTGAAGCATATTTTATGTTGCAGTGGCTATCATTATGATATGATCTGAAATATTTTGTGCACCTTGGATATAATGTTGGATCAAGATCATGAGACCTGAAATGAATTATAATTGTATCATGTGATATTGGTTCGGGTAGATTTGATTGCTTAGTCATGTTTTATTCTTTAAATATCATGATTTGGGTATTTCTAAAGCACGGAATAGTAGCAAAGTTGTAATTTAATATTTGCAGATCTATATGATGGTTCGCCTTGGTAAAGGAGCGTATACATGTAGGTTCGACTCTTCCAAGTAGCATATGCAAAAGAAAAGCATGTTGTTCAGAAATCACTGATCTAACTGATTAGTGCTGCTATTTTACTGTTGTCTGTCAATGAAGTCTTCTTAGACTCAAAGTAAAACTTAATGCATAAGGAGTTTGTGTCTGATTGATTGATTGATTTATTAAGTTAGAATGGTTATATTTGTTGCTAACTATCTACATATCTATAATTGGACAGTAGATCTTTAGATTGTTACTGGTTGGTACACTTTTGATTCAGAGGTATTATGACTCAGTACTTTTGGAGTTATACGTAGGTTTGGTTAAAGGAAGTAGTGTATACACGCAGGTTAGGTTCACTAAAGTAGCCTATGCATTCTGATGTATGATTTTTGAGGTTGCAGTTGGTTCTGAATGATGATGCAAGTTTCTGTATTCAGCACAATGTTCTAGTGACAGTGGTCTGACTGTTTAGATTAATTGATTATTGGTTGATGCAGTTTGAGATGGGTCTAGTGTGAAAATTTGATGAAATGTGGCCTTCATAGTGTGTTGTTGTGTACCAGGAGTATCCAGTCTGAAAATTTATGAAACGTGGTCCCTGGAGGAGGAGAGAAGGTTGTAGCATTCTGCAGGTTGGTGCCGACATACTAGTAAACATATCGGCTAGTACAAGAGCTAGGGGGTTGTAACTCCCTTCCAGTAGAAGCTAGAAAATGAGAGAAGGTTGCATCCTTCTGTATGTGGGTGCCTACATACTGGTATGAGCCTACACTAGTACAAGATTGTAAACCGATTTTCTCTATATTAAGAAGATGAAGATAACAACAGTAGATGTTTTTTCTTCCGCATTGGGTTTCCACCTTAAATCTTGGTGTTCATGTGTGTTCCTAATTTGTGACAGTTTATTTTGTTATTACTGCACATAATTACTGTATAATAAGATTCTGATGCACTGATTAAATATCAGCACATGATAAATTAAAAAAATCATAAGTTCTTTGGGTAAATGCTAGTTTCTTTAATCACAGTAGGGTGCACACGCAATTTCACTTCACTGAAATAGCGTATATAAATCTGATTGGGAAATGAAAGATTAATGAATTCTACATACTGATTCACCGAGCCTTCTAAGTATTGTTTCCAACAACTTGGACAGGGCCACTGATGTAGTTATGCATGTTCTATCTATTCACCTCCAAATATTCCTTGGTGGAAATATGTCTCAGCTAATCCAAGTATTCCTCTAAGTACCTACTGACCTGGTTCTTGGGTTTGGCTTTAGTGGGTGAGCCAACTGATGGGATCATGTGGGACTTCACTAAGAAATCCAATTTTTTTTATAATTGTGCATACGAGGCCTAAATGTTGCAAATGAATGAGGCAAGTTGTTTTTTTTCTGGATCAACATATGCACTTTTGCTTTCTCCAGCTCTTCATGTGGTTTCCTTTTATTAACCAAGTTAAGTAGTTCCCCTTTGTATCACATCGTCCATTCGTGCACAGTAGCGATTCCAACTTGCACAATTATGAGAGGTTTGACAAAGTCTTTACACTATTGTTGTAAGACCTAGACAAGGAAAATTTTCTTATACACAGTAACGAGCTCCTCATATAAATTCTTCATGGTATCTCCAAGTGTTGATACTTCACTAAGTATCACTACCCTCATTTCCTCTAAAAATGTAGGAGATGCGAGATCATCTGAAAAATGGTTCTTATGCACTTGTACAATCTTCTTATAGATTTCATCATATGATAGATTGTACGTGTCCATAATCAGATCATCATCGAGAGGATCAACTTCCCCTTCCTCACCTGGATCTGACTTTGCTGTTGGAGGTGGTGGAGACTAAATAGTGACCTATTGTGTACTAGGCGTTAGGTCGAAATCTTGATTTGCAGCTCCAGTTTCGCCTCCATGCAATTGAAATCTATCAACTCTTCAATCTGTTGAGAAATCTCTTAATCCTACATCTATCCACTCTCCTCCTATGCTAGTTATCGATTTTGTTCTTGTCCTTCAACTTCTTTCTGCATTGTTTCTTCTACTATTGCACTCCACCTTTCTTCTTCCTCCTGATTATGTGTCTCTTCTTGTTCGTGATTATTATTTTCTTCCTCCAATCTCCTCTGTTATTACCTCTTCCTCTCTTATGCTCTCTACATCCTTTGTTTCCTCTTTGCCTCTGTTGCTAAAGTCACTTTCATAATAGTTGGATTTTCTTTCATTTTGCGACTTCATTCTCCCCCAAGGCTATAAGAAACATTTCTCTTTCCCTTATCCTACATGGGTCAGCTCCCTTCTACTATCACTGCTTCTATAGTAGCTTCCTTCTATGGAGTCACCTGTGAAGTTCCATCAAAACACATCGGTTTGTGGGTCTTGGAGGAATTATATCAATTCTTCCATTGATCCTACTCCTACTAATGAAATGTTCCGCTGAGGAACTGGAAGTGAATTCTAGCATAGTGGTATTTAAAAATACCATGGGTATCATACAAATTAAAGTCTCGAGTACTGAATGCAAACTTCTCTATCACCTTTCCTTTGGTATTCATCACTTTCATGTTCTTTATCTTGTACAATCTAATTTGTATAGGAAGAGTTGGCAAAGGTGCTTTCTTCTTCCTATTCAAAGCTTGACAACCCTATGGTAGGATGATATGACATTTCTTGCATGACAAGCTTATCAATGGCATACCTTGGAAAAATATGCGACAACTTCTGACCATCGAACACTCTAATGAAGGTGCTATTGGGTGAAGCAAAATGATCTGAGATCTCTGATACTGCTTCCATTGCCCCTCATGACATGTAAGGTGGTTCTTCTTCAAAAGATCATCCTATATAATAGAATGAGGAAGTGGCCAATTAGCTTCTCCATTACTCCTCAATGGCTACAATTCGAGAGTAGTTTGCATTGGATGTGCACGACAGGGTCTCATTGTGTCCAATCCCAGTTCATGCTAGAGAATGCATTATGTTCATAGATTTCATCTAGTAAATATGCAAAGATATAAAATCTTTCTTGCCCACCCTTGAGATGATTCAGGGCGTTACCTACATGGATATTTCATTTTCGAGCCAACAACTATGACTGGTTGAAATATTTCCCCTCCTTCACACCCTGGTTTAATAATATTTCCCACCCTTCGAGAAAGGTCTTTGTGCTCTGCTGACTATAGATTCTACACTCTAAGATGATCAATAGCTGATATGCCCTCCTAAGAGACCTTGTCTTATATGTGTTGGTGGGTGTCTATCAAAGACTTGATGCCTCTTTCACCTAGCTCTTAACAACATCTTTCATGCCAAAATAGTTATTGGTGTTATAAAAGTATGAATCCATGAGTGTCTCTAGCTTAGGTAGATGGTACATATGTTGGTAATTTGCTGAGAGAAAAGTAGCAAGGCTTCATCTACTGGAGTTTCTCAAAGTCATGGTATTCACATCAATATGTGAGAAAATCCAGTTGATCACATATACGCATATGAAGGCTGGATATTTGCATGCAACATTGTGTAGCCCTGATTTATGGAAATTAATGTACACCTGTTAGTCCTCTAGGTCTGCCTCGAATTTATTTTATGAAAAAACTCAGTTCACTTTCTACCATGTAAGATCTGATTCCTCTTCCACATAAAATTGAGTGTCTAATTATACTGGTAATTTTATTGGTGTGTTCTCAATTTCTTCCCCTATACTTCTTTCTGTGGTATCTTTTGAGGCAGATCTCTTGGGTACAAGGGTAACAATGGATGCTGGAGAGAATTTCTCAATAATTGTGGTGTCTGTGGGAGGGAAAAGGCACTCATGGCAAGTATAAATTAGCTTTTGCAAAACCACTTTCAAAGAAACATCAGGTAGCAAAGTAGTGCATTGATGAGAAACATTACACAATTCTTATAAGAAAGGGAGGGATAATGGCTAAGGTAACTACGCATTGTGTAGTCTCAGTAGCCAGTGATGCAATCTGAGGCTTGAGACTGTGCAATGCATAGTTCATCCTAGGAAGTGATAGGGAGAGACTGTGTATTGCACAACATTAGTAGCCAAGGGGGTAGGACTAAGCCCTGGAACTATGCAATGAAATTTTAGTCCAGCTTGTACTATACATTTCATATTCTTATAGGCCAAAACTCAACTTGTGCTTCAGACTTGTGTAATGCCCAAATAGACAAGGGAATCCATGGCCACTAGAAGTGAATATCTTCCCAGTGAGGGTGTAGGAAACAACTAGATCTAAAAGATAATGCAAGTTAAAACATTTGTCTAACTAAGTTTGGATAGATCAATGTGAATGAAGTGCAAAAACTCAACAAATGGAAGAAAAAAAAAATAGCGAGGAGAATCACCAAAACGGTGATCTTCGGTGTGCAAAACAAGAAAATCGATGTGATTATTATGAAAGGTGAACGAAAAATTGAAGCAACACTTATTCAAGCTATCATAATTTAAAATTCTAACAACATGAAGAGAAACAAGAAAAAAAAAACTCACAATAGTGAAACGACAAAAATAGACCAAAAAGTGCCAAAAGATGACAAAAGCAAAACTCACCCACAAAAGTGATGCAAACTCCACTGAAGGTTGCTTGGTCTCCTTTAGAATGATATAGCTCCAAGATATAATGTACAAATGATCTCTAGAGACATCAATTAAATATATTTTGGTAGATTGGGGTTTATGACGCACATGCCTAAAATCAAGGAAAAATCGACACTTGGCAGAAATTTATAAAAATAGGGATTGTGCCACCTTCAGGAAACTAATGATGAATCCCTATTCTCTAGGGAATTTTTTTTCTTTCTTCTTTTTCAGGAACTTTCCATGCACACTACTAAGGAATTTTACACAATTCTGGAGAATTGGTTAACTTCTTGGGTCAACGCATTTTAGAATTTCTGAGCTCAAGGAATGGATTGCACATTTTCTGAGCTTAGTGTTGGGCTTCCATCCATGACTGCACATTTCTCAAGCTCAAGGCTAAGCTTCCAGTCAGGCCTATGGAATTTTTATTATCTAGGCTAGATTTCCATCTGTGATTGCATAGTTTCTGGAGGCAAGCCCAAGACTGCTGCAAAGTCAAGTCATAAGGTTTCTTATGACTTAAAAAGATCAGATAAGTATGAAAAAAAGAAAACATAGGAACACCATAAAAAGAAAACTCTTAATCAAATCATTAATACTTAATGACATTCAAATATAAGCTCGTGTAAATAGAAGGGAAGGCTCCAAAATGTAATCATATGAAAACATTTAGAGGGTGGTCGTAGCAGCTACAACACTTAGTGTCACACTGGTATAAATCTAGCTCTCTGTATGAGTTTTGTATCATGCAAAACAAGTATAACTCTTTAGGAAGTACCTTTTAGTGCATTAATTATCATAGCTTCTTCACTTAGCTTGTGTTAAAGACATAACCCCTACCATTATCTTCATCAACAGAACACTAAACCAAGCCAAGTCAAGCTAAGTTTTTTTATTGGGGATTAGGATTATATAGATACGCAAGTGAAAATAAATGTCAGGGACTTAGTTTTCACCTCTGGTGTTGCTATGCTACTAATAGGCCTAGACAATACCTCGTTGGAGTCACTTTAGGAACAAAAACATTGCTCCACTGCCAGCGAGCCTCGACAGTACCCTGATGGAGTTGCTTGATTCTCCTCTCTATGCAATAAGCCTTTCTTTTCTTTCACCTTTCTTTTTTTTTCATTTTGTTCATAGAACTTTGCATAGGAACTTATTGATTTAATGAGGTGGAAAAGGGATCCTGACTCATTGAGAGAAGAATATTTTGTCCCTTCAAATAAGGATATCTATACATATACCTCTGACACACTTGTTAAGTTTTCCTCCCCTCCTTACTCTACTCGACTTAGATGACAAGGATTAACCAAAAATAAAATTTTGATTAGAGAAGAGGGTACTAGTTATAAGTTCAAGCATCATGATTTCACTATGTTTTTCTTCGAAAATAATGTATTTTCCATCAAAGTGTCATCGACCAAAGATGAAATATTCATGTAAAGAGAGGGATTAAATAGATAACCAAGTGTTGACGGTAGCACAACATCCCCGTGAACTTCACCATGCTTGCTTCAGAAACCATCACAGTCTCATGTGGAAGCTATTCTACAACTAAAAATAAATGAAAAGACAGAAAAAGGAGAAAAGCAGAAAGTAAATCAAAGAAAAACAAAACAATGAGAGGAACAAACTACTCCTACTCCTAAACTAACATAGAATAGGCCAGACCAGTGTAACCATCGATGCATCGTTTTCCCTATATAAGGGAGGGAATTCATATCAAGAAAGATATTCAACAATAATGACAAACAAAAAAGAGAAGTAAATATATACCAAGACATTCGAAGTTTGAAAATATACACAGAAAAGTATGAAAGAAAAGCGCATGAAAAACATTATGCAGATGCATTACGGTGTTTAAGCACATTGCGACTCAAAGACATACAAGAACAAACTTTCAAAATGAAAAATTGGGTGAACATAAAGAAAGAAGATAACTTGCATTTTTCAACCATGCTCACCAGGTATGACTCCTCCAATGAATGAGAAATAGGATCATGCAATGCAGATGGAGGATGAGAAAATTGTAAAAAATATTGATTTTCAATTTTTGCAGTAGAGTGATGAGGAGCCTTGAAAGATACATCATTGTTCTAATCGAAATTGGAACTGATATAATGACTGCAAGAACCTAACATAACTATCAAATTGGGTTGAATTACCTTGACAACTTGTGGAAGCTACAAATCATCAGAAGGTAGATCATGAAAGAACGGTGGCATAGAAAAATCAACAGTGGAAAAATCAGAATCATGAAAAAATGAATGGGTGAAAAGGGCACGACAGCCATGATCAAAAAGTTCAAGATCAAAAACAGATGCATCCTAATGATATGACGAATCATAGAGAGGGGAATATTGGAAACAAGAAATTCCACCCTCTGATTCTTCAAAATGATGAGATGATAGATTGGAGAGATCAAAAAGAGAATATTTTTCCTCTCTGCATTCGAATGAAATATTGATATTCCACGAGTTCTGAAAATGATCGGGAGTAATATCGTTAGAAAATAATTTTTCGCAAGATTTAACAGGAATGAGAGAATCATGGAAAATATTAGGATAATGGGGGGGAGGTGAGGAAGGAGAAAAATCAACCTTCATTGCAGATTCTTTTTCAGGTGTGGACTCCCACAAATAGTCATCGTAAATGATATCACAATTTTTCTGCGAAACACCAACTCCATCCAGAACTTAATCCTCATGAACATCAAGAGAAATATTCGAAATGAGTGAGCACATAAACTCACAATATAGAGGATGAAAGGAACCAACGGATGGAGGATGAGGAGATAACACATCATCGCGAACATCAGATTCATAGTTCAAACTTACGATGAAAATTTGAGTTTATGGAGTGGGAGAAGAAGGTGGTAAATTAGTGAATGAATTCTCAAGTTCTCCCACCTCAACCTATGGAATTGGAGTTTTTTTATTAGAATGAGATGGAGAGTCACTTGGTATAACAACCTCATCCATCGTAGATTTAGAAGCTCTAATACTGAGGTTTTTTGGGAGGCTTTTGAAAGATTACTATTTGTGTAGATTCATTAAAATGTAAACAATAAATTCAAATTTCTCTTTCATTAAAGGCCAATCAACACCATATTCAGAAAATTCAAAACAAAAATGAATGAAATGATCATGAAAAGAAACAAGAGATTCATCATGTGCTTTTCTAAATCACTTAATTTTCATGAAACACAAATTTGTAATCATACCTATCAAAGGCATGGTATAGTTGTGTGGCAAGATGTTTGAAAGGGTGTATGGAAGTGACAAGAAATGTGTAACACCATTCCCTTACATGCCCTTCAAATGTAAGAGTGAACAACCTACAAGAAGCATCCTCGCAATGAATATTGTGTTTCATGCAAAATTCAAGAAAATGAGTGGTATGCTCAAAGAAGGTTGTTTTAGGCTCGCCATTTAATTTAATATTTAAAAAGTAATTAATAATTTCCACTGGAAATTTTAGTTTTGAGGTTATAGAAAAACATTATGGGGCTAAGATATGGGAGGAAGCCATTAATGAGTTGGAAAAGTTCAAAAATACTTCATGGGATCAGCTTATCATCTGGCCCTCATTTTAGTGCCAGTTTACGATGTTGGACCCGCCAATATCCATGGGATCTCCCTGATATGAATTCCAAGTTAGACCTCACACCATTTGTTGCAGGAGTCCCATCCGAAATACATCTCAATTGTCGATGTAGTGGGTGTTAATGATATGCCTTGGATGCATTTACGCATAGAGTGATGTCTAGTGACTTTGGTACGAACAAGTGTGTGACCCTGTGGAGATTCAAGTGTGATGCATGAAGGCTCTGCTGTGTCGAAGGGAAAATAAGTGAGCCCCTTAAAATCCTGTAATATTACACAACTTGAAAGGAACACACAAGCCTAATGACATTAGGAGATAATATGAGAAATAGTTCACAAGATCAAAGTGATGAATTAATACAAAAACACACATTCAACATGATTAATACCAATGAAAAAGGAATAGTTCATAAGCGTAAGTGTGAGTTAAATAACACACATTGCAAACATAACAAGAATAGTCCTACTACATTTACAACATATGCATGAAAATGTGTCGGCATTGAGATTTTTATTAAGTGAAAGTTTCAATCGTACATACACTATTGATGGACCACTAGCCCCAATAGTGGAACGTAAATTCAAAATCACCTGCTCCTCCAAAGAAACACACTTCCTCTACACTATGGAGAAGCCAAGGCTCTCACAAAATTCCCAAGGTCCTGACTCTAAGCCTAAGCCTAGCCAAAAGTTTGGCTCCTAAAATCACTTTACATGAGTTATGAGGTTCTATTTATAACAAGGGCGGGTGAATCTTCAACTCCCCTTTGTGAATTTTGGATTTCCGTCATGACTCTTCAACTTCTTTACAAAATAAATCATTACTTTACATCATGACTCTTCACATTCCAATATTGACACTTGGAATTCCACTGACAAATTAATTACAAATAATATTGCAATTTACACTCATACACATATAAGAAAAAATAGGGTAGAGCCAACTAGATAGCCTAATGAGACATAACACTATAATGCTTGAGTTTGGGAGAACTCAAGCTCAACAACTTCCAATTGATGTTTCTTGGTCACGTATTGGTGCCAGTATTAGTACTATGAGATGACATCCATAAATTATGTGATGGTGTCTGGATGAAAGCGGACTCTAGCCTCCATGGCATTCAAGTACAATGATTTGGAACTTGTTTCAACTTCCTTCTGAAGCATGAGAAACATTGTCCACACTTGGACATGCCCACCAATGTAGTTATGCATGTTATTTCTATTCATCTCCAAATGTTCCTTGGTGGAAATTTGTCTCAGTTGCTCCAAGTATTCCTCTATCTCCCTCCTAACCTAGTTCCTATGTTTAGATTTAGTGAGTGAGCCAACTAATGGGATCCTGTGGGACTTCACCAAGAAATTGAAACTGTTGTATAACTATGCATACGAGGCCTGAATGTTACCAATGAACGATGCGAGGTTTTTTTTTTTTGGATCAACATCCACACTCTTTTTTTCTCCAGCTCTTCATGTGGCTTCATTTTCTTGCCCAAGTCAAGCGGTCCCCCTTTTGTATTGCATTATCCATTAATGCACAATATCAATTATAGATTGCACATTTATGAGAGTTTTGAGAATGTATTTTCACTGTTGTAAGCCCTGCACGTCAACATCTTCCTTACACATGGTAACGAGCGCCTCATAGAGATTTTTCATGGTCTCTCCAATTATCGATACTTCACTAAGTATCCTTGCCCTCATTTCCTCAAGATGGACCTACTCAGAAGCAATGTTCTGAGTTGTTGCTCGAAGTTGTTAAACCTATTTCCTAGCATACTACAAATTGTTTTACAATTTCTATTAATAGACCATTAGATATTGAGTGTTTGAATCTTCTA
This sequence comes from Pinus tabuliformis, assembly GCA_031772625.1. NCBI lineage: Eukaryota > Viridiplantae > Streptophyta > Pinopsida > Pinales > Pinaceae > Pinus > Pinus tabuliformis. The sequence continues at coordinate 556,506,894 of CM062806.1, forward strand.
CACCTGCGAAGGCAAATTTGGCTGAGGAAATGGCTTCGGGATTCCTCCTAGTGTCGGCCAAAATCAACCTTTCTCTAATAAATGCAGGAGATGTGATATCAGATTGAAAATTTTTCTTACGTGCTTGTATAATATTCTTCTAGAGTTCATCATATGACATATTGTACTTGGCCATAATTGTATCGTCATCAAGAGGGACAACTTCCCCTTCCTCACTTGGAGCTAAATTTGCTGCTGGAGATGGTGGAGTTTGAATAGTGACTTCTTGTGGGCTAGAAATTAGGTCAACATCTTCATTCTGTGGTTCTAGTTCCACCTCCATGTCATTAATCTCTATTAACTCTTGAATTTGCTAAGAAAGCTCCTGATCTTGCATATGTCCACTCTCCTCCTCTATTAGTTGTTGGTTCTATTCTTGTTCTTCAACTTGCTTCTTCTTTGTTTCTTAAGCTATTATGATCTTCCTTTGTTCTTCTTCCTACTTTTACTTCTCTTCTTGTTCTTGCTTCTAATTTTATTCCTCCAAACTCCTCTTCTCTTCCTTCTTCCTTTGTTCTAGTCTCCACATCCATTGTTTCCTCTTTTCCTCTGCTGTAGAAGATGATTTCATAATATTTGGATCCTCTTTCATTTTTCGAATTCATTCTCCCCCTCGACTATAACCAACCTTTCTCTTTCCCTTATCCTGTGCGAGGTTGCTCCCTTCTACTGGAACTACTTCCAAAGTAACTTCCTTCTATGGAGTCACCTGTGAAGTTCCTACAAAACTGACCATCTTGTAGACCTTGGAGGCATTATAACAATTATTCCATAGATCCTCGTCCTAGCAATGAAATTTCCTCCCAAGCCATTGAATGTGAATTCTCACATAGTTGTATTCTTAAATACCATGGGGATCATGTGGATTAAAGTCTTGATTGTTGAATATAAACTTCTTTATCACCTTTCATTTGGTATCCATGATTTTCAAGTTCTTTTTCTCATACAATCCAATTTTCATAGGAAGGGTTCGTGAAGGTGGTTTATTATACCTATGAAAACCTACTGACAACCATGTGTTGAGATGATATGATACTTTTTGCATGACAAGCTTGTTGGTGGCATACCTTGACAAAAGATGCGGTGACTTCTAACTGTTGACCACTATAAGGAAGGTGCCATCCAGTGAGGCAAGCCAATATGAATCTCTGATACTGCTTCCATTTCCCCACATGACATGCACAGTGGTTCTTCCTCAAAGATAATCTAGCAGAATGAGGAAGTGGTCAGTAATATTTTCCATTACTCCTCAATGGCTATAATCTAAGAGAAGTTTGCAGTGGATGTGCAAGTTAGGATCTCGCAGTTTCCAAGCCTAGTTCATGCCAGAGAATGCATTAAGTACACAAATTGCATCCAGTAAATATGTAGACATATAAAATCTCACTTTCCCTCCTTGGGGAGGATTTAGGGCATTACCTACATGGATATTTAATAGTCAATCCAACAAGTAGTACCAGTTGAACGACTTCCCCTCATTCACAAATTGGCTGAATAATATTTCCCACCCTTTAGGAAAGGTCTTTGTGCTCTATTGACTGTATATTCTACATGCTAAGATGATCAACAACTGATAGGCCGTCCTAAGAGACATTGTCTTGTATCTGTTGGTGGGTGTCTATTGAAACTTTGTTTCCTCTTTCACCTAGCTCTTAACAATAAATTTTGTGCCCAAATAGATGTTGGTGGCATAAAAGTATGAATCCAAGAGTGTTTCTGTCTCAAGAAAATGGCGCACACACTGGTAATATCATTCCAAAAGAGTAGCAAGTCTTTGTCCACTGGAACTACTCAAAGTCATGGTCTTCACATCAATATACGAGACAATTTAGGTGATCACATCTGCACATGGGAAGGATGGATATTTTCATGCAACCTTGTGTAGCGCTAATTTCTAAAAAATAATGTACACCTACCAATCCTCTAGATTTGCTTCAAATATATTTGCTGAAAAACCTTCGTTCAATTTCTTCCATGTAATATTTGATTTCTTTTCCACATATAGTTGAGTGTTTGAGTATACTAGCAAGTTTACTAGTGTGCTCTCAACCAGTTCCTCGATACTTCTTTCTGTAGTGTCTTTTGAGGCAGCTCTCTTGGGTGCCATTTTAAAGTGACTATTGGAGTGAAGTGCTCAGCAACTGTGGTACCTGTGGGAGGGAAAAGGCACTCACGAGAAGTATAAATTAGCTTCTGAAAAACCACTTTCAAAGCAAGATCATGCAGCAAACCAGTGCATTGATGAGAATTGTTATGAAATTATGATGAGAGAGGGAGGGAGATTGGTTGAGGGAACTAAGCATTGCACAATCTCAAAATCTAGTGATCCAACCTAAGGCTTGGGACTGCATAATGTGCATTTTACCCTGGGCAGTGACATGGAAAAACTGCCCATCTTGTAGTCTCAATGGCTAAGGGTGTAGGATTGAGCTGTAGAATTGCATAATATGCAGTTTGGCCATTCAGTATTGTCCATTGTGTAGTCATAGAGGCCAAGCCTCATGTTTACTTCAAACTTGCACAATGTTAGACATGTGAAATGACAAAAAGTGACAAAAAAGCACCAAAAGATGATGAAAGCAAAACTCACCTAGAAAAGTGATGCAAACTCCACCGAAGGCTCCATGATCTCCTTGGGAATTCTATATATCCAATATTGAATGTAAAAATGAGCTTTAGAGGCATTGATTAAATATATTTGTGTAGATTGGGGATTATGACATGCATGTCTAAAATCAAGGAAAAAGAGAGGTTGGGAAGAAATTTCTAAAAATAGGGATTGTGCCACCTTTGAGATACTAATGATGAATAACTGTTCCATAGGGATTTCTTTCTTAACTTTTTATTTTTTGGTAAAATTTTCATGCACACTCCTAAGGAATATTGTACAATTCTAGAGAATTGGGAAACTTCTTGGCTCAGTGCATTTTGCATTTTCTAAGTTGAAGGAATGGATTGCACATTTTCTCAGCTTAGTGTTAGGATTCCATCCATGACTGCGCATTTCTCAAGCTCAAGGTTGAGCTGCCAGTCAGGCTTGCTCAATTTCTTTCATCTAGGCTGGCTTGCCTTCCATGATTGTGCAATTTCTGGAGGAAAGCCTAGGACTGCTAGAAGGTCAAGTCAGAAGGTTGCTTGTGACTCAAAAATATTAGATAAGTATGAAAACAAGAAAACAAAAGAATATTGTAAAAATACAGGTCCTAATTCAATCATGAATACTTGAGGATAGTCAAATATAAGCTCATGTAAAGAGAAGAGAAGGCTCCAAAATGTAAGCATAATACAAATTTTGGAGGGTGGTTGTATTGACTACAATAGGAAGTTTCAATTCAATGATCCAATCTAAAGCGTCTGAAAAGAGGTTTTCACTTGAAATTTTATTATTTTCTTCTTATTTTTCCTCCTTTTGAATTTTTATTTCTTTTATTTCTATCGTACTCTACTGGAAAAAACAAAATTTGTTTCAAGTATAGGAATACTTCCAATGGAGCCATGTTCACATCAAAGTGACAGATAAACTCATGTGTAGGCTCAAAATATATTTTTTGACATGTACCTTGAATGTTAGATACCAACTTCTTTCACGGAGGTGAAATCAACAATTATTGAAGAGGTGTGTGTTGCTACAACTTAATGATTATTTGGAACCATATTTCAATATAGTTATCACGACCTTGGTCCACTCGATAATTTGGATCATCCTATATGTCTTCTTATTCCATAAAATCCAGATCTTATTTTTCTTGTTGATTATTCTCTTGAACACATAGAGGATCTAATGGTGAACATGATGAAACTTCCTCAATCTCTAATTATGAGGTTGTCTCTCCATCAAGTGCAGCCCATGATCCCTTGGTCTCCTCATTTAAATTTTATTCTTATGGACGTTGTCCTTCAATGAAATCAAGAGAATCTCTTTTTTGTGATATCCTTCTTGATGTAAGATGAATAGCATTCATATCAAGTGGAGTTGTTTGGAAGTATTGTACCTCGACATTTTAAGTGGGTTGAGCTGCTTCCTTGTGTGAGTTTTGAAATTGTGGTATAGGTAGTTCAGTGGGAGTGGATCTTTGAGATGGATGTGGTTGAGGTTTTGGTTGTGGTGGAGGTGGATGGTAGTGATAGCATCGAGTTGGGTATGGAGGATATTGAGGAAAATATTGAGAGTAATTTGGATTTCTACCATAAGTTCCTTGCCAACCTTGTTGCCAAGATTGGTTTTGGGGTTGAGATGGCCAAGGTTTCCATGGAAAGAGTGTGCTCCAATTTCTTTGAGATATATGTGCATAGGCTTGAAATTTTGAATTAGGTTTTTGCATCATATCAGATTGACTAGGATTCCATGGTCTTCTTGGAGAAACATAACATAGTTTCTTTGGTGATTGACTTGCTCCATTGTCCTCTTGCAAAACTTCCTTCAACCTTGGTAATGATAGGAAATATTTAATAGCATGTGATTATGCATGGAAAACACAAATATCAACATATTATTTTTTCTCATATTGCATTCCTAACATTTCTACTTGTTTTCTTAGATTGCTAAGAATTTATATTTTAAAGTTAACAAACAAAGTTCCAAATTCAGCTTGACTTATCGGTCTTGATGTTGATTTATTTACTCTTTCCCTTCCTCTTGATATGCACTTTCATGTTTCACAAATTTCTTCACATGATAATTTGTATACACCACCTCTACTCGTGAGATCAAGGAGATCAATCCACTCATCACTAACTTTTCTAAGAGAGTTTTTAGTGTGTCAAATGCTAAATGATGTAATTTGTTCCTATTAACATTATACATGAATCTCTCTATTATATCCTCAAGGTTCTCATCTTATTTTTGAGTCATTTTAAATATTTATTCTTAATGGTCATGATCTTTATATTTTTCTAGAAATATATTTTTCATACCATTCCATGATATTATTAAATTAATCCCTAAATTCATGAACCATTTAAGAGCTTTATCCTTCAATGTTCCTAGAGAAAATCTCAATTTTTGAGCATTTAGTAATTAAACATAAGATCCACAAAGGATTTAAATTCAAAGAGAAAGTTTTTGAGATTCTTTGACCTCATACCATGGAATTTGGGAAGGAAATATGAAGGGATGTTCTTCATATGGACATTGATATTAGTATCTTGCATGGGAAATCCAAGAGGATCTTCCTCATTGTCATCATCTCCATCTATCTCTTTTACCTTATCTGAAACCTATTCATCTTCTACCTACAAAAGTGGATGGTGATGTGTATCTTACTACACCAAGTTCTAAAATGAGGAGGGGGGTGGTTGGTGTTGGAGAAAGATGCCTGATGCAATTTTCTTGTTGTTGTAGAAACTAAAAGAAATGAATAAACTAAGGAAGAAAACAATGCATTCTTTGACACCTACCAAAAAAAACACAAAAAACTAATGAGCCATGATATTGGAAAAATAATGTTGCAACTCCCGAGGCTACTAACTTGAATTGTCAACCTGGGGTTCATACAAACTTAAGAGTTATCAACAGTATATGTAAGGCATAAAATGTATCCTTCTTTAGTTGATATGATGTAATGGAGTAAATGCCATGAAATCAAAGCCTAAACTAATTTCAAATATATAAATGCTACTCTATTTTCAAGAAATGGAAATGCTACTTTCCCAAATGTAAACACTAATCCTAATTGCAAGAAGGTAAAGGTTATGGTATTTCCAGGAATCAGAAGTACTTGTCTATTTGAATAATGTAAACCTTGTGCTACGTGAAACAATGTGAATCATTATTCTAGTTGAAGAATGTGAAAATTTTCCTTGAAAATAAACTAATCTTATGCAAGAACAATAATTTGTAAATGAAATCCTAAGAGCATGAATTCCAAGAAATAGGCCTAATCTACTTTGTAAAAAATACAAGTCCTAAGTGGTGTTTATTATTCCTCAATCATCGATTTAGGGCCTATGGGTAATTATTCAATCATAATAGACAAAAACAAAGCTTCTAGAGAAAATATGATCAAGTTTAGACGTGTCATAGGAGTGCTACAGGAGGTGCTACAAGAGGCCTTATTTTTCTATAGTAGGAGATAAGTTTCGGAATGCCATAGTAAATCAAATTAAAATGGGATGGAATTTTTTTATTTATTAAGTAGGATTTCTTAGGACTCCATTCGAAGTGGACTCACTTGAAAATAACCCTATTAACACGTGCTTAAAAAAGAAAAAAATTACTAGAAATACAATAACTATTGGGCTAGTTAACCTACCAAATACCAAACCTAATGAAATGAAAATGATATGGGGTGAATTTTTTTATTAAATTGAATGTTTTTATGAACAAATCTAGGTGAAATCAATTCAAATTAAGCTCATTAACATGTTCTAAAAGATGCCAAAAAATTACTACCATTTTGCTACAAGGGACTTCAAGAAATTCTAGATTTTTGAACTAGTAAACCAATCCAAGTAGCTCAATGATAAATATGACTTTTAAAAACTATTAAAAGGATGCATAATTATTTTGAATCTGAAAATAACCTGCAAAAAAACTCACTTCAATCATTTAACCAATCTAACCGGTTAGCACTCCTCGGTGTCCCAAGGCTGAGAAAGGATACCGAAGGAGGTAACCTCAGACCACTTTGGACTTGGTAGCTAGCCTTACCAAATAAGAGAGGGCTATCTCAAAAAATATCTCACAAATAATGGAAGTGACTGGAAAATATATGGACTTTAGGCTAGGTATTTAGTACAGTAGGGTTTGATTTTAGGGTTTTCTGGACAGAAGCACTAGGTCTAGGAACTAGGTCAGGATTTCAAATGATCAGTTGCAAGGATTAGATGGGGCAAGGTAGATACAATTGGTGGCACAAGGAAAAATTTCATTGTAGTAGGGTTAGGGAAAAGAAGCAAAATGATCATAAAAGTATGAATTCATTTTCTTAGAAGAGAAAACAACTATGTGAAAACCTCAAACAAATGGAGAATATGGATCATGAAATATTCTTTAAAACTTAAGAGATAGACACCAAAAGAACATAAATGGAAGCTAGAAATACTTAATCGTCAAATGTATAAAATAAGGTGAAGAAACACAGTGCCAAAAATCACATAACAAGAATCCCATGAAAATAGTTGCAACTCTATATATTTATGCAAAAATGTCTAGTACACTAGTCCAAGAGATGAGCTTCATGAATCCAACCCCCTCTATGAGTTCATTTTGACTATATATATATATATATATATATATATATATATATATATATATATATATATATATATATATATATAACACAACATTCCCCCTCTCATGGGTTGAATCCTCCTTCTCAGGAATTGATTTCCTACTCTTACCTAATCCCTACCACATCATGAGTAGTTAGAAACTACTTTCCTTTTTTACATAAACTGTTTTGCATTTGGATTGAAGGCATTTATTACAATGAAATTTACATGAAAATGACCTTAACCATCATTATGAAATTCAATTACACCATTAAAAAATATAGGAAGAAAATTACATCATGTGAAAGTGACTTTACCTTAGAAAACTTCGAATTTTGACTTCATGACAGAAGTGCAGTGTGCCCATGAGGGTTTGCAGAAGCGCAACGTTCCTTTGCAGAGCCCTTTTTGGTCACTTTTGTGCATATTAAAGCTGAACTGAGGGTTGGTGTAAATAAAATAAGATGTCTAGAATACCATTAAACCTTTAATCCTGCAAAAATCCACCTCCATGACACCTAAAAATCAAATCTCCCAAAGCTACTCCAAAAGCGCAACATGGGGTCCAAAAACGAGGCAAAGACATGAAAAATGACTTGTTTATTGACTTTCTTTCCAACATTGTGATATGAAATGGCAAGGGAAGTGCATATATGTGATTTATAGGTCAGGGGATATCCATCCATGTAATCAACATGTCATTTAGGTTCCTTTAGAAGAAGCGCAACATGGCCACGTTGCGCTTCTGTGCAACTAAATTGCCAAAATTAATCAAAAATCTAAAAATTGACCAAAACTTCTCATTTTTTTTGGAAAATTCATTATTAGCATCTATCAATGATTTCCTATACAACTATAGATGCATCAACAAGCAAATCCAAGTTATCCCTCTTCTTTAGCTTAATTAGGGTTTTCTTAAGTCTCCTTTTCATATTCCTAACCCTAATTTTAGAAATCTAGTTATTAATGTAATAATGACTAGCCATGTATCTCTTAAGGTTTGTAGCTTTTTTTCCTATCTCAGGAGCTTCTCTAAGTTCTCATTGATTCTCTTAAGCCATTTTTCTTTTTCCTTCTCAATCTTAGCTGTTATAGGGTCAACAGGGTCATTTTGTACTGATGAAGGAGATGGCTCCTTGTCTTCCACTTGCTCTACTAAACCAATCATTATTTTAGATTTTTCATTTTCCTTCATTGATGATGGAGGGAATTTTGAGGTACTATTACGCATCAATCTCATCTTTAAAATTCTATTTCTTGTTTCAAGAAGGCCAACATGTAGTTTGCCTTGGCAAGATCATCTTTTACTTCTTGTATTTGTGCTCATTGCTCCTTGATAATTTTTGCATTTGATATATCTCCATGGTCCATCATCTCTTTCTCATAAGGTATCTCTTCCTCATATTACTACAAGGGTGAGTCAGTTGTATGCCTATATGACTATTCCATTTCTTCTTGAACTTGCTCAATTGTAGTTTCCTTAGGCAATTGTCTAGTTTGCGACCTAGCCAGAGTTCTAGGTGTAGACCCTTATTTAGTGATCTCTACACTAGGTGTCCTTCTAACAGAAAACTTGTTGGATGAGCCAACCTCATGTGGCCTTGATGATGCTGATGGAGTGCTTTGACTAATAGGTTGACAAGTGGTAGGCATAAAGGTAGTTGATTTCATGAATGTCTCCCATGATATATTAACCTGTGAAGGCTGATGAAGAACAATGACTTTGACCAAACCATGATGAAACAAACTTGCTTGGTGATCTTTCCCTTTTCTTTGTACTTTCTCAGTCATCTTGACTAAGCTCCTAAATAAGTAGTGGGGTAGGTTTAATGGTTTGATGGAAGTGAAATGCATCAACAACCTTATGTGATACTGATACAACCTTGAAAACCTCCCTTCACATGTAAAGTATTTCATGATCATCTTCATCAATGGAGCATATATATCCATCAACTATCCAAAAGGAAAAATGTGTGTGGGACAATCTTTATAGTGTGGTTTCAGGAAGACCTTATAGTTTTCAATGTCCAAATCCATCCCTTTAAACCAAATCTCTCCTTGGTTAGGGATACTTGTTGTTGCAGCTATGGCATCTGTTGATATGATGAAGTCAATCCCTACTATTGTGGTCTTATCACTCCTAAAATTGGTGGAAAAGAGGCTGGTCAACTTAACAAGGAATCCCACCTCTTGTATTCTTTCACAAAACCCTAGGCAGCGAGCATCTTCAAATGATTTCTTGATGAATGATGAAGCATTAATCTCTTTCATATTGGATGGATCAAATCTAGAGACAGGGCCACCCTTATTTTATTTATTCTTATCATTGTCCATGGTTTTGGTTTTCTTGATAAAATCCTAGTCTAGATAGGAGGGAAGGGTAGGGTAGGATTGGGAAAGAAGGGTAAAATACAACAACTAGTTTAGGTATAGGAATTGAGGGGATATGGATTAGGTAAATTTGTAGGAAGATTTTGGGGGATAAGGATAGGTGTTAGGGAGACTTGGGAGGTGTAATCACTTTAAATGAGTGAGGGGAAGTAGGAAAAAAGGCTTAAACATAGTCCTAAACCATAATTTAGCTAAAACACAGTGTGGGCTAGGGTTTGTGGGGAAAATGGGAAATATGAAGGGACTGGGTATGGGAAATGGTTGGGGTAGTATATAAGGTGTGTATGAGGGTGATAGAGTAGGAAAACTAGGTATTTTATGACTGAAATGAAACAAAAACTTACAAAAACCAAAAACACAGGGAAGCCTTGGGAGAGGGATTTGCAATGATTTTTTAGGGAAATGACCACATGAGAGAGGTAGTAAAGACCAACTTAGTTCATTTGGAGTCCCTGGAACCTATTGAATGTTGAATGAATCCCTTTGGATTTTTATTTGGCCCTCCAAGATAAGAAAACACAACATGCTAACAGAAGCGTAGTGTGCTTAGGAAAAAGTGCACCGTGGTAGCAAATTAGGCCTTGATGATGAAATGATAAGGTATTTGAATGTTGAGATGAAGATCAATGATGGAGATATGCTTAATGAAGATGAAATGAGGAATAAAAATCCTTGGATGGTATTCTAATAGCTTAAAACTCAATTTTTTTCTTTGGTGATTGTGTGACATTATCATGTACTTTGAAAAGTGACTTGATGAGGTAGTGTATTGCATCTTTATTACATTTTTTGGAAAGGTTACATCTCCATGTGGGGTAAATGTACCTTTGATACATATTTGACAAACTTATCCCTAATTACTAACTCCCATGATGGTGACAATAGTGATGACATGACTACCATGTAGATTTTGATGACATGGGCAAATGGTGACACCTAATGCATATCCTAACCATGGTTTGGAACTTCGAACCCTTTAAGTATGCATGTGAATTACTTAATTAAAAAAATGATTACCAAGACACTCATTTAATGACCTATCACAAGGAATGATGACATGACCATGATGACATTTCTTGACCTTGAAAATGGAGGGAGTAGTAATGACACTTAGGACATGACTCAAGGCTCATTTGACAATAAAAACACATGTCAAATTTTATTTGAAAATATAAAAATTTGACCGAAGATCCTCTCAATCACATGGAAAGAATACATTTGATTAGTGGTGACTCATAGACACTAACATGACCTACAACAAAAGTAGCCTAGATAGTAAATGTTGAAATAAGAGATGCAAGTGAAGAATACATTCAAGGGAAATAAATAAATTGTATGAGAGGGATATCAGGCTCCTACGATGACCAAGACTAAGGAAACTAAAAGTCCTATGAAGGAAATTGAGCTTTAGAGGCTAAAAATGGGACCAAACATCATTATTTAGATCAATCCAAGTACATCACTGCAAGAAATGAAAGTGGAGTTCGTAAATAACAAGTTGTATCCACAAGGAGACTGTGAAATACATGCCCCTCAAGAAAAATTCAAATTTGTACTTATAAAAATTGATGGGTAACCATTATCCTTGAAAGGAGGAAGATTTCCCATCCAAAATCCCTCAAATAGTGGATTTGGTTCCCAATACTAGGAATTTGCATTAAATGACAAGGAACACATTCCTAGATTTTCTCAATCACTGGAGCTCCAGAATTTTACAATAATTTCATAATATCTTGTTCATTTATTTTCCAATATTGATCCTCTTGTATGAGGGATAAAGTGCCTAGATTATCTCATCCTCCAAATATTCATAATCTACCAAATATTCTAACAATATTATACAAACATAAATAATATTAGGCACAAATATGAAATTATCTCTAAACCTTCCTAATGAGCATATTAAAGTTAAAAATATGTCATCTAATGAAAAAAAAAAAAAAAGACATAATGTGTTGGAACATGGTTAGATGGGCCTTGATTTATGTCTAATTTGGTGGCCCATCACTCTCAGTAAAAGAGTGCAAGTAAATCTATTTCAGTTGTGAGCTCTTACGGGATAGATTTAGAGGAGATCTTGTAGGCAGGGCAACATGATGAAAATTATTGGCATTTGAGGCACAATTTACATTAGCATGGAAAAGGTGATAGGGACGACGAGTATCAGCTCACAAAAGATAGTTTGGTGAGCTTTAGAAGCATGATTTATTTGCTAGATAGAAGTGAGCTCAAGAATATTATCTTGAGGGAGTTTCATGTCAAATTGTATTTAGGTCACCCAAGATATCATAAGACTTTGAAATAAGTCAATAATTTTTATCATTAAGTGAACTTATAGAAGGAGGTGGTTGAGTTTGTTGTGATATTTATGGACTATTAGTGGGTAAAAGTAGAGTGCAAGCATCCAACTAGTTTATTGTAGCCTATTCAAACTCTAGAGTGGAAATGGGAGGTCATTTCCATGGAATTCATTATAGTTTTACCAAGAACATCAAAGTAGCATCATTAAATCATGGTTTTGTTTGAAACATTAAGTAATGTAGCTCACTTCATTGTAGTTAAGTCTGCAAATTTAACTAGCGAGGTAGCTCAGATCTTCATTAAGGCGATAGTGAGATTTCATGGTGTTCCCAAGAAGATCATATCAGATAGAGATTTGAAGTTCAATTCCATGTTTTGGTAGGAGTTTTTTGCATGCTAGGGTACAGAGTTGGATTTTATTACAACTTATCATCTGTATACAAATGGACATACGAAGAGGGTGAACAGGATTTTTGAGGATATGTTGAGGATTTATGTCATGAATCAGTAGAGGCAGTGGGAGGAGTATCTTCCACTGGTAGAGTTTACATATAATAATTGGTATCAAGAATCCTTTAGGATGAGTCTATTTGAGGCTCTTTATGGGCAGAGTTTTAATACTATGTTCTAGCGCTACAACCACCCTCCAAATTTTTTCCTTAGCTTCATTTTGGAGCCTCCATACCAATCGTCACAGCAACATGTCTTGGGTCATCAAGTACGTAAGCACCAGTGATATTCCTGTAGAAAGACAGCCTGTCAATCAAAACTTGATGCATTACCCTCATAGGCTATTCATTTGGACTTGGTCCAGCAGCAAGATGAGAAGCTCCTTCAAGAATTTGTGCAAATCTAGAGGGAAACCAGCCTTCCCTTTAAAAATTGTGCAATCTTGACTTGTAGCCTATTGGGCCCCATAATTGCACAATTCTGTTGAGAAAGCTTCACCCATAAGATTTCACAATCCTTCCTAGTTGGGCTGTTGAGCCCAAAATTTGCACAAATTTAGGTAGCAATCAGTTGCTCTACCTAGAAATTATGCAAATCTTCTGAGCAACCAGCCCAGCTCCCAGCCAGAAATGCGCATTTTCTCCCAATAGTCGAGCAACCTCTTACATTTGTATTTGAGTTGACCGTTTCTCTCTAGGACCGAACAAAACTGATTTGCATGCATGGGTTTCTTCTCCCAAGGTCGCATGCAAAGGCATCCCTTGATTCAGGGATGTACTTTTAGCAGCTAGAACTTGCATGCTAGGATCATAAGAGAAACCTCCCAACAAGTGTCACTCTTCCTATGTCTGTGGCATGCGTGTCACATCTTTGATTTTACCAAAACTCATGAACCGGATGCTGCAGAGCTCATTCCTAACGTCAGCCTTGCAACTCTGACATCCCACATAACATATAGGAGTTGTGGGAAAATTTAGCTAAGTTTCTTTGGGGTACGACCACTTTCCATGTCTTGTGTTGCATTTATGGTGCTTTTTGTGTTTCTCTTCGTATGAACGTTGTCTTCTTGATTTCAGTGGGTGCCTATCTTTTTTTCATACATAATAGCTTGTACTAGCACCATTTCAAATTTCGTTAACATCTCATTGTTTTCGCATGCATGAAACTGTCTTTCATGAATTTTCGCTGATTCGGCCACTTGTCTCACTCACATGCATGTTGTTCCATTTTTGGAATATATCATTCACTGTTTGCATGCGCAATCATTCACTTATGCATACACTCAGCATTTCCATGTATCCACATTCACTTTCACTTTCAGTTTCCCTTCTCCGAGTCTAGGTAGCCTTGGCCCGAACTCCGCCTCACCAAGAGGGAAGGCTCTGTCTTCCTCTCAGGAAATGCGCATTTACTCCCAATGACTATCCTGCAGTATTGCATTGTGAAATTCTGAGGGATAGTGACTGTTGGCCAAGAAAATTGTACAACGTAGTCACTAAGGCTGCAACCATTGCCAGCTAAGATTGCACATTGCGTAATTCTAGCAGTCAGCAGCCAAACTAGACTATGTAGTGTGTAGTTCCAATAATTAGTCAACCTCCCAGTAGCCTAGATTGTGCCTTGTGCAGTCTTGGCAATCAATCTCCTGAACTCCCATCAAAAATTGTGTGACCTCCATGATCAGTCACACAGGTATGTTGCAAGTTAGTTCTCAAGTTCATTTTGGTTTTTGACTAACATATTGATTTCCATAGGTGTTTCCATGTCTCCAAGTATCGTAGGTGTTCATCTACCTCTCAGCAGCATAGCTACAATAGTTTCTAGTAGAGTAGAGTCAAAGACACCATTCAGAGCACACTTGGGGATGTAGTCGATCAAGTGTCTATGAGCTTGACTACTCGCGAAGACATCAAGTTGTTCGTATACAAGGAAATCAAGATATGATGATAGCAGTATCATAATGAGTAGCATCATGAATAGCAGCTGAAGGCAACATACCGAATGCAACAAATGTGAGAGGATGTTTGTTGACAACATGTACGCAGAACAAAGTTGAAAGCTCAAGAAAATCCACTGATGATGAAAGCAACTTTGGAGACTCAGGCTATGAGGTAATGGCATGATCGTGCGAAGATAGAGAATGGAACAAAGAAGGAGTTGCATGTGCTGAAGTGGCAACTTAAGGAAGAACATGACCTGCACAGACAAGCGAATGAGTTGCAATAGGAACAAGAACAACGAGGGGCATAACATGTAGTCACAGACAGAACTTCACCCATATAAGTTATAGATCCATTGTAGTAGTTGGCACGAAGTAGACATGATGAGTAGTTTTTTTTATCACATGCAAGGGATTCAATAACATGCATGTCATTGTGCGCACACATGCGATCCAACCCTTTCAACACACTCACCGAGATGAAGACAAGAAGCAAGTCCAATTGGAGTTGAGCATGTAGTCAACAGTTGATGCACATGACCATCAACACACACTGGAAAATCAACACAGACACTATGCATTAGTGTGTTTCCAGTTTAGTTTCACCAAGAAGACTATGCGCATACTAGCAGACGAGTTGGATGAAGGAGCCACACTAATGCATCGAGATGCAATGGAGGCAAGAGTTCGCTTCAGAAAGATGTCACCATGGACCGCATGCACACCATCATGGACGACCAAACTTGGCATCAGCTCACCACCTTCACCATCACAAGCAAGTTAAAGAGTTGGTCTCACCACAATGGACCGAGTGTAAATGATGTCTTGCATGGCTTTCTCAAGCCATTTTCTCTCACATGGGCACATGTGCATTGTAATGTAATGTCTTGTCAAGTGGAAGTTCAAGTGTTGATAATTGGATGTAACAATCATAAAGTAGATGAAGAGTCATGAGGGTAGATGTACTATCACAAAGGGGAATGTCAAGGGTCACTCGACCCTTTACTATAAATAGAAACTCATAACTTATTGTAAAGGATTTTGGTCAGCCCAGCATTCGATAAGACTATCTTGAAGAGAGCTTGGACAATATTGTAATGAGCCTTGGCTACTCCACTGCGTAGAGAAAGTATATCCCTTTGGAGGAGCAGGTAGCTGTGGTTGTAACGTTCTGCTATCAGAACTAGTGGTTAGACATGGATGTATTGTATGACTAGAACTTATTGTTGGGCCTAAGAATTATCCTTAAAATACATCCACTTTCACTCCATTCAACATCCACTTTCTCTCCATTCACACATTTTATCACCTATATTTCACCACCATGTCATCACATTAGCTTCACTTTCATCATTAAATGTGTTATCATTGTGTTTTCCAAAACATTATTAATTCTTAGTATTTTTAAGAGAATTTGTGGTTAAACTTTAGAAAATAATATCCATATACTTATACCTAACAATTAGAATAAGTTTGTTGACATGTGTAGGTACAAAGGAAGCTTCTAAGGCACCCTTATGTGGCACTCTATGTTCGAATTCGAATTTGAGGAGATCATGGACCTCATGGAGAAGATCATGGAGGATACAGTTATGTGTCGCCATTGTTTGAGAGATATGTGGATTTGAATAAGGGAATAGTGGATCCACATTTATGAGTTTGTTATCATAACTTTTGTATAAATAGGAGTGTTATCTCCTTCATTTGTAATCTTAATTTTTAGAATTTAGAAACTTAGTCCTGCATTTGCAATTTTAGATTTTAAATCATTGTAATAGAGAGTTTAGAACCTCTTGGAATGTAGAACTTGGAGCTTGTAATTTCAATTTGCAATTGATGATAAATAAAGTGGATTGGATTTTCATCTACATTTGACTTCTTTCTAGGTGTGCTTGTAGAGCTATGGAGGGCCCCTATTGCCTCACTTGCATACTTGTTTTGGTATAGTAAAGCTTTCATTTATTTTTTTAATTTCATTAGTTTAAAGATATTGATGCTGGAAATATAAATGAATAGTCTCTTGTAAGAGAGATTTAATATTTCTTGTAATCAATTTGAATTATGTTTAAATGCCTTCATTTCTTAGTTTATTGATTAAGATGGCTAGAAATATTAATGAATAGTGTCCTGTAAGGGAGCTTCAATATTTCTTACACTTGTCATAATGTATTTTAATTTTTATATTTCATTTTGTTAAATGACTAAATAGGTGTTGGAGATCCCAATGAAAAACTTCCTGTAAGGGAGCTTTGACATTTCTTCACCTAGCTTAGTTTATTTTGTCTCTAAGTCCATATATATTGGATGATACTCGAAGATTACTTATCTAGATTGATAGTAAATGAAACTCTAATTTGCATCCGCATTTTAGACCCAGCACTCACACTTCTTAATATAAGAGAGCCAACACATTTCATGGATATATTGTATTGTATTCTATGTTATCTAGTTTACTCTAAATGATATCTATATTTGTTTGCTTACAAATTCATGTATGGACTGTTATGTATAAGCATGTATGAATCTTTCCAAAATGTGTTGTTGGTTTAACCATCACTTTGGATTACTTGCTAACTTGCTTTCCAGCTTGTGATGCATCTTCGCTTGTGTGTTCCCTTCCAAGCTACGTACTATTATAGGTTTCCAAGGGGCGCCCTCACCTCACCCTCAGTGTGTTAGAACCTCTCATATGCCTCCCTTGGCTTGATGCAGCTGTCACACCCTTGCTAACAACAAGGACATCTTACTTGCCTCTGTGTGAGATCACAATTAAGGCATTATCGTACGACCCACTACTGGGACTCCTACACCAAACGGTCTAAGGTCTACTTAGGAATTCTCACTAGGGAGATCACCTTACATGTTGGCAGGTCCAACATCGTCAAAATTCTAGCACTATAAGGAGGGCCAGATGACAAGGGTGAGTCCTCATACTGTTTTGAATCTCTACATATCTATCATGAATAACTACTGAGTTTCTCTTCTGGACTGCATGTCTTATGGAAATGACTTCATTATATCAGAAAATATCTCAGATAACTTGTCTCATAAAACATATCATGGTGGATGCCACATAGCCTTGGTTAGGCACATGGTCAACGTTATAGGCTCATGTGAAAGACATAGATTCTATGAAGAATACATGAGCTACACCTTGTTCGTCTACACGCTTTGAGGGCACCCAATGCACTAGTGGCCGCACTACTCGAAAATTATATTCATTCTCTTACTCATTTGGTTGCAAAGATAGATCGTGCTTTCAATCACTTTGACCGTGAAGCACTCAACAAAGAAATTTTGGAATTACGAAAAGCACCTGATGAATCCATTGAACAGTTTCACATATGCTTTTGTAATCTTGCATACCGATTCCCTGAAGATGATATTGATTGGGAATTTCTCGATGGGAGATTTGAGTATCTTCTTTACATATATGAAAATCCACAATTCTTCAAATCACTTGAATCCTGCTCATACTTCGGTGATGGAACTGCACAACCACGAGTAGGCACAGTCGCTGTCACAAGTGACTATCCACCTTCACCTCATCAAATAGCTCCACCACCGCAGATTGATGTGGGAGATCATGCACATACCTCTGTTGAACTGTCACATCCTCCCACCCCACCTACTCTTGATATCAGTGCAGATTTGTCTTGCAAGCCTATTAGTTGTCACGGGGATTTGTTCCCTTGACTTTCGTCCTTGTGTTATGTTGATCCTCTGGATTATACTGTCTTTTTTATTCCATTTCAGACTCCTCACCTATTGTGAATGAGGATAATGTTGTTGACGGAGTTGGTGTTATGAAGCCAACCTACACCATCATTCATGATGATTGTGTGCGGGAATCTAAAGAAGAACCTACGGTGAAGGATAACTCCCTTCTAGTCGTGCCTCATCTGCTTCATCCTGGCATCCCCTGTGATTTTGCCACTATGGATTTCCCCTGTGAAAACCCATCTCTGGATGCTTCTACTTCCAATCATTCAAAAGACACGTTGGATGTCAGTCTATCATCACAGTGCAAAGAGGATAGGTCTTCCTCCAAAAATCCATCCAATCTATCATCTATCATTTCTGAAAACATAGAGAGTGAAAATATTTGCTTCTCATATACCTCTCTACCCAATTCATCAAATCATGAGGATGTTGACAAACATCATAAATTTTCGGATCTTGGCTATCGTGATCTCTCTACTTATTCATCTGATCATCATGTCGATTCAATGGTTGTTAATCTATCTAAGATATTGGTCTACAATGATCTATCTGTCAACGAAATCAAAACCCCATAGAATATCCAGGCACTTCAATTGTAGCTGATGGTTACGTCAGACCCTTATTTTCCTAAGGTTGGTTTCACTTCTAGTCAGGAAATTGTTGAAACATTGAAGGCTCCTCATCACTTTCTGCTTTGCATTGAACATCAACCAAACATCCAGATTTCGATTCCACCACCCAAACTACACAATCGCATCGCTCATGCATTGGAGGAATCTTAGACAACAAGCACACATGCACAACATAAGTGGTCTACTTTTCTCACATTTGCTTACATGTCACAGTCAAGAGAATGCACACACTCAACATCTGCATGTAGTGTAGCATAACACCATGGTAGCTCCACAGAGTGCATGTCATGGACTTTCACTCATCTTTGTTCTGTGGTCACTTGTAAACTCAGAGTGTGTTTGTCTTCACTGTTATATCTTTCTTGTTTGCTAGTTCTCATAGTTGTCTTGTTCGTGAACCATGCCTTCACCAAAATGGGTCAAGAAATGCGCTTGTGGTTGCATTGGAAGTATCACTTCATGTGAGATGGCCCATGCACTATTAGCTTAGGAGTAGGATTAGTGTTTTCTTTTAGTCTATTTTCTTGAATGCTTATTTTATTACATGCTTTGTTGGTTTTTTCGCTTATTTGCTTACTCACATTTCTTTCACTCTTGCTTCTACTTTTTCTTTTCTTTATTGTTTGTTTGCTTGTTTTGTTTATATGTTTGTTTCACGTGAAACCATGTATGACTCTTGAAATAAGTTGGGTAAAGTACGAGAGGACTTGTACAACTATCAGCATTTGGCTATCTATTGTCTGCTCTCTTATGTAAGAACTGGTTGTCTTTAGTCCATGATACATCAATGGAAAATACGTATTGTTCAAAGTGAACCTTGGTGAAAACACAACACTTGCGTGCTCACTAGTATCACCTACTCTAGTAAGTTGTTTTTGGGTTAATCCTTATCATCTCAATCAAGTAGAGTAAGGTGACAGGGAAAACCTTAACAGACACGTCAAAGGTATAATAAACTACTTCTCTATAGGAACAACCTCTTCTTCTCTCAATAAGTCGGTATCCCTCTTCTGCCTCTGAAATGATTAAGTGTTATGCACAGTTACGAAGATGAAAAAGTAAAAAAAAATTGAAGAAAAAAATAAGATGAATAAGGCGAAAGAAAAGAAATGCTTCATATTCAGAGAGGTGATGCAAGAAACTTCATCAGGGTATTGACGATGCTCACTGGTAGTGGAGCCATGCTTGTGTTCCTATGTGACTTCGTCAGGGTATTGTCTATGCCTGCTGGCAACGGAGCAACACAAGAGATGAAACTAAGACTCTGACGACTATACTGCTTGTGCACCAATATACCCCTCAACCCTAATCGAAACAACTATGCTTCCTTGGCTTGGAATGTGTTTCAATGAACAAATAGCTTGGCAAATGCGACATCTTACAATCAAGCTTGTGTGGAAACCAGGAGGAGATGAGAATTGAATAATACTTCCGGAGGTGTTAGACTTGCTTTTCACGAACAAGGTCCATTTAGAGAGCTGGAGTTCTACCAATGTGTCACCAAGTGTTGTACAGGCTACAACCACCATCCAAAATTTTTCCTTAGCTTCATTTTGGAGCCCCCCTACCATCCTTCACAGCAGGATGTATTGCTTCTTCATGTAAACAAGCTACAATGATTTTCTTATGGAAAGGCAGCATGTCGATCAAACCTTGATGCAATACCCTCACAGGTTGTTCATCCAAACTTGGTCTAGTAGTAGGCTTATCATCTCCTTCAATAATTTGTGTAAATATGGAGGAAAACCAGGTTTCCCTCAAGAAATTGTGTAATCCTAACTCGCAGCCTGCTAGACCCCAAAATTGCGCAATTTTTCTAGGCAAGCTTCACCTAGAAAATTGCGCAATCCTTCCCAACTAGGATGCTCAGCCAAGAATTTACGCAATTCGAGAATCATTCAGCTGCTCTATCCAGAAATTGCACAAATCTTCTAAGTAGCCAGCCTAGCTCCCGACCAAAAATGTGCATTTTCTCCAAGAAGTTGAGAAACCTCTTGCATGTGTAGTTGAGTTCACTATTTCCCTCTGGGACCAAACAAAAGTGATTTGTTGCATGGGCTACTTCTCCCAAGCTAGCATGCAAAGGCATACCTTGATTCAGGGATCTACTTTTAGCAGCTGGAGGTCGCATGCTAGGATCCGCTTGGAAACCTCCCACCAAGTGTCGCTCTTCCTAGATTTGTGGCATGTGTGTCACATCTTCAGTTTTATCAAACCTCATGAACTGGACACTGCAGAGCTCATTCCTAACATCAATCCTGCAACTTTGACATCCCACGTTGCATCTAGGAGTTGTCGGCATATTCAACTCAGTTGTTTCGGGTAAGCCCATTTTCCATGTCTTATGTTGCATTTCTAGCGCTTTTTGTGTTTCACTTCGTATGAAAAATTGTCTGGTTGATTTCAGTGAGCACTTGCTATCATTTTGATACATACTAGCTTGTACTAACGCCTTTTCAGTTTTTTGTTAACATCTCACTGTTGTCTCATGCATGAAACTATTTTTCACGAATGGTCATTGATTCAATGACTCGCCTCACTCACACACATGCATGTTGTTTCATTTTCTGAATCTATTATTCACCATTTTCATGCACGATCATTCACTTATTCTGACACTTAGCATCACCATGCATCCATATTCACTTTTTCTTTCAGTTACCCATCCGCGAGTCTAGGCAGCCTTGGCCAAGACTCTGCCTCACCAAGATAGCATTGCACAATCCCGAGAGGGAAGGCTCTATCTTCCTCTCAGGAAATGTGCATTTGTACCTAGTGACTATCCTCCAATCTTGCATTGTGTAATTTTGAGGGACAGTGACTGCTAACCTCGAAAATTGCACGATGCATTCATTGAGCCTGCAACCATTTCCAACTAAGATTGTGCATTTCGCAATTCCACAGTCAGCAGCCAGACAGAACTATGCAGTACATAGTTCCAGCAATGAATCATCCTGCCAGTAGCCTAGACTATGCCTTGCACAGTCTTGGAAATCAGTCTCCCAACCTCCTAGTGGAAATTGCACGACCTTCATGATCAGTCACATAGGTATGTTGCAAGTTAGTTCTCAAGTTCATTTTGGTTTTGTACTGACATATTACTTTCCATGAGTCCTTCCATGTATCTGGGTACCACATATTTTCATCTGCCTCTCAGCATCACAGGTACAATGGTTTCTAGGAGAGTAGAGTCAAAGACACCATTCAGAGGACACTTGGGGATGTAGTCGATCAAGTGTCTATGAGCTTGCCTACTCGTGAAGACATCAAGTTGTTGGTAGAAAAGGATATCAAGATATGAAGAAAGTAGCATCACAATGAGTAGCATCATGAACAACAGCTAAAGGCGACATACTAGATGCAATGAATGCAAGAGGAATGTTGTTGACAACATGGAGGCGGAACAAAGTTGCAAGCTCATATAGATCCACTGATGATGAAAACAACTTTGGAGACTCAGGCTATGAGGTGACGACGTGATCGTGCAAAGGCAGAGAATCGAACAAAGAAGGAGTTCAATGTGCTAAAGCAACAACTCTGAGAAGAACATGAGCAGCACAGACATAAAATGAGTTGCAACAGGAACAGGAACAATGGAGGGTGCAACATGCACTCATGGACGGAACTGCACCCATACAAGTTATAGATCCATCCCAATAGCTGACACAAAGCAGGCATCGCAGTAGTGTTGTTGATCGCATCCAAGGGATTCAGCAACATGCATGTCATTATGTGCATGCATGCAGTCCAACCTATTCAGCACACTCACCAAGGCAAAGACAAGAAGAAAGTTCGATTGGAGCTGAGCATGTAGTTGACAATTGTTGTGCATGACCACCATCACACACTAGAAGATCAACACGGAGACTATGCATCAGTGTGTTGCCGGTTCAGTTGCACTAAGAAGACCATGTGCATGTTAGCAGATGAGTTGGATGAAGGAGCCACACCAATGCACTGGATGCAATGGAGGCAAGAGTTCATTTCAACAAGATGTCACCATGGAGCACATCCACATCATCATGGACGACCACGCTTGGCATCATCTCACCACCTTCACCATCAAAAGCATGTCAAAGAGGTTGTATCACCATAACAAACTGAGTGTCAATGATTTATTGCATAGCTTCCTCAAGCCATTTTGTCTCACAAGGGCACATGTGCATTGTAATGTAACGTGTTTTCAAGTGGAAGTTCATGTGTCGATAGTTGTATGTAACAGTCATAGAGTAGATGAAGGGTCATGAGGGTAATTGAACTATCACAAAGGGGAATGTCAAGGGTCACGCGACCCTTTGTTATAAATAGAATCTCATAACTTATTATAAAGGCTTTTGGCCAGCCAAGCTTTTGATAAGACTATCTTGGAGAGAGATTGGATAGTATTGTAATGAGCCTTGGCTTCTCCACTGCACAGAGATAGTATATCTCATTAGAGGAGCAGGAAGTTGTGGATGTAACATTCCACTATTGGAACTATTGGTTGGACATGGATGTATTGTATGAATGGAACTTCCACTTCATAATATAATAGAGCCATCACATTTCATGCATATGTTGTATTGTATTTTATGTTATCTGGTTTACTCTAAATGATATTATATGTATTTTTTGCTTACACCTGCATGTACGGACTATTTTGTATAAGTATGTACAAATCTTTCTGAAATGTGATGTTGGTTTAACCATCACTTTGGATTGCACACTAACCTGCTTTCCAGCTTGTGATGCATATTCACTCCTGTGTTCCTTTCCAAGCTGCATACTATTACAGGTTTCCAAGGGGTCCACTCACTTCACCCTCAGTGAGTTTCATACACCTCCCTTGGCTTGTTGCAGCTATCACACCCTTGATACCAACAGAGACATATTACGTGCCTCTGTTTGAGATCATGGTCAAGGCATTACTGTATGACCCACTACGAGGACTCTTACACCAAATGGTCTGAGGTCTAATTCAGACTTCTCACCGGGGGAGATTTGCTTACATGTTAGGAGGTCCAGTACCATCAACATACTCCTATCAACTAGAGTGATCTAGTGAGTAGGATGTTGATTGGACCAGATATGTTGGAAGCGATGGAACAGGAAATGTGGGCTATTAAGAGGAATTTGAAAGCATCACAAGATGCGAAAATGAGTTATGCTGATCCTTATAGATCATTGAAGGAGTTTCAGGTTGGTGAGCATGCATACTTGCGTGTCAAGCCCAAGAGGGTATCCTTAAGGATTGGATCACATGCCAAGCTAGCACCTTGATATTGTGGGCCTTTTGAGATCCTTGAGAGGATTGAACCAATGGCCTACATACTTGCATTGAATGTCCATGATGTTTTCCATGTTTCATTGCTTAAGAGATATGTGCAGGACGTTGATCATGAATTAGAAGCAGGTTTTTTATCCTTCATTCTAGCTAGTGCTTAGTGCTTATCGTAGTGGAAACAACTCATGCTCCATAACCGAGCAATAAAGAAATTTAAAGTGTAGTGGAAACAGTTTGAGCTCGATGATCTACATGAGAGATGGCTAATTAGAAGCAGGTTTCTTATCCTTCATTATTTATTGGTTCAAGAAAATTAGTTTTTAGTATATGTATATATATGTGATTCTAGATACCGAAATGAGCTATGTTATAAAGTTCCATGAGTTATATATTTTTTTTTCTTTCAAGGAGATTTCTTTGTAAATATTGCATCAAGCTATGTTATAAAGCTCATTAGGTAGTGTGTTTTGTTTTCAACAATTCACTGGTCATACGTGTCATAGAACACTGACGACAATGTTCCCCCTAAGGGGGAGGAGTTTGTGACAGGCTCGAGTTAATGTTTCATGTAATACAGGACAATAAATGAAAAATAAGACCAAGGTCATGGGACACATATTCCAAGTTGAGTATTAGGAAAAAACTATAGTGGTTATTACTTTTGGCTTATTTTTATGGCTATGGAAATTGGAAAAGGCATTGGAAAAGGAAAAGAAGCATAATTGGAATATTTTTATGAATGTAAAGGAAAATAGGAGAAAAGGAAGGTGAAGAAACACAAATTTTCATGCTAAGGAAATTATAGGAAAAATGAAGAAAAATGAGACATCAATAATAAAAAGGCATTAGAGAAATAATTCACAACTTTTGGCCAATTTGTGGTTTGTATCAATTTTGAGAGAGAGAGAGCTTCAAGATGAGAAAGCCAGAAAATACAAGTAAAGGAAATAAAATGAAGGAAAAGAATAATTAAAGGAAAGCAAGCATACTATTTGATCACCAGCTTTAGCAGTAGGATTTTTCATGTAACAGGTTGCATGTGTGAACTCCTACCTAAGGTGTGAATGCATAGTACATGAATTTGTTTATTTGGTTCATTAATTTTGTTGTCATTGGCATGGGTTTTTCCTAGTTTGACAGTGGTTTTGACCTTGCCTTTCCATTTCCTGGATATCCATGGTGTGATGGGATTCATTCTTGGTTGAGCTTTGCATTGTCGAAAGGTTTTGAAACCGAATGAGGTTGTTTGAGGGAAATTACCAAAAGTTGGGGGTGGAGATGGTTTTCTCCAAGAACCCCTGGATATGTGTGTGGAGATAGAAAAATTCCTCAACGTATCATGAAGAAAATCTGAGGCATCCAAGCTCATCTTGGTTCTTTGATCTCGGGACCAATTTAATTGACATCACGGTAGTTTGAGGGTGGAGGTGGTTTAGCCTATGGAGTCCCTGGTTTATTATGTCTTGGTTAATCCTATGAGATCCCACATTCATGCTTGGAATATGGCATGGGGGTGATTTCCAGAAAAAAATAATTGGCTTAGCCCATTTTATGGTTGGGTGGATGAGGAAGTCCCTCACTTGTTTGGAATTTTCATAAGTTAGTATGAGTTATTCTTCTAATGTCATTAATGAGCACGTGTACTTGTTATTATGATGATTTTATGGTTGAGTTTTCATGGTTGATATTTTGGTTATATGCTAGTTATATACATGGTTCTATGATTTGCTCTAGCTATGGTGCTTGTTCATGATTTGATAAGTATTTGAATGGTTAATGAATGCATGGGATAACAAGTGTCGTCGTAGCCACTTGAGAGGACTTTAGACCTTCTTAGTGATTCTTAGATGATGTTCATTGACTTATGATTGGATAGGCATTCATCACATGTAGATGACATGTTTACCATATGTTTTAAAAAATTTCTATCATGTTATAAGTAGTATAGGTCAAGTTCTGGCTTCAAGTTTGAATGTTTAGCATTGTCCCCATGTTAATTATGATTTTGGAAAATTGTTGGAAGTTATGGGAAGTGGATTGGAGGCTAGCATTAAAAGGTGTCTCAAATATCGGAACCACTAAAAACTAGACGACTGACATCATAACTACATGGAAGTAGACTTATACGTGTGGTTGGGGCCTCTTAACTGTACTCTTTCATTTTTGTGCATGTGTATGGGTGTTAGGTCAGTGAAACAGAGTTCGAACTCGGGGATTGATCACCTCGGGTGCTTTCTGAGCTCTTGAGTGATCCGTAGCCCATGTGGTATGTCAGTGAGTGTTTAGTTTGTAGGCCTCACTTCCTTAGCTAGAGCTTGGAGGACGGTTCATGTCATAGTAACACTTGTCTCATGTATACCCTGAGGAGCGTGTGAATTCGGGTAAATGAAGGAGGGGGTATTTTTTTAGAAAATTATATATTACAGAGCAATGGGACACATAAAATATTGCAGAAATATAAACACAAAAAAAGCATAAAACAAGAGAGACACAGATATACGTGGTTCACCCAGTTTGGGCTACGTCCACGGAGAAACAACCAATCCTTCCTTTTATCTTATCCAGCAAACTGAAGAGATACAACCTACAGCAGATTCGTTGTAACATCCTCTTTGCTCTCAATCTCTTCTCTCTTCCTCACTCAGAATACAGATACCCATAGACACAATACAATTGCCTCATATATAGTGAGGGGGTTGCCTTCTATGTCAAAAAATCCTAAATTAAACATAACTTCTACCGTCAAATCATCTGCCTAATGGACGACCCAGATTGACTATAAACTACTAGACTTTTACAAGGCAATTTTATATCTATTTTTTACCTTCGGGGACGCTACCCCCGAACCCCTACCGAGGGACCACTGGCCCCCGACCCCCCAGCCATGGGGGATTAGCCCCCCTGGACCCTCACTGGGGGGAACAAGTCCCTCCCCCCCCACCCCTCCCGCATGGGGTGGTGTATAGTCTTCCTGGGGTATACATCCGTCTGAAACCATTGAATACAGAAGATAATCAAGCTCCACACCCAACAATCTCCCACTTGGAGACTGATTATAGAAACTCCATTGCTGCTTCATTTGCTAGACAATAACTCCACTTTGGACCTGGCTATTTCTCATCTTCTTCATCATACTTGAAGACCAATTGAAACTGAGCAAATTCTCACCTTCTCCCTCGTTACAACTTTTTTTAACATATCTGCAGGATTCTAGCTAATGTGTATCTTTTCCAACTTCAACTGTCCATCTTCCAATGCTAACCATATGAAATGGTACTTGAGCTATATATTTTTAGTCTTGGAATGAAATGTAGAGTTCTTTGCAAGATGTATGGCACTCTGGCTGTCACTATATAACCTGCCCAACTCCTGCTTCTTTCCCAGTTCATCCAGAAACCTTTCTAACAAAATCATTTCTTTACTAGCCTCTATAGTAGCAACATACTCTTCTTTTGTTGTTGAAAGTGCAACAACACTTTGGATTTTTGAAACCCAACTGACAGTTGTTCCACCTACAATAAACATACCTTGTTGTGCTCCTCCTGTTATCTCTATCACCTGCCATATCTACATCAACATATCCCTCTAGAGCAATGTTTGAACCACCAAAGCATAATGATTGATTTCTGGTACCTCTCAAATACCTAAGAATCCACTTCACTCGCATCCAATGTTGTTTTCCTGGATTGTTCATGTACTTGCTTAGAACTCCCACTGCATGTGCAATATCAGGCCTTGTGCAAACCATTGCATACATTAGGCTTCCAAATACTGATGCATATGGAACTTTAGACATATGAGCCATTTTTTCCTGAGTCTTGGGACATGCCTCCTTACTTAATTTGAAATGGCTAGCCAAAGGTATACTAACTAGTTTTGAATTTTGCATATTAAACCTTTTCAACACCTTTTCTATGTACTTACTTTGAGACAATGTTAATTTGCAATTCTTCTTGTCTCTAGTTATTCTCATACCAGGGATTTGTTTTGCAGCACCCAAATCCCTCATCGCAAATGAGTTTGCCAATTTCCTTTTGAGCACATTTGTTTCCTACATGTTAGAACCTGCAAAAATCATGTCATCTACATACAATAACAATATAATATAGCTACCATCATTTTTCCTTTTGAGATAAACACAATGATCCGAGTGACATCTAGCATAACCTTGTTCAAACATAAACTTGTCAAATTTTAGATACCAATACCTTGGAGCCTATTTTAAGCCATACAAGCTCTTCTTCAACCTACACACTAGTTTCTCCTTCCCTTTTACCTCATATCCTTGTGGTTGCTGCATATATATCTCTTCCTCCAAATCCCCATGCAGAGAGGTTGTCTTTACATCTAACTGCTCAAGATGAAAATCTTTAGTTGCTACTAGACTTAAAATAGTTCTGATTGAAGTCATTTTAACAACAAGAGAAAATATTTCATCAAAATCAATACCTTTCTTCTATTCAAACCCCTTCACCACAAGTCTAGCTTTGTACCTCTATTTTCCTTCATCTTCTTCCTTCAGGCTATAAACCCATTTATTCTGCAATATTGTTTTACCTGCAGGAAACGTGACTAAGTCCCAAGTCTAGTTATGTGCTAGGGAGTCCATCTCTTCCTTCATGGCTTTCTCCCACTTCTTCCTGGTTTCTATCTGCACTTCTTCTTCATAACATTATGGTTCACGAGAATCAGTCAACAATACATAATATAATGAAGGAGAGTATTGCTCAAGAGGTGTACTTATCCTGGTAGATCTCCTAACACCACTTTCAGGTGTTTAAAGTGCATGTTGCTGTTGTGGTTGTTGTTCTGGCTATTGATCATTATGATTTTCAAGCACCATCACTTTTACTGTGATATCATCAAGCACTATGTATTCTTTGTTTTCTTTTTTTTGTTTCTTTTCCTACAATTGATTCTTATACAAGACCTTTTCATTGAATATTACATCTCTGCTCCTAATGATTTTGTGATTTTCATAATCATATAAGCGATAACCAAAATCATTAACACCATATCCAATAAAGGTACATTTCTTTGATTTTGCCTCAAGCTTTGCTCTATTTTCTTTGTTAATGTGAACAAAGTCTTCACAACCAAAAGTCTTTAAAAATGAGTAGTTCACCTTTTTACCTATCCATGCCTCCTCTCAAATACCACCATCCAAGGAACTTGAAGGCCCTTTGTTTATTAAATAAATAACAGTATCTACAGCATCTCCCCAAAATTGTAAAGGCAATCCTGCATGTAATCTCATGCACCTTGCACGCTCCATGATTGTCCTGTTCATCCTTTTTGACAGACCATTTTCTTCTGGTGTTCCTGAAACTATCTTCTCTCTGCGAATTCCATTCTTTGAACAGTACCTATCAAACTCTTTGCTGCAATATTCACCTCCATTATCTGATATGAGACACTTCAACCTTTTCCCTATCTCATTTTCAACCAAAGATTTCCATTTCTTGAAAGTATCAAATACATCAGATTTACTTCGAATACAATAAATCCAGGTTTTTCTAGTTGCATCATCAATAAAAGTAACATAATAACGAGAGCCACCAAGAGATGGTACCTGAGCAGGTCCCCATACATCAGTATGAACAAGCTCTAATTTTTCACTCTTCTTTTCTTTCCCAACTCTAACGAATCTAACTCTCCTCTCTTTTCCACAAACACAATTCTCACAAAATTTTAAATCAACATGCTTCAAACCTGCTAACAAATTTCTTGAGTGAAGAATCTGCATCCCCTTCTCACTCATGTTCCCGAGCCTATGATGCCAAAATGTCGTATCTTCTCCAGTAGAGGTTAAAGCATTAACAAAATTAGAAATACCATTTCATAAATACAATGTACCAACCTTTTCTCCTTTCACTATTACCAGGGATCCTTTAGTGACCTTCCAGGTTTTATCTGTGAAAGTTGTCACACAACCTTCACCGCCTAACTGCCCTGTTGAAATCAAATTTCAGATCTGGAACATGCCTTACCTCCTTTAGTAGCCATTGGTTTCCATTCTACTGTTTTACAAAAACCTTACCCATTCTAGCAATTTTACAGGGTTTATCATCACCCAAACGGACTTGTCCAAAATATCATTGAACATAGTCATGAAAATGTTTCTTATCAGGTGTGGCATGGAATGAGGCCCCTGAATCTACCACCCAGACATCAATAATATTTTCTAATGAAAGAATCAAAGCGTCTTGCAACACATCACCTGTTACATTCACTTCATGATTAGTTTCTTGTTGCGCATCTCCTTCTTTTCCCTTCCTAGACTTGCAATCTTTCTTCAGGTGTCCTTTCCTCCCACATTTCCAGCACGCTATCCCCGATCTGGACTTGGATTTGCCTTTTCTTGACTTTTTGTGATATCCTGGGCTCTTTCCTCTTTCCATTTTTCTTCCCCTAGTCTCTACAGTCAAAGCATTACCTGATGTCTCACCGGATATTTTCCGTCGCATTTCCTCACTAAGGATTACACCGACAACATCATCAAAATTTCTAGATCTAGAGACAGAGTTACTAACAGCCATAACTAAACTATTCCAACTTTCTAGCAATGTGCACAGAAATAACAGAGCCCTAACTTCATCATCAAAATTTACCCCTATAGAACTTAACTAACTTGTAACTGTATTAAAATCATTTAAATGATCAGCAACAGATCTACCCTCTGACATCTTCATATTAAATAAACGCTTCATAAGAAATGCCTTATTTGAGGTCAAGTGTTTTTCATATAGTTTGGCCAATGTTGACATTAAACCTTGTTTTGTCGTTTCCTTTGAAATATTAAGTGCTACCGACGCTGCTAGGCACAGCCGTATTGTTCCAACTGCCTTTCTATCCAGAATATCCCATTATGTGTCTATCATACTTGTCAGCTTCTTTGTCTTTCCACTTAATGGTAGGTACAGATCTCTTTGATACAGATAATCCTCCATCTACATCTTCCATAGCTGGTAGTTTTGGTCGTTGAATTTTTCGACCCTAAGCCTACCATCTTCTGCCATTTCTCCCACTCGAACCAGGAACCCTTCTCTCCTTCGAGTTTATCAGCCAAATAGACCTTCGGCTCTGATACCAGTTGTTAGAAACTTATATTTTACAGAAATATAAACATAGAAAACACATAAAGCAAGAGAGACACAGATATACGTGGTTCACCCACTTTGGGCTACGTCCACGAAGAAACAACCAGTCCTTCCTTTTATATTATCCAGCAAACTGAAGAGATACAACCTACAGCAGATCCGCTATAACAACCTCTTTTCTCTCAATCTCCTCTCTCTTCCTCACTTAGAATATAGATACCCATAGACAAAATACAATTCCCTCATATATAGTGAGGGGGTTGCCTTCTAGGGAAAAAAATCCTAAATTTAACATAACTTCTATCGTCAGATCATCCACCTAATGAACGGCCCAGATTGACTAGAAATTACTAGACTTTTACAAGGCAATTTTACATCTATTTTTTAGCTTCGGGGGTGCTGCATCCAAATCCCCGTTGGGGGACCGCTGGCCCCCAGAACCCCCAGCTGGGGGGGATTAGCTCCCCTGGACCCCCACGAGAGGGGGCAAGTCCCCCCTGCACCCCCCTGTGTGGAGGGGTGTACAGTCTTCCTGGGGTATACATCCGACTGAAACCTTTGAATACAAAATATAATCAGGCTACACACCCAACACATTTAAAATATCTAGCTATTGACTATTATGTGATCAGTTTTTTGCTGACACATCAAGTCCCCTCCATGGAAACCTTAGATATGGATAAACCCATTGATTTATCACAACTTCAACATATCAACTTACCATGTGCCTAACTTCAATATCTTGGGAGCCCAACTATTAGGCGGTCATGACACCAACTATCTCAATTTCCTTCTGCGATTGATAGAACCTGATATGTTATGATGTGGCATGATGTAGGGTTGGGTGACATGATATGTTGGTGTGGATTTTGATGTGGCAATATGTTGTGGTATGGAATGACATACGTCAAAATGAGTAGTAATACTAAAGTGGTAGCTAATGTAGTATGTCTAAGGATGTAGGCCTACAAGTTGGTTACACATGGAAAAGAACTGCCATGTGGCATTGTATAAATGTTGACATGGACTTTTGAGGGTAGATCCTCTAGTGGCCATCAATTTGGATCCAAATCTCATAGTGGATGAAAAGTATGTCATTAGAAATGTATTGATGAGCAAAAGATGATCATGGCCACCAAAATCAGTTTTAAGGTGGCTAATGGAAAAGGAATTTTGATAATCCCCATATCCATAAAGTAACTCTAGATATTAGGTTTGGATACTATGCATAATTAATCAAACACTAAGGAGTTAGGTATGCTATAGTTTCCCAAGTTATTATTGTGTCATTGTGTAATAGACCTGGTGAAAATTCCATGTAATGAGTTAAAAACAATAACCACCATTGAAGGGACACTTATTCCAAGTTGAATGTTGGGCAAGACATCCTAGGGGGTTTTCATTTGGTTGTTTATGGCTAAGGAAATTGGCAAGGGAAATGGCTAAGGATTTGGAAAGGAAAAATGGCATTTTTGGCACATTTCTTTATGAAAATAATGGAAATCAGGAGAAAAGGGTGGTGAAAGCTCACATGTTGCATGTGAGGAGGAAAATGAAGAAAAATAATGGAAAATGAATAAAATAGAGGTCTCATTCATAAAAAGGATTCTGAGGATCAATTGGTAACCTTTTGTCAGTCTAGCTTTGGAACTCTCTAATTATTCTCTCTTTCTCTCACTCTTGGACACTTAGAGTTTCTTGGAGCACTTTGGCATTGGAGCATGAAAGGCAAAGAAGGCAAGAGGAAGAAAAGACCAAGAAAGGACAGGCTGGATCAAGCAACTATAGTGGGCTTCATTGCAAGTATCAACTTGAATTTGAATTTTCCTTGCTAGATATCGCATGCATGGGATTTGATGTATTTAATTTCTATTATGGAATGGGTTTTGCCTGATGTGACCATCCTTTTAGCCTAGCCTTGCCATCTCCTGCTAGATTTGATGAGATGGGTTCTCTCATACGGTTTATGTGGGATTGTCAGATTGGATTTGAAGCTGAGTGGGGTGGATATTTGAATTGAAAAGAACATGGCCTAGTGGTCCCTGAACCAAACTGTGGATCAGGGTAAAGCCACTAGCCAAGTAACCCCTGATCCAGACTATGGTTTGCGGTAAATCAAGGATTGTGTTGCCTTGGTGGGCCTAGGAATCATTATCGGTTAATGGCAGGATATACGGTAAAGCCAAGAGGCGAGTTTCTCTCTGTTGGGCCCAGTAATCCTAGGTTTGGCATATCTGGTAAAGCCTGGAGAGTGGTTCTCGGTTTAGGGCCTAGTGATCAAAGTTTGGATTACCGTAAAGCTTGAGAGACTTGGAGACAGGAAAATTCCTCATGGTGTAGGTGGAGAAATCCAATGGCATCCATGAATGTTTGGCCTAAAGATTAGGTGGAGATCACGATAAAGCATGTTATGATGTGTTCATTGTGTTGGCCTAGTGATCCGTGAAGGATTATGGTAAAGCCTAGTTTTTGTTGATGTGGGTGAGGTGGTTTATCCTCGGTATGTCTTGGTTGGAATGGGTAGTTGGGTGGGTGTGGGAGGAGGGTGTTACAAAGTAGTATCAGAGCATGGTTCAACTCTCAGATTGGATGGGTAGTGTGTGTTGGTCATGCATTCATATCATTTGCATGTATGTCTCCTAAACTTTCATTTCATGTGCTTGTTGCATTGGCTTGATGATTTATTATGGTTGTAGTATCATTTTTATGGAGAATTTGATATTGGTTTCGTGAAATTTATTTGTCATGAGTATGTGACTTGTTACATATGGATTATATGTCAATTACATGTTGATTTTATGTCACGTACTTACATACTTGTATGGTAGGTTACATTCTTGAATATTTTGATTACATGTATTAGTCTTGTAGGTTGATTACAATAATTGATCACTAATGTTTGAGTACATGTGCTTATGCATATGTGTAGTTGAGTAGGCATTTCTTATACATATTGTTGATTGCATGTGGCAATGTGTACAATGGATTAATGGTTGTTTTCATGTATGATGTCATAGCATGCATTGTTGATATGGCCTTGCATTGACAACTGGACCCTAGCTAGAGTAATGTTTATGTGTTGATACATTTATTCATGTATGTCTATATGCTATCATGTCTATGTTATACATGAATCACGTTGATTTGGTGATCTTTCGGAGAAGATATCCTCCTCGACCTATAGTAAGGTATATTGATTTATTGTTCTTTAGTTTATCTGACATATTATGCATTGCAGGAAGAAAGATCAAATGGCTAGCAAGATGGTTGACTACAAAGACTCTACCTATGTATCGAAAGAGTAACATGGTGTTGGGAGCTCTTCTGATTTTGCAGTTACATTGAAAATTTTGAAGGAAGTGATAAGGAGATGTAAGGTGGATAATGACCAGATCATACATGCACAAGAGAAGAAAGTGGAGGTTAATGCTATACTTCTTCAGAGTTGTCAAACTTGCATCGACAACGGCCACTTCGGATTAGCCATGGACATGGGGATGGACCTAATAGGGAATATGGAAGAAGGTCCCTTGGTAGACATAGGTCAAATAGATATGACACACTAAGAGATGGTAGGCTATTGGAAACTCTGAATAGGAGTAATGAGTACAAGTACTATTCTAATTTTGGTTCCAATAGACATTATGATTTTCATCACTGTCATCCTTATAAGAGGAATTATAAGGAATACTTTTTTGATGAGTTTAAGAAGGCGAGGCCACCTACTTTTGAGGGAGATGTGAAGAATCCAGAAGATGCAGAGGTTTGGATACTTGGGATGAAAAAATTATTTGAGTCGCATGAGTACATAGATAACATGAAGGCTAGAATAACTATCTTCAGTTTCAAAGGTAAAGCAAACATCTGGTGGGAAGATATGAAGCAGGTCAGAGATATCATGATGGATGAATTGATTTGGCATGAGCTCAAGAGGATTTTTATGAAGAAATACTTGTCAGAGAGGTAGTACGATAGTAAGGAAAAATAATTCTATGAGCTAAAGATGGGATCAATGACAGATGAAGAGTACATGACCAAGTTTCTGATGTTATTTAGGTATGTACCATATCTTACTAATGAGAAGGATAAAGTTTAGAGATTTTTCAATGGTTTTCCATTAGCATTTAGGGATCAAATTGAGTATGATGATCCTCTATCACTTGAGGAATTCATTGTGAAATTGAAGTATTAATATGAACAATCAAAGCATAAGAATGAATTTCAGCATAGATGGAAAGGAAGGGACAAAGGTAAAGGTAAATGGTAGCCTAAGAGAAAAATACCTTCACATGCAGATGAAAAAGAGAATGTGGCACCGAAAAATAATTTTAATGTAGCTAGACATGGACATGAGTAGCAACAACAACAGAGAGGTGTGGGTATTGGTCGATTGGAGTGTTGGACATGTGGCAGGGAAAACCTTAAGTGATATTGTCCACAAAATTAGGGTGGTAGGCCTTAGATATAGAGTGCATAGGAGGCATAGACCATTGGGGATGTTGGTCAGAGTGTTCTACATATCTATGTAGTAGTGGACAACAAGAAAGCAGAACACAAGACATCTATTTTTTAGATGGATGGTAAGCACTGTGATCAAGTTATTTCTATTTTGATTGACCCAAAATCTAATTATAGCTATGTCAGTCCTAAATTGGTGGATAAGTGTGGTTTGAGTAATGAATCGCATGCAAATTCTTGGTTACTATAGTTGGCTATAGGTACAAACAAGCAAGCCCACCATTGGGAAAGATCTTGCGCATTTGATTTGAATAGTATGCCTACCGCAACACATTTTAATGTACTACCATTGGGGTGATACAGTATGTTGTTGGACATGTATTGGCTGTATCTACATAGAACCAAGGTAGACTACTATGCCAAAGATATTGAGTGCATTGATGAAAATGGGGAACCAAGAGTCTTGCAGGGTTTCAAGAAAGGCACATTATTTAGGATGGTGACAACTGTGCAAGCAAAGCATAGCCACGAGAAAGGTTTTATGTTATTTATGGTACATATTTATAGTGATAAGGATAAGAAGGTTGAGGATGAAAATGTGTTAAGCAGTTACCCAATTCTACAATAGTTCAAGTATGTATTTCTTGAGGACATTATAGAGTTGTCACTTCATAAGGAGGTAGTTTTTTCTATCAAGTTACAGCGAGGGGCAGCTCCAGCATCAAAAGCACCTTACAGGATGAACACACCTGAGTTCGTTGATTTAAAGTTGCAATTAAAGAAGTGTTGGACAACGGATACATTAGGCCAAGTGTATCACCTTGGGGCAAACTGTTCTTATTTGTGAAGAAGAAAGATGGTACTCTCAGATTATGCATTAACTACAAGGAGTTGAAAAAAGTGACTATCAAGAATAGGTACGCGTTGTCAAGGATCAATGACTTGTTCGATCAACTGAAGGGGCCAACAATGTTCTCAAAGATCAATCTAAGATCCAGATACCATCAGGTACACATCAAAGAAGAGGACATTTACAAGATTGCGTTCAGGATCGGGTCTGAGCATAGTGAGTTTTTTGTTGTTCTATTTGGCTTAACTAATGCTCTAGCTACATTCATGTGTTTGATGAATAGTGTGTTGCATCCATATTTGGATAACTTTGTTGTTTTGTTCATTGATGATATACTAGTATATTCTAAAAATGAGGAAGATCATGCGAGGCATTTAGCAACAGTGTTGAGGTTGTTCAGGGAGCATCAATTGTATGGTAAGCTCAACAAGTGTAGTTTCTTTAGACTGAGGTACACTACTTGGGACATGTTGTCTCCAAGGAAGGCATTGTAGTAGATCCAGAGAAGATAAGGGCCATCATGGAGTGGAAAACTCCTAAGAGTGTGGATAAGTTAAGATCAATCATGGCTTTGGTAGGATATTATAGGATGTTCATCAACAAATTCTTGCAGATTGCTTATCCCATCACATCATTGCAGAGGAAAGGTAAGAAGTTTGAATGGATAGAGGAGTGAAAGGATAGCTTTGAG
Organism: Pinus tabuliformis; assembly: GCA_031772625.1. Classification (NCBI taxonomy): domain Eukaryota; kingdom Viridiplantae; phylum Streptophyta; class Pinopsida; order Pinales; family Pinaceae; genus Pinus; species Pinus tabuliformis. The sequence continues at coordinate 556,543,943 of CM062806.1, forward strand.
AAACTTAAGCAGTTGTTGACACATGCACCAGTGTTACATATTATAGATCCGAACAAAGAATTAGTGGTATGCACAAATGCTTGAAAGAGAGGGCTTGGTGGAGTCCTTTTGCAAGATGGACAGTTAGTATGCTATGAGTCCTGGAGACTAAATGAGCATGAACAAAATTACCTGACACGTGATCTTTAGTTAGCAGTGATCATATATGCATTGAAGATGTGGAACAACTATCTTCTTGGCAGGAAGTTTGTAATTATGAGTGATCACATTGGGTTGAGGTATTTGTTTGACCAACTGAATCTAAATGTCAAGTAGGCTAGATGGTACGCCATGATTAGTGAGTTTGATTTCCAGATTAGGTACATCAAAGGTAAATAGAGTACGGTGGAAGATGCTCTTAGTAGAAGGGTACAAGTACATCACTTGGGAGCTATGAGCTCTTATGGGACAGACTTACAAGAGAGGATCTTGCAGGAAAGTGAGCAAGATGTTAGGTATATGGAGATTGTGCACATGTTGCAGCAGGGTACTGGTACAGGTATAGGTGAAGGTACAAGTGCAGGTATGGGTACAAGTGCAGGTGCACAAGGTATGGATTAGTTTCTTACAGCAGATGGATTGGTCATGTTCTGAGACAAGATATATGTACTAGACAATAGTGAGCTCAAGAAGGTGATGTTGAGGGAGTTTCGTGCCAAATCTTATTTAGGTCACCCAAGTTATCAAAAGGCATTAACAGTGGTGAAGAGACTCTACTATTGGCAAAATTTTACTAGGGATGTAGCAAAGTTTGTGGCGAGGTGTTTTGACTGTCAGTGAATGAAAGTATAGAGTAAACATCAAAGTGGACCGCTAAAGCTGATTACAATTCCAGAATGGAAACGGGAGGTTATTTCCATGGATTTCATCACAAGGTTGCTGAATATAGTCATGGAGCATGACTACATTATGGTCATTATGGAAAGATTAACAAAGGTTGCACACTTCATTTCAGTGAAGTCTACGTTCGCAGCTACTGATGTGGCACAGGTATTCATAAGAGATGTGGTTAGACTCCATGGTGTTTCGAGGAAGATTTTGTGACAGATGGATGTGAAGTTCACTTCCAACATTTGGAAGGCGTTATTTGTAGGTTTTGGCACAACGTTGGTCTTTAGCACAACTTATCATCCTCAGACAGATGGACAGACAGAAAGGGTCAATAGGATATTAGACAAAATGTTGAGGATGTATGTGATGCATCATCAAATGAAGTGGGAAGAGTATCTTGCTTTGGTAGAGTTAGCATACAACAATGGTTATCAAGAGTCATTGAGGATGACTCTATTTGAGGCATTGTATGGGTGGAGTTTCAACATTCCCATCAGTTGGAGTGATCCAGTTAGTAGGGTATTGATTGGACCAGATATTTTGGAATACATGGAATAGGAAATGCATGTGATCAATAAGAATCTAAAGGAATCACAGGATATGCAGAAGATTTTTGCGGATAGGAACAGGTTGTTCAAGGAGTTCCACATTGGGGAATAGGTGCAGTTTCACATCAAACCAAGAGCTATTTTTGGATTGGATCATGTGTTAAGCTAGCACTGTGGTTTTGTGGACCCTTTAGTATTATTGAGAGGATTGGGTGAGTAGCCTATCAACTTGCATTGATCCTAATAGTGAAATTCCATGATGTTTTCCATGTATCTTTTCTTAAGAAGTATGTTAACGATACTGATCATGAGATTGACTGGTATGTATTACAGGTGGAGCCAGATGGAGAATTCTAGCCGGAGCCTCACTGTATATTGTAGAAAAAGGTGCTCATGCTCGGGAACCAAGCAATTGAACAAGTTAAAGTGCAAGGGAAGCACTTTGGGCCCGATGAAGGTACATGCGAGATGGTGGATAAGATGGAGGCTACTTATCCTTCCTTGTTTTCTGATTGAGGCAAAGAAACTTCGATATGGTGGTTTGGTACATGCTTTATGGTTGTTTGGTATATGCATTATGATTTTTTTTATATTCTTTGGTACGATGTTTTAATATATGCTTAGATACAGTTTTTAGTATATGTTTTGATATATGCTTTGGTATATGACTTGGTATACCTTTTGATGATGTTGTTATACATATATGTGTGTATGGATGTAAATACTACCATGAGCTATGTTATAAAGCTCCACTATGCAGTATGGGTGTGATGTTATTATGATTATGTTGTCATGTTACTATGCTATCATGTGGCTATGTTATCATGATGTTATGATGTCATGTGGGTTGGCACTTAGTAGGATGATCATTGTAAATACCGTAATGAGTAATGTTATAAAGCTCCACTATGTGTTATGTTTTCATGTTGTCATGGTGTTTTCTCCTTCATAGGACCTTTCGTTGTAAAGACTGCATCGAGGTGTGTTATAAAGCTCCATGAGCAATATGTCTTCTTTCAGCAGGTTGATGAGGTATATGTGTGTTTGAACACCGAGTATGGTTTCCGCCAAGGAGGAGGGTTCTGTAAGAACCCTCATGAACTTTTATTACATGGAATTTTCATGAGGGTTGTTACAGAACCCTCCCCCTTGGGGGAAACCATACTCAGTGTTTAAACACACATATACCTCATCAACCTGTTGAAAGAAGACATATTGCTCATGAAGCTTTATAACACACCTCGATGTAGTCTTTACAACGAAAGATCCTTTAATTGTATTGATTGTATTTATTTTGATTATTTATTTATTTTAATTATTATTCTAATTATTTATTAATTTTTAATTTTTAAATGTTAATTGTTATAATTATATTTGTTCTAATTTATTTATTAATTATAATTTTAGTTTCAATTGTTTTAATTATATTTATTTACTAATTATATATATATATATATATATATATATATATATATATATATATATATATATATATATATATATATACACATATATATATATATATATATATACACATATATATATATATATATATATATATATATATATATATATATATAATTAATTAATTAATTATTTATTTTATTTTATTTTTATTTTTTAATAAAAGTGGATGGGACACTTATTCCAAGCTAAATCTTGGGCAAGACATCCTACGGGGTGTTCATTTGGTTGTTTATGGCTAAGTAAAATGGCAAGGCAATGACTAAGGCTTTGGAAATGAAAAACGGCATTTTTGGCACATTTATTTATGAAAATAATGGAAATTAGGAGAAAAGGGAGGTGAAAGGTCACATGTTGCACGCGAGGAGGAAAATGAAGGAAAATAAAGGAAAATGGAGAAAATAGAGGCCTCATTCATAAAAAGGCTTATGAGAATTAGTTTGTAATATTTTGTCAGTTTAGCTTTGGAACTCTCTCATTATTCTCTCTCTCTCACTCTTAGACACTTAGAGTTTCTTGGAGCACTTTGGCATTAGAGCAAGAAAGGAAAAGATGGCAAGAGGAAGCAAAGATAAAGAAGGGAAAGGCAGGATCAAGCAACTACAATGAGCTTCATTGTAGGTATCGACTTGCATGTGTATTTTCCTTTCTAGATTTGGCATGCATGGATTTGCATGTGTTTCTTTTCTATCATGGCATGGGTTTTTCTAGGTGTGACAGTATTTTCAGCCTAACCTTGCCATTTTCTAATATCTTTGTGAGATGCGTTCCTTCATACGGTTTATGTGGGATGGCTGGATTGGATTCGAAGCTGAATGGGGGAGATCTACAAATTGACAAGCACATGGGCTAGTGGTCCTTTAACTGGAATTTGGAGCATGATAAAGCCACTAGCCTAGTGACCCTTGAGCCAAATTGTCAGTTGCGATAAATCCAGGATTGTGTTGCCTCAGTGGGCCTAGGAATCTTTGCAGGTGAATGGCAGGATATACGATAAAGCCAAGAGGTTGATTTCTCTCCGTTGGGCCTAGTAATCCCAAGTTTGAGATATGCAATAAATCACAGAGAGTGGGTCTCATTTAGGGTCTAGTGATCCGATTTTGGAATGTCGTAAACCCTGATAAACTAGGAAAGAGGAAAATTCCTCATGGTGTAGGTGGAGAAATTTGGTGGCATCCATGCTTGTTTGGCCTAGTTATCGGGTGTACATCATGGTAAATCCTATTAGGATGTGTTCATTGTGTTGACCAAGTGATCTGAGAAGGATTATGGTAAATCTTGGTTTTTGTTGTTGACGGTGAGGTGGTTCAGCCTATGTATGCCATGGTTGGTTCTTTTAGTTTGAGTCCCACATTCATGCTTGAAATATGGCACAGGGGTGAATGGCTAAATAGAGATTTGGCTCATCCATTCTAAGGTCGAGTGGAATGTGGTTGTCCCATCTTTGGTTTGATTATTGCATTCATTAATGAGAAATTAATTCCTTTTATTTCCATGTGCAAATGTATTGATGTATACGTGGATTTTGATGGTTGATATGTTTATGGTAACTTTGTTCCTATTATGTTTTTTATATGTATATTTTGTGACAACAACTATGTATGGCTATCAACATGTTTTTATCTGTAAAGGAATGGATAGTGTATCTATGGCCTAATATATGATAATGTAACAAACGACATGAGGGAAAAATGGTTCATAGCGATTCTGAGATAAGTATGAGGTCCCCACACTTAACTATGTTGTTTACACCTTTAGGTTACATGTTGATGATATGTTTGATGAAATGCCTGGCATGCCTAGTAGGGGTCTAGTTATGGCCTTGTTCAACTTATTTATCTTGCATCATTGTTTCCATATATTTTTAATAATTTCAAGCTATCACTCCATTTTGGGTAGTGGCCTGGGCTCTGGCCCTACAAAGGTGGCTCAAATCTCAAGGTCGTTGGCACAAAACTAGCAATTTTGGTCTCTAGTCGTTGGTAGGTAAGCCTATGAGAGCGACTTTAGGTTGTTGGTCACTCCCTTGCCCATATCATGAGAGTGACTCTGGCCTAAGAGATCCAGAACAATAATGGGAGGTAGGGACATGTTTTCTGAGTGGCTGACATGTCTCCTAACGGTTCTGTTGATGATGTTGGATGAGTATGTGTGATGTTCCATCGATTCCACTTCCTTAAGGTCACATAGGAGGTCGAATCTGATCATAGTATCTTATTGTGTCTTGTTTACCTTGGTTGGCATGGTTACCTGGGTGGATGTGTGAGGAGGGTGTTACACATGGCATGTTTTCAAGGGTAGTTGAACATTTTTCCATTCTATAATTTTTTTTGCCTTTCATGTTAGCCATCCCTGTGTCAATTCATAACTGTTGATTTCCATCCTCATAAAATATTTTATTATTGTTTTTTTTAATTAAAAGTGTGATACATGAAAACCATTGTTTTGGGGGATCTCTTTTTATTAACACTAGACCATTTATCTAGAACTTGATGTAGAAAATTGAATGGTACCTTGAACCTTATAGACATTCATTGAATTTTTCTCATGATTGACAATGGATTTACATTATCGACCCCTAATTCATGCATTATGTGTGTTCAACATTATATTATTTATTCAGACTCACTATATTGTACTATATAATTTGGGGTCCATTCTCATCATTAGTGGGTCCCCTCATGTTTGTTAATAGTATTTACTAATGACTAGTAATCGCACGGTTTTTATTCAACGTCAACATTTTTATTCACATGATGTGGATTTGTATGATCATTGAGTTTGGATTGAACACTTGAGGATAGGGTATACCTCTATCAATGATACCTTATTATGTTGTAAATACTATGATAGTAATTAATAGGTACTTTGAAGATTGAATTACATTATCATCCATGCTAAATATCTTCCAGATGTATAATATGGCAAAGATCCAATTAATATTTACTTGTTGCTATGATATTTTATATGACATGGATCCACCACATACTCTTTCATAGTCATTATCTTTCATTTTAGTCTATGGATCTATGTTGTATTATGCCAGTGGCCATGCTTAATGACATATTCAAGCATGGAAATAACTGCCTTAGGGATGATCTATATTTGGTCGGTGGGTACTTGTCATGGGGGCTTCACTAGATTGACAAATATCTTATCACAATCATTAAAAAATTGGATTTTAATATTGTGGAAATCAGAGTTAATATACTGTAAATACTTGTTTTAATGGGTAGGGGGGTTATGGTAGTGGGGCAGGGGATGGGGTTGGGTGATTTGTAATGTGGGACTAAGGGAGGGGGTAGATATATGGCGAGATTTATATGTATTGGTATCATAAAAGGTGGTGTGTGGTAAAAATAGGTGATATCTAGTAAAAGTAAGTATTTTATTAAAAGGACATAGTGGGAAGGGGTTATAAAAAAAGGAATTTTGGAGGTATTTATCAATATATATTGAATCTAGAGACACACTTTGATGTCTGTCGAATGCATATGTTATGTTATAGGTTCACTAAGTGGAAACCCCATGTTATTTTCTTGTAAGGACTTTTTGGAACCTTAGTCTATAGAGCTCCTCCTTAGTCCACTCATCACAATCTACTTCTATATTACCTTTTATTGGTGTATTTATCATCATAAATTAAAAAAACATGTTATGGCATTGAGGTAAACTAAACCAAGGTGAGTTCAGTAAAAAGAACCCTTAAAAAATCATATTCCTAATAAATGCAAGTTGACCACCAATTTATCATTTATTAGTTTTTGTTAGTTATGGGTTTCCTACAAAAATACTATAGACACTCCTTAGATCTTGAAGAGATGCACAATTATGATGAGAGTACGTTAATAATGTATTGGGAAAACCCCATAAGTGTCTATGGAACTTGTACATGACTTGTGTTCACTCAAATACCATAAAATGAAGTCTATTTTTAACTCCGTAATAATTTATAAGAAAGGGCACCATGCTATGGTATCGGGGATATATTATACATTTTAAGTATCCATATCATATCAAATTGGAGTAAGAGTCATTGGTCATTAGTTTATTGCAAACATTAAGTGTTGGACATTAGAATTCTTGTTCAAGATAGGTGAGTTTATGGCTGAGAGGAAGGGATTTAGGTCTTAGAGTTAAGAGTATTATAATATATCTCGATGTCATTATTGTAAATTTCATTAAAAAATATAAATATACATTTTTCCCCTCCAAAATATTTATTTTTATGGATATTTTCATCTTTAATGAGACTTTTTTTACCTAACTAAGATTGAGTTACTATATAATTAAGGTTTGACTTATGGAATAGTTCATCCATATTATTTTATGAAACTGTGAGGAATGTGTTGTATATTTGATAATTATACAAGTAATGTGGTGAAGCAACATACTTGGAGCTAGAACTAATGGAACCATTATATGCATTAGAGTATCATTAGGATTAAAGTGTGTTTCCCCTTCTATCATTTACTTATACAATTAGATTATTAGGCTTGAAAGAATAATGTGTACTCTCTAGCTTCTCTATCCATCATTGGATCAAGATTGTCAAATAATCTTATTTTCTTATGCATAGATAATCTTCCCTAAAGAAACAATAGTAAATGATAGAGAAACATACAGAAGCATTTCAACCATACTCAAACATTTTCAACCATAATTGACCATGGTAAAAGGGTCAACACAGGGAGATGGGTTTTGTTGAAAAATGGATTCTTGATCAAGAAATTTTAAGCGCACGATTGAACAATGTGTAAGCGCTCGATCGAGTTGTTGAGGCACTTAAAAATAGCTCAATCCAGCATTTAAACAAACTCTCGATTGAGTTGTTTTCTAACCCGAGGTAAGGGTTCGATCGAGAGTTATGGCTCGATCGAGCCCTTGAGCTATATGGTTCAACATTAATACCATTAATAAAAGCTGGTAAGGCTGCGAGTTGGTTAGTTTTTGAATGGATCAATCATGGGGGCTTCACTAGGGGAGCAATACCATACCACTTGGGTTCATATTGGGGGATATTTATTGAGGAAAACATGACATAATATATAGGGGACAGAGGGTTTTAGTATTGGTGGGTAAAAAAATGGAGCCTAAAGTTAATGAAAAAATATAAAGGGGTGTAAAATTTTGCACCCTTTAGGGCATAAATTATCCTTAAGTGGCAGAGTTGATCACATTGGATTTGTGAAAGAATCAACTTTCGAATTGGTATGATATTTTTCATCTAATTTCTTTTAAACATAACACTTGTTTCTTGGAAATTTTCAAAGGTGCTGAATAAAATATCAATAACATAAACTATATACAGTGAAAATATTTAAAAAACTACAACTCTATTAGTTTATGAGTCCATCTCAAAATGGTACCATTGGTTTTTCAATTGATTTAAAAAGTTGAAAAATTTTGTATAAAAAATAAAATATTAGTACGAAAAATTTAGGTATATATATATATTAAAAATTACACATTTTAGACTAAGTTATGCATGCGCATATCTCACCGTTAGACTATTATAGGATTCCAAGAGGCGCACTCACCTCACCATCAGTGTGTTAGAACCTCTCATACACCTCCCTTGGCTTGATGCAGCTGTCACACCCTTGCTACCAACAAAGACATCTTACTTTGCTCTGTGTGAGCTTGTAATTAAGGCATTATCGTATGACCCACTACTGGGACTCCTACACGAAACGGTCTAAGGTCTAATTAGGAATTCTCATTGGGGCGATCCCCTTACATGTTGGCAGGTCCAACACCATCAACGTTATAGCACTAGAAGGAGGGCCAAATGAAAAGGGGAGTCCTCACATCTATTTTGAATCTCTACATATCTATCATGAATAACTACTGAGTTTCTCTTTCGGACTACATGTCTTATGGAAACGACTTCATTATGTCGGAAAATATCTAAGATAACTTGTCTCATAGAACATATGATGGTGGATGCCACGTAGCCTTGGTTAGGCACGTTGTTGGCATTGTAGGCTCATGCGTAAGACATAGATTCTATGAAGAATACATGAGCTACGCATTGTTCGTCTACATGCTTCGAGGGCACCCAATACATTGGTGGCCACATTGCTCGTAAAATATATTCATTCTCTTGCTCATCTAGTCGCAAAGATAGACTGTGCTTTCAATCACTTTGACCATAAAGCACTCAACAAAGAAATTCTGGAATTATGAAAAGCACCTGATGAATGCATTGAATAATTTCACACACACTTTTGTAATCTTGCATACTGATTCCCTGAAGATGATATTGATTGGGAATTTCTCGATGGGAGATTTGAGTATCTTCTTTACATATCTGAAAATCCACAATTCTTCAAATCACTTGGATCCTATTCATACACCAGTGATGGAACTACACAACCATGAGCAGGCATAGTCATTGTCACAAGTGACTATCTCCCTCCACCTCATCAAACAGCTCCACCACCACAAATTGATGTGGGAGATCATGCACATACCTCTGTTGAACTGTTACATCCTCCCACCCCACCTACTCTTGATATCTGTGCAAATTTGTCTTGCAAGCCTATTGGTTGTCATGTGGATTCGTTCTCTTGGCCTCCGTCCTTGTGTTCTGTTGATCCTCCAGATTGTACTGTCTTTTGTTATTCCATTTCAGACTCCTCACCTATTGTGAATGAGGATAAAGTTGTCGATGGAGTTGGTGTTATGAATCCAACCTACACCATCATTCATGATGATTGTGTGCGGGAATCTAAACCTACGGTGAAGGATAACTCCCTTCTAGTCGCATCTCATCCACTTCATCCTGATCCCCTGTGATTTTGCCACTACAGATCTCCCCTTTGAAAACCCATCTCTGGATGCTTCTACTTCAGGTCATTCACAGGACACGTTGGATGTCAGTCTATCATCATAGTATAGAGAGGACACATATTCCTTCGAAAATCCATCCAATCTATCATCTATCATTTCTAAAAACACAGAAGGTGAACATCTTTGCTTCTCATCTACCTCTCTACCTGAATCATCAAATCATGAGGATGGTGAAAAACATTGTAAATTTTATGATATTGGCTATCGTGATCTATCTACTTCTTCATCTGATCATGATGTTGATTCAATTATTGTTAATCTATCTAAGATATTGGTCTACAATGATCTATCTGTCAAGGAATTCGAAACCCCGTAGACTATCGAGGCACTTCACCTGGAGCTGATGGTTATCTCAAGCCCTTTTTATCCTAAGGTTGGTTTCACTTCTGGTCAAGAATTGTTGAAACATTGAAGGCTCCTCATCACTTTCTGCTTTGCATTGAAGATCAACCAAACATCATCCCATCGCTCATGCGTTGGAGGAATCTTACACAACGAGCACACATGCAAAACATAAGTGGTCTACTTTTCTCACGTTTGCTTGCATGTCACAGTCAAGAGAATGCACACACTCAACATCTGCATGCAGTGTAGCTCAACACCATGGCAACTCCACAAAGTGCATGTCATGGACTTTCACTCATCGTTGTTTTGTGGTCACTTGTAAACTCAGATTTTGTTTGTCTTCACTGTTATATCTTTCTTGTTTTCTGGTTCTCATAGCTGTCTTTTTTGTGAACCATGCCTTCACTAAAATGGGTCGACCAATGCGCTAGCAGTTGCCTTGGAAGTATCACTTCATGTGATATGGCCCATGCACTATTAGCTTAGGAGTAGGATTAGTGTTTGCTTTTAGTCTATTTGCTTGAATGCGTATTTTCTTACTTGCTTTGTTGGTTTTTCCGCTTGTTCACTCACTTGTTTTCTTACTCGCTTTTCTTTCACTCTTGCTTCTGCTTCTTCTTTTCTTTGTTGTTTGTTTTCTTGTTTTGTTTGTAAGTTAGTTTCACATGAAACCATGTATGACTCTTGAAATAAGTTGGGTAAAGTACAAGAGGACTTGTACAACTGTATTTTGTCTGCTCTCTTATGTAAGAACTTGTTGTCTTTAGTCCATGATACATCAACGGAAGATATGTATTGTTCGAAGTGAACCTTGGTGAAAACACAATGCTTGCACGCTCACTAGTATCACCTACTCTAGTCGTTTCTTTTTGGGTTAATCCTTGTCAGCTTAGTCAAGTAGAGTAAGGTGAGGGGGAAAACCTTAATAGACACGTCAAAGGTATAATAAACTACTTCTCTATAGGAACAACCTCTTCTTCTCTCAATAAGTCGGTATCCCTCTTCTACCTCTGAAATGAATAAGTGTTATGCACAATTATGAAGATGAAAAATGAAAAGAATGAAAAGTGAAAAAAGTTTGATGAAAAAAAAAAAGATGAATAAGGCGAAAGAAAAGAAATGCGTCATGTGCAGAGAGGCGATGCAAAAAAACTCTATCGGGGTATTGACCATGCTCACTGGAAATGGATCCATGCTTGTGTTCCCATGTGACTCCGTCAGGGCACTGTCTAGGCTTGCTGGCAACGGAGCAACACAAGAGATGAAACTAAGACTCTGATGACTATACTACCTGTGCACCAATATACCCCTCAACCTTAATAGCAAAAACTATGCTTCCTTGGCTTGGAATGTGTGTCAATCAACAAAGATATTGGCAAATGCTACATCTTACAATCTAGCTAGTGTGGAAACCAAGAGGAGATGAGAACTGAACAATAATTCTGGAAGTGTTAGAATTTCTTTTCACAAACAAGGTCCATCTAGAGAGCTGGATTTCTACCAGTGTGTCACCAAATGTTCTATAGGCTACAACCACCCTCCAAAAATTTTCCTTAGCTTCGTTTTGGAGCCTCCCTACCATCCTCCACAGCATGATGTATTGCTTCGTCATGTAAACAAGCTACAATGATTTTCTTACAGAAAGGCAGCCTGTCGATCAAACCTTGATGCATTACCCTCATAGGTTGTTCATCCGGACTTGGTACAGTAGCAGGCTTATCAGGTCCTTCAATAATTTGCGCAAATAGGGAGGAAAACTAGGCTTCCCTCCAGAAATTGTGCAATCCTGACTTGCAGCCTGCTAGGCCCCAGAATTGCGCAATTCTTCTATGCAAGCTTCACTTAGAAAATTGCGCAATCCTTACCAGCTAGGATGTTCAGCCCAGAATTTATGCAAATTGGGCAGCAGTCAGCTGCTCTACCTAGAAATTGCACAAATCTCTGAGCAACCAGCCTAGCTCCTGGCCAGAAATGTGCATTTTCTCCAAGAAGTTGAGTAGCTTCTTGCATGTGTAGTTGAGTTGACCATTTCGCTCTGGGACCAAAAAAAAGTGATTTGTTGCATGGGTTGCTTCCCAAGGTAACATGCAAAGGAATCCCTTGATTCAGGGATCTAGTTTTAGTAACTGGAGGTTGCATGCTAGGATCATCTCGGAAACCTCCCACCAAGTGTCGCTCTTCCTAGATTTGTGGCATGCGCATCACATCTTCAATTTTATCAAACCTCATGAACCAGACACTACAGAGCTCATTCCTAACATCAATCTTGCAACTCTAACATCCCACGTCGCATTTAGGAGTTGTCGGCATATTCAACTCAGTTGTTTTGGGGTAAGCCTGTTTTCCATGTCTTGTGTTGCATTTCTAGCACTTTTTGTGTTTCACTTCATATGAAAAATTGTCCGGTTGATTTCAATGAGTTCTTGCTGTCATTTTGATACATACTAGCTTGTACTAACACCATTTTAGTTTTCATTAACATCTCACTGATGTCGCATGCATGAAACTATTTTTAACGATCGATTGTCGATTCAACAACTCACCTCACTCACACACATGCATGTTGTTTCATTTTCTGAATATGTCATTCACCATTTTCATGCATGATCATTCACTTATTCTGACGCTCAGCATCACCATGCATCCATATTCACTTTTGCTTTCAGTTTCCCATTGGTGAGTCTGGGCAGCCTTGGCCTAAACTCCGCCTCACCAAGATATCATTGCACAATACTAAGAGGGAAGGCTTTGTCTTCCTCTCAGCAAATGTACATTCCTACCCAGTGACTATCCTCTAGTCTTGCATTGTGCAATTCTGAGGGACAGTGACTTCTGACCCAGAAAATTGCACAATGAAGTCACTGAACCTGCCACCATTTCTAGCTAAGATTTCACATTTCGGAATTCCAACAGTCAACAACCAGACTGAACTATGCAGTGCGTAGTTCCAGCAATGAATCATCCTACCAGCAGCCTAGACTATGCCTTGCACAGTCTTGGAAATCAGTCTCTCGACCTCCTGGTAGAAATTGTGCGACCTTCATGATCTGTCACACAGGTATGTTGCAAGTTAGTTCTCAAGTTCGTTTTGGTTTTGTACTGACATATTGCCTTCCATGAGTTTTTCCATGTATCTAGGAATTGCAGGTGTTCATCCACCTCTCAGCATCATAGGTAAAATGGTTTCCAGGAGAGTAGAGTCGAAGACACCATTCAGAGGACACTTGGGGATGCAGTCGATCAAGTGTCTATGAGCTTGCCTACTCGCAAAGACATCAAGTTGTTCATAGACAAGTATATCAAGATATGAAGACAGTAGCATCACAACGAGCAGCATCATGAACAACAGCTAAAGGTGACATACTAGATGCAATGAATGCAAGAGGAAGGTTGTTGACAACACGAAGGCAGAACAAAGTTGCAAGCTCAAGCAGATCCACTGATGATGAAAACAACTTTGGAGACTCAGGCTATGAGGTGATGGCATGATCGCACAAAGACAAAGAATGGAATAAAGAAGGATTTGAATGTGCTAAAGCAGCAACCCCAGGAAGAACATGAGCAGCACAGACATAAAATGAGTTGTAATAGGAATAGGAACAGTGGAGCGCACAACATGCACTCATGGATGGATCTGCACCCATACAAGCTATAGATCCATCCCGATAGCTAGCATGAAGCAGACATGGTGAGCAGTGTTTTTGATCGTATCCAAGGGATTCAGCAACATGCATGTCATTATGTGCATGCATGCAGTCCAACCCATTCAACACACTCACCAAGATAAAGACAAGAAGAAAGTATGATGGAGCTGAGCTTGTAGTTGACAATTGATGTGCATGGCCACCAACACACATTATAAGATCAACATAGATACTATGCATCAGTGTGTTGTTGGTTCGGTTGCACCAAGAAGACCATGTGCATGTTAGCAAATGAGTTGGATGAAGGAGCCACACGAATGCACTGGATGTAATGGAGGCAAGAGTTTGCTTAAACAAGATGTCACCATGGAGCGCATGCACACCATCACGAATGATCAAGCTTGGCATCATCTCACCACCTTCACCATCACAAGCATGTCAAAGAGGTTGTGTCACCACAACAAACTGAGCGTCAGTGATTTATTGCATAGCTTGCTCAAGCCATTTTGTCTCACAAGGGCAGGTGTGCATTGTAATGTAACGTCTTTTCAAGTGGAAGTTCAAGTGTCGATACTTGTATGTAACAGTCATAGAGTAGATGAAGAGTCATTAGGGTAGATGAACCATCAAATAGGGGAATTTCAAGGGTCACCCCACCCTTTGTTATAAATAGAACCTCATAACTTATTGTAAAGGCTTTTGGCCAGCCAAGCTTCCGATAAGACTATCTTCGAGAGAGCTTCGATAGTATTGTAATGAGCCTTGGCTTCTCCACTGCACAGAGATAGTATATCTCATTGGAGGAGTAGTTGGTTATGGATGTAACATTCCACTATTGGAAATAGTGGTTGGACATGGATGTATTGTATGAATGGAACTTCCACTTCTTAATATAATAGAGCCATCACATTTCCTGCATATGTTGTATTTTATTCTATGCTATCTGGTTTACTCTAAATTATATTATATGTATTTTTTTCTTACACCTGCATGTATGGACTATTCTGTATAAGTATGTACTAATCTTTCTGAAATGCCATGTTGGTTTAACCATCACTTTGGATTGCTCGCTAACTTGCTTTCCATCTTGTGATGCATCTTCACTCGTGTGTTCCTTTACAAGCCGCATAATATTAAAGGTATCCAAGGGGCCCACTCACGTCACCCTCAGTGTGTTATAACCTCTCATACAACTCCCTTGGCTTGTTGCAGATATCACACCCTTGATACCAACAGAGACATCTTACTTGCCTCTGTGTGAGATCGCGGTCAAGGCATTACTGTATGACCCACTACTGGGACTCCTACACAAAACGATCTGAGGTCTAATTCATACTTCTCACTGGGGGAGATCCCCTTACATGTTAGCGGGTCCAGTACCATCAACATACTCCTATCAACTAGAGTGATCTAGTGAATAGGATGTTGATTGGACCAGATATGTTGGAAGCGATGGAACAAGAAATGTGGGTTATTAAGAGGAATTTGAAGGCATCACAAGATGGGAAAATGAGTTATGTCGATCCTTATAGAGCATTCAAGGAGTTTTGAGTTGTTGAGCATGCATACTTGTGTGTCAAGCCAAAGAGGGTATCCTCAAGGATTGGATCACATGCCAAGCTAGCACCTCAATATTGTGGGGCTTTTGAGATCCTTGAGAGGATTGAACCAATGGCCTACATACTTGCAATGAATGTCTATGATGTCTTCCATGTTTCATTACTTAAGCGATATGTGCAAGATGTTGATCATGTGATTGATTGGTATATATTGCAGGTGGAACTAAAGGGAGAATTATAGCTAGAAGCTTAGTGCATATCGTAGTGGAAACAACTGATGCTTTAGAACCGAGCAATAGAGAAATTTAAAGTGTAGTGGAAACAGTTTGAGCTCAATGATCTACATGGGAGATGGATAATTAGATGTAGGTTTTTCATCTTTCATTATTTATTGGTTCAAGAAAATTAGTTCTTAGTATATGTGTATATGTGTGGTTCTAGATACCGAAATGAGCTATGTTATAAAGTTCCATGAGTTGTATATTTCTTTTTCTTTCAACGAGATGTCATTGTAAATATTGCATCGAGCTATGTTATAAATCTCGTTAGGTAGTGTGTTTTGTTTTCAACAATTCGCTAGTCATAGGTGTCATAGAACACCGATGACGATGTTCCCCTAAGGGGGAGGAGTTTGTGACAACCCCGAGTTAATGTTTCATGTAATACAGGATAATAAATGAAAAATAATACCAAGGTCATGGGACACATATTCCAAGTTGAGTATTAGGAAAAAACTATACTGGGTATTACTTTTGCCTTATTTTTATGGCTATGGAAATTGGAAAAGGCAAAGAGGCATAATTGGCATTTTTTTGTGAATGTAAAGGAAAATAGGAGAAAAGGAAGGTGAAGAGACACAAATTTTCATGCTAAGGAAATTACAAGAAAAATGAAGAAAAATGGGACATCAATAGTAAAAAGGCATTAGAGAAATAATTCACAACTTTTGGCCAGTTTGTGGCTTGTATCAGTTTTGAGAGAGAGAGAGCTTCAAGATGAGAAAGCCAGAAAAGACAAGTAAAGGAAATAACATGAAGGAAAAGGATAAGTAAAGGAAAACAAGCATAATGTTTGATCATCAGCTTTAGTAGCAAGATTTTTCATGTAACAGGTTGCATGTGTGAATTACTACCTAAGGTGTGAATGCATAGTACATGAATTTGTTTATTTGGTTCATTTATTGTCATTGGCATGCTTTTTTTCCTGGTTTGACAGCGGTTTCGACTTTGCCTTTCCATTTCCAGGATATCCATTGTGTGATGGGATTCATTCTTGGTTGAGCTTTGGATTGTCGAAAGGTTTTGAAACCGAGTGAGGTGGTCTGAGGGAAATTCCGGAAAGTTGGCAGTGGAGATGGTTTTCTCCAGGAACCCTAGATATGTGTGTGGAGATAGGAAAATTCCTCAAGGTATCATGAAGAAAATCTGAGGCATCCAAGCTCATCTTGGTTCTTTGATCTCAGGACCAGTTTAGGTGAGATCACGGTAGCTTGAGGGTGGAGGTGGTTTAGCCTATGGAGTCCCTGGTTTATTATGTCTTGGTTAATCCTATGAGATCCCACATTCATGTTTGGAATATAGCACGGGGGCGATTGGCTGAAAAAAAATAAAATTGGCTTAGCCCATTTTATGGTGGGGTGGATGAGGAAATCCCTCACTTGTTTGGAATTTTCATAAGTTAGTATGAGTTATTCTACTAATGTGATTAATGAGCACGTGTATTTGTTATTATGATGATTTTATGGTTGAGTTTTCACGGTCGATATGTTGGTTATATGCTAGTTATAAGCATGGTTCTATGATATTATCTAGCTATGGTGTTTGTTATGATTTTATAAGTATTTGAATGGTTAATGAATGCATGGGATAACAAGTGTAGTCGCAATTACTTGAGAGGACTTTAGGACTTCTTGGTGATTCTTAGATGAAGTTCAGAGACTTATGATTGGATATGGATTCATGACAAGTAGCTTACATGTTTATCATATGTTTTAAAAAATTTCTATCATGTTATAAGTAGTATAGGTCAAGTTCTCACTTCAAGTTTGAATGTTTAGCATTGTCCTCGTGTTAATTATGATTTTGGAAAATTGCAGGAAGTTATGGGAAGTGGACTGGAGGCTAGCACTAAAAGGTATCTCAAATATCAGAACCACTAAAAAATGGAGGATTGAGGTCGTAACTACATGGAAGAAGACTTATACGTGTGGTTGGGGCCTCTTAATTGCACTCTTTCCTTTTTGTGCATGTGGATGGGTGTTAGGTCAGTGAAACAGAGTTCCAACTCGGGGATTGATCACCTGTGGTGGTTTCTCAACTCTTGAGTGATCTGTAGCCCATGTGGTATGTCAGTGAGAGTTCAGTTTGTAGGCCCCACTTCCTTAACTAGAGCTTGGAGGCCGGTTCATGTCATAGTGACAGTCATCTCATGTATACCCTGGGGAGCGTGTGAATTTGGGTAAATGAAGGAGGGGGCATTTAAAATATCTAGCTATTGACTATTATGTGATCAGTTTTCTGCTGACACATCAAGTCCCCTCCATGCAAACCTCAGATATGGATAAACCCATCGAGTTATCACGACTTCAACCTATCAACTTATCATGTATTTAACTTCAATATCTTGGGAGCCCAACTATTAGGCGGTCATGACACCAACTATCTCAATTTCCTTCTGCGATTGATAGAACCTGATATGTTATGATGTGGCATGATGTAGGTTTGGGTGAAATGATATGTTGGCGTGCCTTTTGATGTGGCAAGATGTTGTGGTATGGAATGACATTCTTCAAAGTGAGCAATAATACTAAAGTGGTGACTAATGTAGTATGTCTAAGGATGTGGGCCTACAAGTTGGTTACACATGGAAAAGAATTGCAATGTAGCATGGTATGAATGTTGACATGGAATTTTGAGGGTAGATCCTCTAGTGGCCATCAATTTGGATCCAAATCTCATATTGGATGAAAAGTATGTCATTAGAAATCTATTGATTAGCTAAAGATGATCATGGCCACCAAAATCAGCTTTAAGGTGGCTAATGGAAAAGGAATTTTGATAATCCCCATATCCATAAAGTAACTCTAGATATTAGGTGTGGATACTATGCATAAAAAATCAAACATTAATGAGTTAGGTATGCTATAGTTTCCCAAGTTATTATTGTGTCATTGTGTAATAGCCCTGGTGAAAATTCCATGTAATGAGTTAAAAACAATAACCACGGTCGATGGGAAACTTATTCCAAGTTGAATGTTGGGCAAGACATCCTAGGGGGTGTTCATTTGGTTATTTATGGCTAAGGAAATTGGCAAAGGAAATGGCTAAGGATTTGGAAAGGAAAAATGGCATTTTTGACAGATTTCTTTATGAAAATAATGGAAATTAGGAGAAAAGGGAGGTGAAAGGTCCCATGTTGCATGTGAGGAGGAAAATGAAGAAAAATAATGGAAAATGAATAAAATAGAGGTCTCATTTATAAAAAGGATTCTGAGGATCAATTGGTAACCTTTTGTCAATATAGCTTTGGAACTCTCTAATTATTCTCTCTTTCTCTCACTGTTGGACACTTAGAGTTTCTTGGAGAACTTTGGCATTGGAGCAAGAAAGGCAAAGAAGGCAAGAGGAAGAAAAGACCAAGCAAGGACAGGCTGGATCAAGCAACTGCGATGGGCTTCACTGCAGGTATCAACTTGAATTTGTATTTTCCTTGCTAGATTTGGAATGCATGGGATTTGATGTATTTTAATTTCTATTATGGAATGGGTTTCGCCTGATGTGACCATATTTTTAGCCTAGCCTTGCCATTTCCTGACAGCTTTGATGAGATGGGTTCTCTCATATGGTTTATGTGGGATGTTCGGATTGGATTTGAAGCTGAGTGTGGTGGATATTTGAATTGACAAGAACATGTCCTAGTGGTCCCCAAACCAAACTGTGGATCACGGTAAAGCCACTAGCCAAGTGACCCCTAATCCAGACTATGGTTTGCAGTAAATCAAGGGTTGCGTTGCCTTGGTGGGCCTAGGAATCCTTGTCAGTTGATGGCGGGATAGACGATAAAGCCAAGAGGTGGATTTCTCTCTATTGGGCCCAGTAATCCTGGGTTTGGCATATGCAGTAAAGCCTGGAGAATGGGTCTTGGTTTAGGGCCTAGTGATCAAAGTTTGGATTACCGAAAAGCTTGAGAGACCTAGAGACAGGAAAATTCCTCATGGTGTAGGTGGATAAATACGATGGCATCGATGATTGTTTGGCCTAATGATCAAGTGGAGATCACAGTAAATCTTGTTATGATGTGTTCATTGTGCTGGCCTATTGATCTGGGAAGGATTATGGTAAAGCCTGGTTTTTGTTAATGAGGGTGAGTTGGCTTATCCTCGGTATGCCCTGGTTGGTTCTTCTCGTTTGAGTCCCACATTCGTGCTTGGAATATGGAACGAGGGTGAATGGCTGGAAAGAGATTTGGTTTAGCCATTCTATGGTTGGTTGGAATGTGGTAGTCTCATCTCTAGTTGGTTTATTGCATTCCTTAATGAGAAATTCATTCCCTTGATATTCATGTGCAAATGTATTGATGTATATGTGGACTTTTATGGTTGATACATTTATGGTAATTTCATTCCTCTTATGTTGTTTATATGTATATTTTAGGACAACACCTATGTATGGCTCTCAGCATGTTTTTAGTTGTAAATGAATGGATAGTGTATCTATGGCCTAATAGATGATAATGTAGCAAATTACATGAGGGAACAATTGTTCATAGCTATTCTTGGATAAGTATGAGATCCATATACTTAATTCTAGTGTTTACACCTATAGGTTACATGTTGATGATATGTTTCACGAAATTCCTGAGATGGGTAGTAGGGGTCTGGTTATGGACTTGTTCCTCTTATTGCTTTTGCATCATTGTTTCCCTATATTTTTAATGATTTCAAGCTATCACTCCATTTTGGGTAGTGGCCTGGGCTCTCGGCTTGAAAAGGTGGCTTAAATCTTGGGGTCACTGACACAAAAATGGCAATTTTGTCTCTGGTCACTCGTAAAAAAGCCTGTGAGAGCGACGTTACATTGTTGGTCACTCCCTTGCCCCTAGCATGAGAGTTACTATGGCCTAAGAGATCCAAAACAATAGTGGGACCCAGGGACAGGCTGTCTAAGTGGCTAACATGTCTCCTGAGGGTTCTGTTGATGATGTTGGATGACTGTGTGTGATGTTTCAGTGATTCCACTTCCTTAGGGTCACATATGATGTCAAATTTGATCATAGTAGCCTCTCATCTCATGTTTTCCCTTATTGGAATGGGTACTTGGGTGGATGTGGAAGGAGGATGTTACAAAGTGCTATTAGATCATGGTTCAACTCTCAGATTGGATGGGTAGTGTGTGTTGGTCATGCATTCATGTCATTTGCATGTGTGTCTCTTAAACTTTCATTTCATGTGCTTGTTGCATTGGCTTGATGATATATTATGGTTGTAGTATCATTTTTATGGAGAAATTGATATTGATTTCGTGAAATTTATTTGTCATGAGTATGTGACTTGTTACATATGGAGTATATGTCACTTACATGTTGATTTTATGTCACATACTTACATACTTGTATGGTAGGTTACATTCTTGAATATTTTGATTACATGTATTAGTCTTGTAGGTCGGTTACAGAATTGATCACTAATGTTTGACTGCATGTGCTTATGCGTATGTGTAGTTGAGTAGGAATTGCTTATACATATTGTTGATTGTGTGTGGCAATGTGTACAATGGAGTAATGGTTGTTTTCATGTATGAGGTCATAACATGCATTGTTGATATGGCCTTGGATTGACAACTAGACCCTAGCTAGAGTAATGTTTATGTGTTGACACATTTATTCATGTATGTCTATATGCTATTATGTATATGCTATACATGAATCACACTGATTTGGTGATCTTGCAGACAAGGTATCCTCCTCAAGCTATACTAAGGTACATTTATTTATTATGATTTAGTTTATCTGACATATTATGCATTGCAGGAAGAAAGATTAAATGGCTAGCAAGATGGTTGACTACAAAGACTCTACCTATGAATCCAAAGAGTTACATGGTGTTGGGAGCTCTTCTAATTTTGCAGTTACATTGAGAATTTTTGAAGGAAGTGATAAGGAGTTGTAAGGTGGATAATGACCGGATCATACATGCATAGGAGAAGAAAGTAGAGGTTAATGCTATACTTCTTCAGAGTTGTCAAACTTGCAGTGAGAAGGGCCACTTCGGATTAGCCATGGACATGGGGATGGACCAAATAGGGAATATGGAAGAAGGTCCCTTGGTAGACACAGGTCAGATAGATCTGATATACTGAGAGATGGCAGGCTATTGGAAACTCTGAATAAAAGGAGTAATGAGTATAGGTACTATTCTAGTTTTGGTTCCGATAGACATCGTGATTTTCATCACTATCATCCTTATAGGAGGAATGGTAGGGGATACTTTCCTAATGAGTTTAAGAAGGTGAATCCACCTACTTTTGAGGGATATGTGAAGAATTCGGAAGATGTAGAGGTTTGGATACTTGGGATGAAAAAAATATTTGAGTTGCATGAGTACACAGATAACATGAAGGCCAAAATATATATCTTCAATTTCAAAGGTAAAGAAAACATCTGGTGGGAAGATATGAAGCAGGTCAGAGATATCACAATGGATTACTTGATTTGGCATGAGCTCAAGAGGATTTTTTGGAAGAAATACTTGTTAGAGAGGTACTACGATAGTAAGGAAAAATAATTCTATGAGCTAAATATGGGATCAATGACAGATGAAGAGTACATGACCAAGTTTCTAAGGTTATTCAGGTATGTACGATATCTTACTAATGAGAAGGCTAAAGTTTAGAGATTTTTCAATGGTTTTCCATTAGCATTTAGGGATCAAATTGAGTATAATGATCCTTTATCACTTGAGGAATTCATTGTGAAACAGAAGTATGGATATGAACAATCAAAGCATAAGAATGAATCTCAGCATGGATGGAAAGGAAGGGACAAAGGTAAAGGTAAATGGTAGCCTAAGAGAAAAAGACCTTCACATGCAGATGAAAAAGAGAATGAGGCACTACAAAATAAGTTTAATGCAGGTAGACATGGACATGAGTCACAACAACAGCATAGAGGTGTGGGTATTGGACGATTGGAGTGTTCGACATGTGGCAAGGAACACCTTAAGTGATATTGTCCATATAATCAGGGTGGTAGGGCTCAGATATACAGTGCACGGGAGGCGTAGACAATTGGGGATGTTGGTCAGAGTGTTTTACATATCTATGTAGCAGTGGACAACATGAAAGAAGAACATAAGAGATCTATTTTTTAGATGGATGGTAAGCTTTGTGATCAAGTTATTTCTATTTTGATTGACCCAGAATCTAATTATATCTATGTTAGTCCTGAATTGGTGGATAAGTTTGGTTTGAGTAAGAATCACATGCAAATTCTTGGTTAGTACAGTTGGCTACAGGTACAAATAAGCAAGTTCATCATTGGGCAAGAGCTTGCACATTTGGTTTGAATGGTATGCCTACTGCAATACATTTTAATGTACTATCATTGTGGTGATATAGTATGTTGTTGGACATGTATTGGTTGTATCTTCATAGAACCAAGGTAGACTACTATGAAAAAGATATTGAGTGTGTTGATGAAAATGGGGAACCAAGAGTCTTGTAGGGTATCAAGAAAGGCACATCAGTTAGAATGGTGACAACTATGCAAGAAAAACATAGCCATGAAAAAGGTTTTATGTTATTTCCAATACATATTTCTAGTGATAAGGGTAAGAAGCTTGAGGATGCGAATGTGTTAAGTAGTTACCCAATTCTATAATAGTTCAGGTATGTATTTCCTGAGAACATTACAGAGTTGTCACTTCATAAGGAGATAGTCTTTTCTATCGAGTTATCACGAGGGGCAGCTCCAGCATCAAAAGCACCTTATAGGATGAGCACACCTAAGTTGGTTGATTTAAAGTTGCAATTAAAGAAGTGTTGGACAATGGATACATTATGCCAAGTGTATCACCTTGGGGCAAACCAATCTTGTTTGTGAAGAAGAAAGATGGTACTCTCATATTATGCATTGACTACAGAGAGTTGAACAAAGTGACTATCAAGAATAGGTACGCATTGTCAAGGATCAATGACTTGTTCGATCAGCTGAAGGGGGCCATAATGTTCTCAAAGATCAATCTAAGATCCAAATACCATCAGGTACACATCAAAGAAGAGGACATTTACAAGATTGCGTTCAGGATCGGGTTTGGGCATTGTGAGTTTATTGTTGTTCTATTTGGCTTAACTAATGCTCTATCTACAGTCATGTGTTTGATGGATAATGTGTTGCATCCATATTTGGATAAGTTTGTTATTGTGTTCATTGATGATATAATAGTATATTCTAAAAATGAGGAAGATCATGCCAAGCATTTAGCGGTAGTGTTGAGGTTGTTCAGGGAGCGTCAGTTGTATGATAAGCTCAACAAGTGTAGTTTCTTTCAGACTGAGGTACACTACTTGGGACACATTATCTCCAAGGAAGGCATTGTAGTAACTCTAGAGAAGATAAGGGCCATCATGGAGTGGGTAATTCCTAAGAGTGTGGATAAGGTAAGATCATTCATGGCTTTGGTAGGATATTATAGGATGTTCATCAACAAATTTTTGCAGAAAGCTTATCCCATCACATCATTGCAAAGGAGAGGTAAGAAGTTTGAATGGACAGAGGAGTGGAAGGATAACTTTGGGAAACTTAAGCAGTTGTTGACACATGCACCAGTGTTACATATTGTAGATCCAAACAAAGAATTTGTGGTATGCACAAATGCTTGAAAGAGATGGCTTGGTGGAGTCCTTATGCAAGATGGACAATTAGTATGCTATGAGTCCTGGAAACTAAATGAGCATGAACAAAATTACCTGACACATGATCTTTAGTTAGCAGTGATCATGCATGCATTGAAGATGTGGAGGAACTATCTTCTTCGCAGGAAGTTTGTAATTATGAGTGATCACATTGGGTTGATGCATTTGTTTGACCAACTAAATCTGAATGTCAAGCAGGCTAGATGGTTGGCCATGATTAGCGAGTTTGATTTCGAGATTAGGTACATAAAAGGTAAATAGAATAGGGTGGTAGATTCTCTTAGTAGAAGGGTACAGGTACATTACTTGGTAGCTATGAGGTCCTATGGGACAGACTTACAAGAGAGGATCTTGCAGGCAGGTCAGTAAGATGTTAGGAATATGGAGATTGTGCACATGTTGCAGCAGGGTACTGGTATAGGTACAGGTGAAGGTACAGGTGCAGGTACAGGTACAAGTGCAGGTGCACAAGGTATGGATTATTTTCTTACAACGGATGGATTGGTCATGCTCTGAGACGAGATATATGTACTAGACAATAGTGAGCTCAAGAAGGTGATGTTGAGGGAGTTTCATGCAAAATCTTATTTAGGTCACCCAAGTTACCAGAAGGCATTAACAGTGGTGAAGAGACTCTACTATTGGCAAAATTTTACTAGGGATGTAGCAAAGTTTGTGGCGTGGTGTTTTGACTGTAAGTGAATGAAAGTAGAGAGTAAACATCCAAGTGGACTGCTAAAGTTGATTATGATTCCAGAATGGAAACATGAGGTTATTTCCATGGATTTCATCACAGGGTTTCTTAATATAGTGATGGAGCATGATTACATTATGGTCATTATGGAAAGATTAACAAAGGTTGCACACTTCATTTCGGTGAAGTCTACGTTCACAGCTAGTGATGTGGCACAGGTATTCATTAGAGATGTGGTTAGACTCCATGGTGTTTCGAGGAAGATTATGTGAGACATGGATGCAAAGTTCACTTCCAAGTTTTGGAAGGAGTTATTTGCAAGTTTTAGCACAAGGTTGGTCTTTAGCACAGCTTATCATCCACAGATATATGGACTGACAGAAAGGGTCAATAGGATATTAGATGAAATGTTGAGGATGTATGTGATGCATCATGAAAGGAAGTGGGAAGAGTATCTTGCTTTGGTAGAGTTAGCATACAACATCGATTATCAAGATTCATTAAGGATGACTCTGTTTGAGGCATTGTATGGGTGTAGTTGTAACACTCCCATCAGTTGGAGTGATTCGGTTAGCAGGGTATTGATTGGACCAGAAATGTTGGAAGACATGGAATAGGAAATGCATGTGATCAAGAAGAATCTAAAGGAATCACAAGATATGTAGAAGAGTTATGCAGATAGGAACATGTTTATCAAGGAGTTGCATGTTGGGGAATAGGTGCACTTTCACATCAAACCAAGATCTGTTTTTGGATTGGATCATGTGTTAAGCTAGCACCATGGTTTTGTGGACCCTTTAGTTTTATTGAGACGATTGGGCAAGTAGCCTAGCAACTTGAATTGATCCTAATAGTGAAAGTCCATGATTTTTTCCATGTATCTTTTCTTAAGAAGTATGTTAATGATACCGATCATGAGATTGACTGGTTTGTATTGCAGGTGGAACCAAATTGAGAATTCTAGCCAGAGCCTCACTGTATATTGCAGAGAAAGGTGCTCATGCTCAGGAACCAAGAAATCGAGCAAGTTAAAGTGCAATGGAAGCACTTTGGGCCCGATGAAGGTACATGCGAGATGGCAGATAAGATGGAGGCTACTTATACTTCCTTGTTTTCTGATTGAGGCAAAGAAACTTCGATATGGTGGTTTGGTATATGCTTTATGATGTTTTTTTATATGCTTTGATACGATGTTTTGATATATGCTTAGATACGATGTTTAGTATATGTTTTGATATATGCTTTGGTATATGACTTGGTATACCTTTTGATGATGTTTTTATACATATATATGTGTATGGATGTAAATACTGCCATGAACTATGTTATAAAACTCCACTATGTAGTATGGGTGTCATGTTATTATGATTATGTTGTCATGTTACTATGCTATCATGTGGTTATGTTATCATGATGTTATGATGTCTTGTGGGTTGGCACTGAACAAGATGATCATTGTAAATACCGTAATGAGTAATGTTATAAAGCTCCACTATGTGGTATATTTTCATGTTGTCATGGTGTTTTTTTCCTTGAGAGGATATTTCGTTGTAAATACTGCATCGAGGTGTGTTATAAAGCTCCATAACCAATATTTCTTCTTTTAGCAGGTTGATGAGGTATATGTGTGTTTGAACACTGAGTATGGTGTCCCCCAGGGGGGAGGGTTCTGTAACAACCCTCATGAAAATTCCATGTAATAAAAGTTAAAAACAATAACCACAGTGGATGAGACACTTATTCCAAGCTGAATCTTGGGCAAGACATCCTACGGGGTGTTCATTTGGTTGTTTATGGCTAAGTAAAATGGAAAGGCAATGACTAAGGCTTTGGAAATGAAAAATGACATTTTTGGCACATTTATTTATGAAACTAATGGAAATTAGGAGAAAAGGGAGGTGAAAGGTCACATGTTGCACGCGAGGAGGAAAATGAAGGAAAATGAAGAAAATAGAGGCCTCATTCATAAAAAGGCTTATGAGGATCAGTTTGTAATATTTTATCAGTTTAGCCTTGGAACTCTCTCATTATTCTCTCTCTCTCACTCTTAGACACTTAGAGTTTCTTGGAGCACTTTGGCATCAGAGCAAGAAAGGAAGAGAAGGCAAGAGGAAGAAAGGATCAAGAAGGGAAAGGTAGGACCAAGCAACTACAATAGGCTTCATTGTAGGTATCGACTTGCATGTGTATTTTCCTTTCTAGATTTGGCATGCATGGGATTGCATGTGTTTCTTTTCTACCATGGCATGGGTTTTTCCAGGTGTGACAGCATTTTTAGCCTAACCTTGCCATTTCCTGATATCTTTGTGAGATGCGTTCTTTCATACAGTTTATGTGGGATGGCCAGATTGGATTCGAAGATGAGTGGGGCAGATCTACAAATTGACAAGCACATGGCCTGGTGGTGCTTAACTGGAATGTGGATCATGATAAAGCCACTAGCCTTGTGACCCTTGAGCCAAACTGTTGGTTGCGATAAATCCATGATTATGTTGCCTCAGTGGGCCTAGGAATCCTTGTAGGTGAATGGCAAGATATACGGTAAAGCCAAGAAGTGGATTTCTCTTCGTTGGGCCTAGTAATCCCAAGTTTGGGATATGCGATAAATCCTAGAGTGTGGGTCTCGTTTTAGGGCCTAGTGATTCGATTTTGGATTGTCATAAAGCGTGATAGACTAGGAGAGAGGAAAATTCCTCATGGTGTATGTGGAGAAATCTGGTGGCATCCATGCTTGTTTGGCCTAGTTATCGAGTGTAGATCATGGTAAATCCTATTAGGATGTGTTCATTGTGTTAACCAAGTGATTTGAGAAGGATTACGATAAATCCTTATTTTTTTTTCTGAGGGTGAGGTGGTTCAGCCTTTGTATGCCATGGTTGGTTCTTTTGGTTTGAGTCCCACATTCATGCTTGAAACATGGCACAGGCATGAATGGCTAAAAAGAGATTTGGCTCATCCATTCTATGGTCGGGTGGAATGTGGTTGTCCCATATCTGGTTGGATTATTGCATTCATTAATGAGAAATTAATTCCATTTATTTCCATGTGCAAATGTATTGATGTATATGTCGATTTTGATGGTTGATATGTTTATGGTAACTTTGTTCCTATTATGTTTTTTATATGTATATTTTATGACAACAACTATGTATGGCTCTCAACATGTTTTTATCTGTAAAGGAATGGAGAGTGTATCTATGGCCTAATATATGATAATGCAACAAATGACACGAGGGAAAATGGTTCATAGCGATTCTAAGATAAGTATGAGGTCCCCACACTTAATTATGTTGTTTACACCTATAGGTTACATGTTGATGATATGTTTGATGAAATGCCTGGCATGGCTAGTAGGGGTCTGGTTATGGCCTTGTTCAACTTATTTCTCTTGCATCATTGTTTCCATATATTTTTAATGATTTCAATCTATGACTCCATTTTGGGCGGTGGCCTGGGCTCTGGCCCTAAAAAGGTGGCTCAAATCTCAAGGTCGTTGGCACAAAACTAGCAATTTTGGTCTCTGGTTGCTGGTAGGCAAGCCTATGAGAGCGACTTTAGGTTGTTGGCCACTCCCTTTTCCATATCATGAGAGAAAATATGGCATAAGAGATCCAGAACAACAATGGGAGGTAGGGACAACTTGTCTGAGTGGCTGACATGTCTCCTGACGGTTCTGTTGATGATGTTGGATGAGTATGTGTGATGTTCCATCGATTCTAGTTCCTTAAGGTCACATAGGAGGTCGAATCTAATCATAATATCTTCTTGTGTCATGTTTTCCCCGGTTGGCATGATTACCTGGGTGAATGTGTGAGGACGGTGTTACACATGGCATGTTTTCAAGGGTAGTTGAACATTTTTCATTCTATATTTTTTTTTACCTTTCATGTTAGCTATCCCTGTGTCAATTCATAACTGTTGATTTCCATCCTCATAAAATATTTTACTATTATTTTTTTTAATTAAAAGTGCGATACATGAAAACCATTGTTTTGGGGGATCTCTTTATATTAACACTAGACCATTTATCTAGAACTTGATGTAGAAAATTGAATGGTACCTTGGATCTTATAGACATTAATTGAATGTTTTCTCATGATTGACAATGGATTTACATTATCGACCCCTAATTCATGCATTATGTGTGTTCAACATTAGATTATTTAATCAAACTCACTATATTGTACTATATAATTTGGGGTCCATTCTCATCATTAGTGGGTCCACTCATGTTTGTTAATAGTATTCACAAATGACTAGTAATCACACAGTTTTTATTCAACGTCAACATTTTTATTCACATGATGTGGATTTGTATGATCATTGAGTTTGGATTGAACACTTGAGGATAGGGTATACCTCTATCAATGATACCTTATTATGTTGTACAATACTGTGTTAGTAATTAATAGGTACTTTGAAGATTGAATTACATTGTCATCCATGCTAAATATCTTCCAGATGTATAATATGGCATAAGTCCAATTTGTATTTACTTGTTGCTATGATATTTTATATGACATGGATCCACCACATACTCTTTCATAGTCATTATCTTTCATTTTAGTCTGTGGATCTATGTTGTATTATGCCAGTGGCCATGCTTAATAACATATTCAAGCATGGAAATAACTGTCTTAGGGATGATCTATATTTGGTCGGTGGCTACTTGTCATGGGGGCTTCAATAGATTAACAAATATCTTATCACAATCATTTTCAAAAATTGGATTTTAATATTGTGGAAATTAGAGTTAATATATTGTAAATACTTGTTTTAATGGGTAGGGGGGTTATGGTAGTGGGGCAGGGGATGGGGTTGTGTGGTTTGTAATGTGGGACCAAGGGAGGGGGTAGATATATGGTGAGATTTATATGTATTGGGTATCATAGAAGGGGGTATATGGTAAAAATAGGTGATATATAGTAAAAGTAAGTATTTTATTAAAAGGACATAGTGGGAAGGGGTTTTAACAAAAGGAATTTTGGAGGTATTTATCGATATATATTGAATCTAGAGACACACTTCGATGTCCCTCGAATGCATATGTTATGTTATAGGTTCACTAAGTGGAAACCCTATCTTATTTTCTTGTAAAGACTTTTTGGAACCTTAGTCTATAGAGCTCCTCCTTAGTCCACTCATCACAATCTACTTCTATATTACCATTTATTGTTGTATTTATCATCATAAAATAAAATAACATGTTATGGCATTGAGGTAAACTAAACCAAGGTGAATTCAGTAAAATAACCCTTAACAAATCATATTCCTAATAAAAGCAAGTTGACCACCAATTTATCATTTATTAGTTTTTGTTAGCTACAAGTTTCCTATACAAATACTATAGACACTCCTTAGATCTTGAAGAGATGCACAATTATGAGGAGAGTATGTTAATAATGTATTGGGAAAACCCCATAAGTGTCTATGGAACTTGTACATGACTTGTGTTCACTCAAATATCATAAAATGAAGTCTATTTTTAACTCCGTAATAATTTATAAGAAAGGGCAATGTGCTATGGTATCGGGGATATATTCTGCATTGTAAGTATCCATATCATATCAAATTGGAGTAAGAGTCATTGGTCATTAGTTTATTGCAAACATTAAGTGTTGGACATTGGCATTCTTGTTCAACATAGGTGAGTTTATGGCTGAGAGGGAGGACTTTAGGTCTTAGAGTTAAGAGTACTATAATATATCTCAAAGTCATCATTGTAGCTTTTATTAAAAAATATAAATATACATTTTCCCCCTCCAAAATATTTATTTTTATGGATATTTTCATCCTTAATGAGACTTTTTTTTATCTAAGTAAGATTGAGTTACTATATAATTAAGGTTTGACTTATGGAATAGTTCATTCATATTATTTTATGAAAGAGTGAGGAATGTGTTGTATATTTGATAATTGTCCAAGTAATGTGGTGAAGCAACATACTTGGAGCTAGATCTAATGGAACCATTATATGCATTAGAGTATCATTAGGATTAAAGTGTGTTTCCCATTCTATCATTTACTTATACAATTAGATGATTAGGCTTGAAAGAATAATGTGTACTCTCTAGCATCTCTATCCATAATTGGATCAAGATT
This sequence comes from Pinus tabuliformis, assembly GCA_031772625.1. Classification (NCBI taxonomy): domain Eukaryota; kingdom Viridiplantae; phylum Streptophyta; class Pinopsida; order Pinales; family Pinaceae; genus Pinus; species Pinus tabuliformis. The sequence continues at coordinate 556,574,933 of CM062806.1, forward strand.
GTCAAATAATCATATTTTCTTATGCATAGATAAACTTCCCTAAAGAAACCATAGTAAATGATAGAGAAACATACAGAAAAATTTCAACCATACTCAAACATTTTCAACCATAATTGACCATGGTAAGAGGGTCAACACATGGAGATGGGTTACACTTTTTGGGAAAATAAGGGTTGTTTTGTTGAAAAATGGATTCTTGATCAAGAAATTTAAAGCGCACAATTGAACAATGTGTAAGCGCTCGATCGAGTTGTTGAGGCGCTTAAAAATAGCTCAATCTAGCATTTAAACAAACTCTCGATTGAGTTGTTTTCTAACCCGAGGTAAGGGTTCGATGGAGAGTTATGGCTCGATCGAGCCCTTGATCTATATGATTCAACATTAATACCATTAATAAAAGCTGGTAAGGTCGCGAGCTGGTTAGTTTTTGAATGGATCGATCATGGGGGCTTCACTGGGGGAAGAATACCATACCACTTGGGTTCATATTGGGGGATATTTATTGAGGAAAACATGACATAATATATAGGGGATAGAGGGTTTTAGTATTGGCAGGTAAAAGGGTGGAGCCTAAAGTTAAAAAAAAAATATAAAGGGCTGTAAAATTTTGCACCCTTTAGGGCATAAATTATCCTTAAGTGGCAGAGTTGATCACATTGGATTTGTGAAAGAATCAACTTTCGAATTGATATGATATTTTTCATCTAATTTCTTTTAAACATAACACTTGTTTTTTTTTTGGAAATTTTCAAAGGTGCTGAATAATATATCAATAACATAAACTATATATAGTGAAAATATTTTGAAAAAATACAACTTTATTAGTTTATGAGTCCACTTCAAAATGGTACTCTTGGTTTTTCAATTGATTTAAAAAGTTGAAAAAAGTCTTAACTTCGCCAACTTTGAATAATAATAAAAAATAAAATTTTAATACGAAAAATTTAGTTATATATATATATATATATATATATATATATATATACTAAAAATTACACCTTTTAGACTAAGTTATGCACGCATACCTCTTAAGTTTTGAAAAAAATTGCAAGGAAATATATTGAATTTAATGCAAAATTGAGAGATTATACAACACCAAAATTTTTTAGGACAACTACATAATTCTCCACATATTATTGTTTTACATTAAACAAAATTCAGAAATTCTTATATGAATTTTGAAGGGTGCAATTTGATAAAAGAGGAAAAACTATGGCCCAAAAGTATAACCCATCTTCATGCTTTCACCCAAAACCATGTCTACATGGTCTATTATGATTAACATTAACAAATGATTATAAGTTATACTCAATACTATATTCAATCTAAGTCTCCAAAAATTAAGGAAACATATTAAGAACCTATATCCTAAAATAATTAACCAGAGTAAAAGTGTATTTCCTTATAGACCACTAATGCCTTATAGACCACTAATGAACTATTTCAGCTCCTATAATATTCTTCAAATAATAACTATGAGTTAATACACATTCATGAAAAAATCCAGTGATAAATGTCTTCATTGTTAATGAACAACTAAATTAAAATAAAACTTTCCACATTAAAAAACATATCAATATTACTTATAATTTTATTATAATATAATATAAACTATTAGGATAAAAATATATATAATCTACAAAATTAAATAATGATAATTAATAATATTATGCGTATTGTTCTTATACTAATATAAATTTTAAGATCTCTTTGTTTTTGTGTTAAGAGCAACATCTGCAAACATACTTAATATTTATATGATTAATATAAATATATTTATATAAACAAACATATTTATATTATTTGTTTATTTATAATATATTTATGAATTTCATGAATTTAATTTAGATCAACTATGTGGAAATTGGCTCTCGTGTTAGCCAGCAATTTTTTTTTCCAGATGAAATAAGCGACATATTCATCATTGTAGAATTTACATATTTTTCATAATCTGCATCTCACTAGGAACCTATCATAGATATCTATTCAAGCTAATCTGCAAATCTAAGGATGTGTAAGGGAATGGCGGTAGAGATGCAAGGAATGAATTGTTCGATGAGATTCAAAGAGTTTTCGAGTTTTTAATTTTTGATAATTTTGAGAGGGGAAAATCTATGAGAAAACTTAGTAATCAAATAAATAACATGATTCAGTTATTTTTAATATTTGGCAATTTTGAGAGAGGAAAATCCATAAAAGAACTTAATAAAAAAATAAGAAAATGAAAATCACTTTTTAAAATTAGACCAGAGAGATTGATGATGGAGACAATTCTGGACCCATTTCAAGAGTTTTAAGTTCTATTATTATGTTCAACGTGGACCAGACGGCTGGCCGATCGAATTTTTCTCCCATTTTTATGAGCTTTTCAAAAAAGATCTTCTGTGCATGGTCGACTCCTCCCGCCTCTCTGGAAGCATAAACACGGCTCTATCCGCCACCTTTATCGCATTAATTCCGAAATGAGAAAAATCCACATCTCTGGGGGACTACAGGCCGATTGCCTTGTGCAACACGCTTTATAAAATCATCTCTAAAACCATAGCTGAAAGATTGAAGAAGGTTCTTAACTCTCATATATCTAAGGACCAACATGCTTTTCTAAAGGACAGGCTTATCATGGACGCAGTGGCTATGGCACAGGAATGCCTTTTCTCCATCATCTCCAAGAAAACCGATGCTGCTGCTCTAAAAATCGATCTTAAAAAGGCATTTGACTGCGTGGACTGGTGCTTTCTCAGATTTCTCCTGGCAAAAATTGGTCTCAGACCCATGGCGATCAGCTGGATCATGGCATGCGTCAAATTTGTCCAATTCTCTGTTATTATAAATGGCACTCCCTCCACTTTCTTCAACGCAGAGAGAGGGCTCCGATAGGGATGCCCCCTCTCTCCCCTCCTCTTCATATTGGTTATGAACTGTCTCAGTACGCACATCAACCTTGCTGTTGCTGATGGCAGAGTTAAGCCCGTCAGGATCTGTAGAGACATTCAGCTCTCCCACAATCTCTTCGTCGACGATGTCCTTTTTTTTGCCATGCTCCATAAGCCCACTTGGATCTGCCTCTTTCTAATAATCAACAAGTTCCAAGATGCCACCGGCCTCTCTATCAACTGCGGGAAATCATTGCTCTACCACAACGAAACTAACTAGGCATTGGCACAGTGGATTGCTGACCGCTTCCAGATCAATCTCGCCCAGATTAAGGGGGGTTTCACCTATTTGGGGTTTCGTCTCAAACCAAAGGGTTATCGTGGCAGGGACTGGGATTGGCTTGTTGATCGTTTTTACCACAAGATATCTACCTGGGAATCGCGCTCTTTGTCCCTTAGCAGCAGATATACCTTGGTGCAAGCGGTTCTCTCCCAGCTCATGGTGTATTGGGGACACCTCTTTCTTCTCCCGGTTTCTGTTCACAAGAAGATGATGTCCATTGCAGCCAACTTTTTGTGGGGAGGCCGATCCTTTCAGTCCAAAATTCATCTTGTCAAGCTGGACCACATTTCCAGACCAAAAGATAAAGGCGGCTGGGGTCTTCTCAACATGATACAATTCGGAAAAGCTCTCATTTGCAAGTCTCTTCACAGGGGCATTTACGGGAACAGCCCGTGGAGTTCATTAATCAAGCAAAAGTACCTCAAAGGCAGGAATCTTGTTTATTGGCACAGAAGGTCTTCTATTGGAATTAGGCTCGGATCCCCCATCTGGCTCAGCTTTAAAAAAATCCAACCTTTCTTCCTGAAGCACCTCAAATGGACTTTTTTCTCTGGCTCCAGCGTCCTCATTGGCATAGACCCCACTTTATACAACCTAGAATCTTTAATCCCTCCACCACTTCTCTCCTTTTTTCACTCCAGAGGCCTTTTCACCTGGAATACTCTTATCGATTCTTGGTCCTCTCTCGAACCCTTCTGGAAAACTGATCTTCAATTAGCCATCCCCCCCGCCCTCCGCCCCCTATGGCTCTCATTTACTGCCAGATTTACAGGCCGTGGGATCCTCCAACTAGGTACCAAAGACAATCTCATCTGGTCCACTGATAACACCATCCGCCCCATTTCTGTCCGGAACCTCTACTCTGTCGTTATTGCTACACAGCCCCCTCTCCCCTCCATCTTTCCAAGCAAACTCTGCAAGGCGCCATGCCCCATCAAAACCATTCTCTTTTCTTGGCTCCTCTTCACCAACAGGAACCTAGTATGGGATGTTCTGCAAAAGAAAGGGTGGACTGGTTCGGGCAGGTGTCAACTTTTCCTTACGGAGCTGCAGACGAACTTCCATATGTTCTTTTGCTGCCCGGCCTCCTCGGCCATCTGGTATGATCTTTCCTTGCTCTATGGCTTTCCTCACATGCGTTTCTCATCTGTACAGGAAGCCTTCACATGGTGGGCCTCTAAACGCCCCAACTGGCAGGCTCTCTTCATCTTCACATGCTGGTACATTTGGAAGTGGAGGAACAGTGGCATTTTCCAAGACTGTGGGTTGCCGCTTGCTTCCATACTTCCTTCTATTCTGGGCTCTCTGGCCTCTCTGATTTAATCTAGCTGGCCGGACTCTTTGTTCCTGCTATATCATCTACACCAGCTTTATGGGAACAGTTCTTTACTTTTATCGCCAACTTGATTTTCGCTGATGCTCTTCATCATATTTCGCATTTGCGGATCTGTTTTTATCTATGTTTTGGATCCATCTCTTCTGCCGGTTTTAATGCCGCGGAACATTGCTCTCATCAATATTTTCTCACATATCATGCACTGCTCATACGCATTTGTCTCAACAAAACACTCTGAACAACTGCCTGCTATGTTTATGCTCGGCTCGACAGCAGCCCAAATGTACTCACGACCATTATATTCACTTAATATAATCTATTCTGTTTTTTTCCCTCTTAAAAAAAAAAACAAAAAACAAAATAATAATGTTTCATGTTTCTGAGCAAATGACTCCCCGTAACATGAAGGACTAGGGTTTCCCTTGGAAGCATCAAAATTTAGTCTGATAAATTTAATAGGAAAAGAATACGGGTAAAAGTTTGATAAAATTAATAAGAGAAGAATACCGATGCAAGAGAGAAGAGGGAGTCCATATAGAAAGAGAATTTAACAAGAAAAATGAGAAGATTGAAAGCTACCACCCTTAGAATTTGGAAATTTGGTTAAAAATATTGGTACTTTTTACAGACATTCTACACATTTCTAAATGGGGAGTACTTTTTTAAAGGGGAACTAGGGTTCGAAGGTATAAAATAATGGGAATAATATGTTAGAGATATATTTTATGTTGTTGATAAGCAATTTTTTCCAAAGAAATTTGATTTATAAAGGGAGTAATTTGATAAGGAATTGCTTATTGAGGATAGTCATTTTTCATTCAAATGTGTTTTTTTTTTTTTTTTTTTTTAAATTTGATTATGGAATTGTTTGAATATTTTTTTTTATGGTGGAAGTGGAATCAGCACTATCAAAAATTTCTGAGCACCCAAAATTCTGAAACTTGACAGTTATAACCAGGATTTCCCAAAATTTCCACCTGATTTTATCAAAATTATACCTGAAATTCCATTGTTTCCAACAAAAATGTAACCTCCTTTAATTAAAAATATCTGAATTTGAATACGGAAATTTAAAAAACCAGAAGGGTTTGCTGATCCATTCGATAACTGAGTCTATATTAAAGAATATCTCTACTCATGAAATTAAAAACCAAACATAAATAGTTTAAAAAACTATACACTATAACGCATATTTCAACTGTGAAAGAGTTATGTAGAGGGAATGCAAATAGTTATTCTTTAGATACAAATAGATGCAATGCAAAACTCGTTACGTCTAAATCATCTTGATGTTTAGATACAAACAGATGCAATGCAAAACTCTTTACGTCTAAATCATCTTCCTGTGCAAAAATCTCAGGTTCCTTCTCTACCAGAGAATAACGTCTACTTGCACATAGCAACCAGTACTTGACGTGGAGGCTTCGAAGGTCTTCTCGCATGCTGAACAACCAGGTTATCCAGCAACAACACATCCCCTTCCTCCCACCTTAAATTTACGCACTCTTCATCAACAATGGCCTTGAATGCCTCCGCTGCTTCACCAGAAATATGACACCCATCTCCAAAAGACAGTGACAGGTTTCTTTCGCCATAGCCGGTTATGGTGTTAAACCAGACTCGCCTCCCTCCATATCCCTCGAATGCTCTGATCGCCTCCCGAGGGCCGAACACGAACTCAGCTGATCCGTCCTCTAGGCACTTAAAGTTCGTACAACCCATCACCTCTACTGCTCTGCTTATCATTCATTCAAATGCAGAGGCATTAAACTTTGAAAGCAATAATAACTGAACAACAAAATGAAGAATGAGATGACGAGTTTAAGTGCAAGTGCAGTGGAATAATAAAGTTTTGACAAACCTGCTTATCATTCATTCAAATGCAGAGGCATTAAACTTTGAAAGCAATAATAACTGAACAACAAAATGAAGAATGAGATGATGAGTTTAAGTGCAGTGGAATAATAAAGTTATGACAAAGCCATGTGAACCCGAGGTGTCATCTCAAGATCATGTCAAGTTGATACCCAGGATTAATACCCATCCTCAAAGTTTGAAGCTCATTAGGTTAGATAAAATGATATGCACGTCCAAAATTGCCAAGTTGGTGCAGAAGTTTGTTCATATAATAAGGATCTTTATCACTAAAATTTTGTAAAAGTATAGGGAAGGCTAAATAAGATCGGAGAAGTTTAATTCCCAACAAATTTACATTCTCAACCTTTCCAGGAAGTTTGAACCTATAATATAAACTGAGACCAAACCCACTGAAACCAACTGGTATACACAATATGAATTTAAATGGACTTATGCTAATTAATACCTGCTAGCAGCTACATTGCACTTACCTCTTTTTCGCCTCATTTGGGTCGTTCGTTTCCAGAAAAGTCTGCCAGTTTCCGGCAGAGAAGGAAGCAAATGTGTTTAGGGTGGGAGCCATTACTTTAGACATGACCAACCCTGTATCCTTCACTCTTCTTACAAATTCAGGCATTCTGTCTTCCATTCGCTGCGCAATGCCTTGGCTGAGAGCTATGGCAGTCTCTCCACCCGTGGGAGGTGCAGTCTCGCAGAAGAAAAACAGCTTAGACGGCCACTCATCCATCTGCATCGAACCATTGTAACAGAAAATTGAATAGTAGACAAAGATGGAAAATTGGCACAACACAAGTTTCAACTTCAGCTAGATCCATGCTCTTAAAAACTGAAACACCCAACCCAAAAATTCATGGCCATGTTTAGCTATAGGTTCATTTCCATCTTGATATATTAACCCATAAATGAATAATAGACATCAATCCATTCTAGCTTGGGTTTTGGTAACTATCCCAAGATTTAGAAAACCCCAAAACTTTGGGCATTCTAATTGGTGAGATGGCAGTATTTGTTGGGAGAATTCAAATTAACACAGCAAAAGAGAGAATTCGTTCCTGGTTTTGGAATATTCTGGAGATATGGAGGATAAGAGGGTAACCAAATTCAGTAACAGCAAAATGTGGGTCTCAAAAGTGGAGTAACAGCAAAGCGGAAAATTTGTTGCAGAAGTTTTTAAATTCAATTGTGGCAAACAGAAATTGAATTGAAAAACAGAAAAGGGTCATTTTATTGTATAGGTCTCACATTGAATAATAGAAAAGGGGCAATTTATTGTATAGGTCTAAAATTGAATAACACCAAAGGGGGAAATCTGTTGTAAAAGTTGTTGAAGTTCACTTGGTACCAAATAATAGATTAGGGAAACAAGGCATTGAAGATTTGTATTTCAAATAACATATCTTTGTACATCTATCAAATAACATATTTTTTATATAATAACATATTTTTGTATATCTGCTTGAGTAGGTCTAATGGTTAAGAGCATGTGTCTGTCTTATCAGTGAAATTGCTGAGCCGAGATAGGTCTCTTGTCCCACAAACAAGGGGTCTCATACACCAATTTGATGTCTGACTTGTCCCACAAACAAAGAAGTCTCAGACACCAATTTGGTGTCTAAGAGGTTGAATGATATTTTGACTTGTTCTTTCATAAACATCGTTAAACATTGGTAATGCTCTGCTCCTCTTAGTGTCTTGGTTGACGTACCATTTACCCTGTGTTATGCGGCCATTGTTCTTATTGGCTAAATTAGATGAAAAAGGCCAGTAGCAAATGCATTCTACTAAAACCACCGAACTTAGATAGCTAGTTTACCATTACAAACTTCCATGGGCTAAACCAGATGAAAAAACCCAGTAGCAAATGCATCCTACTAAAACCACCGAACCTGGATAGCTAGTTTATCATTACAAACTTCTGGAAACAGAGGATTTATGTCGGAGGCAAAAGAACCAAAAAGTGATTTGTAATTGATTGTGAAGTGTTAGATAAATGGTGTGTGATTGACGGTTATGGAGTGTTAGATAAATGGTATGTGATTGAGGGTAACGGAATTAGGAGTTAAATTTTATAGTGATTTATTTCTATTTTGTTTTATTTAATTGATTATTTTAAAATTTATATGTTATTGATATTTACTTAATTTTTAAACAGGCAATTTAAAAATTTAAACATATATGGAGTTGTTGGGAGTCTCATCTTAATGTCGCTTATCGTGGAGTCTTAGCACTATGGAACTTGTCTGGTGTTTGGGTCTTATTGAGGGAGCCAAATGGTGTCATGATTGTCTCATTTTGGGGTCGTAGAGTCTTAGAATTATGGAGCTTGTTTTATCTTTGGGTCTTACAGAGGCAGCCAGATAGTTTTATGATTGTTTTGAGGTTTCAAATAGCAGAATTTTTGTCTTCTTTTCATTTTTGGAATCTTATTTTCTACAATCTATATGACAGAAAAAAAAAAAAGACAAAAAAAAAAATCTTGTTCACTAAAAAATAATTATCACAGTATATGTTTCCCACAATATTAAACCTCCTCATAATAACTCGGAAATAAACATAAACTTGCTCACAATAAATATTTAGATATCTTATAATCGAACTAAATTTTGCAAAAATAAATCCAAATAAAATGTAGCAAAATAATAAAAAAAATTACTATCACAACAAAAACGCATAGTATACCATTTTCAAATGAGTGATAAAAAAACACACAATATAATTTTCAGATGAGTAATAAAAATGAATATTATATTTGTGCAAAAGAATTTTAAAAGAAACCCAGTAAAAAAATAGTTAACGGTAAGAGTTGTCGTCACATTTATACCCTGATGGGGTGCTAGGTTGGAATTTCAAAACAGAGTCACTCGTTAAATTTGACGGTTTTCTCAATTTCTCTGACTATTTTCTAATATCAAGTAAAGATTTTAAAGGTTTTGTAAAATTTTGAACGGTATTTGACCGACAAATCACTCTATAACATCCAAATTGCCAATCAAATTCCATCCCTGGGTGCTAGGTAAAAAAGAAATCATGATTTTTTGTTTTCATGCCTTGAAAGCACGTACTAGAACTCAGAAAGCTGCAAGATTGTGGTAGATAGTTGGGCAAGAAGTCAATCCACCTGAGTGGCGTACCCGGTCGCAAGACCCGGATGGCACTGTTTTATATAGGTAGCCCATTTTGGCGGCTGTCATGGAGCTTTGATTGAAAATGGATGGAGGGCGAAAGGTTGGTGATACTGGACGAAGGTAACGAATGCAATGTCATACAAATTGTACCTTTTCGAAGGCAGAGATGGAAAATTGAATTGTACTAAACATAGCCCACAGGATTGCTAAGATAAGTGAAGTTCGATTAAATGGGAATCCAGTGGACACAGGTTTGGACATAGGTTTCAAGTTTGATACTGTTTTTTCTTCTAAATAAGTTTCAAAGTGGGATAACTGAAAACAAAGAATCACAAAAAAAATTTGTCTATTGAAGGTATAATTTCGTTTGGATTTTTTCCGAAATTTGTCATTTTTCAAATCCAATTGAAGTTATAATTGGATTTTTTTTTGAAATTTGTCTTTTTTAAATCCAAAACTAAAAATGTTTGAATTTTTTTTAATAGTGAAAAAAATTCTAACACTATCAAAATTCATGAGAACCCAAAATTTTAGATTTTCAAAAAAATCTACCTTATTTTTTGAAATGATTCTAAAATTTCTATTAATTTCCAGCAAAATTGTTACCTCGTTGGACTGCAACATCACAAAAGACAGGCTTCAACTTGAATAACACCATATTAAAATCAGGCGAACACATCTTTCAAGTTCAATATGAAAAAATCCGTCATGGCCACAGCTTACCCAAGCCATTTCATGGTGGAACGCTATCTGCTCATGCAGGGGAGTTTCGTTGGCGGTGTAGACACAGTCGTCTACCTTTTTTCTTGGAGCAAAACCCTTATATCGTTGCTCCTCCCACCCAAACGCTTTAACAAATGAGCTGAAATCTGCGGCCGATCTGACAGGGAATCCTCTGAAAAGCAGAGCGCCGTGATCCGTGAGTTGATGCTGTATCCAATCTCTGTTATTGCGTATGATGTGGGTTACATCTGCAATCCCTCCTTTGCAATCGTGGGAGGTAGCGCATTGGTGAGCAGGGAGAAGAACCTTGGGGAATAATCTGTTTTCTTCCAACGCTCCTGCAATCGTCATCTTCTGCTCTGGTATTCGACCTTCTAAGAAAGCGTGCATGGTTGCAAATGATTCAGATGCAATCTCCATGTTCTAAATTACAAAACGAAATACAAAACTCGAGTGAAGCTTGGGCTTTTTCAGAACAACGAGCCGATTGAAAGGCCAGGACTGGTAGGTAACACAAACTTTTGCGAGATGACATCATCAAGAGATTCCTTTGCGCCCAGTGTAAACAGCATTTTCGCTTAAAAAATAGTAGAAAATTTGGCATGATTTTAAAAAATAGTAGAAAATTTGGCCTGCTTTTGAAAAAAGAGTGGACATTTTTATTGGGCCACTAAATCCACTTCCGCTCATTAAAAAAATTAATTTAAACACTCACACAATGGGATTTTATATGCATAAATTAAACACACGCAATCGAATTTAATTGGCCCAAAGCAAGAAATTCAGTGTCCTGATGAAATTGTGGTTTTTTAAAGGAGTAGTCTATCTAGGTGGTAGAATGGCTGGTTTTCCGTCGGGAAAATCGTTAGGCTCCGGCCACCGACAATCCCTGCCTCCTTATTTTAGTGGATTCAGTTGCCTTGTAACCTGTTTTCTATCATATATTTATACAAATGATGATATAATTGAGCAGCTCGTAGCACAATGCCATCCTCTTGAAAACTTGACAGTCCACCGTTGTAGAGGCCTGAACAGTTTGAAAATTTCTGCTCTGAATCTCAAGTATTTAGATTTAAATGGACATGACTGCCCACAACTAATAATGAATTGGCCCCAACTAGTGAATTTCATAGTAGATGTTGGAGGCTAGTTCTTGTGGGTTTCTAATGAATTGGCCCCAACTAGTGAATTTCATAGTAGATGATTGTCCAAGTATGTCAAGGTTGGAGGCTAGTTCTTGTGGGTTTCTGCATTTATCCACTACAGAGGTTAATGTAATTACAGAGTTTTCTACTACAAACATGTTGAGAAAAGTTACCCATGAAGTTACCCTTCATGGTACCGTAGGGAAGTGCGTGACCTTCATGGATTCAATGGGCCTGGAGAAATTACTCTTCATTTTCGTTCACAGGTGCTCTCAATTGAAGCTTTTGGCAGGTTTTTCAATCTTGAAGATCTCTCAATAGAAAGTGACTGGTTCAAGGTTAGTCATCCTAATGCTTTTAGCTTTAATATTACCATGATATTGTTATCTTGTAGAGAGATTTTTGATGCAAAATTTGGATGGCAGACCAAAGCAAAAAGCGTGGAAGTATCCAGCTTAAACCTTTCCCTGAAATTTTTGAAGAAGGTTCATGTAAAGGTTTCAACTTTTGATAAGGAAGAAATTGATCTGCTGGGTTGCCTTTTCAGAAGTACTCCTTCATTGCAAACAATGACAGTTACACTATCAAGATGCTCCCAATACATCCACGAGCTGAGCTTCCTGAAACAACTTCTGGGTTTGAAAAGATTTTCTGACTCCAGTGTAATTATAGCAGAAAAATATGAGGGCAACTGTGAGAGATGCATAGAAGGAGAATGAATAAGTTTGTGTAATCATTAAGCTTAACCCTAGATTCTGCTACAGTTTCATGGTAAATAGTTTATCTAAGTTTGTCTCTGTAAACAGCCCACCAAAACCTGGGCTTTTGTTATATGGGCCTGTGGCCCAGTCATCTGTTTAGTTTATCTAAGTTTGTCTCTGTAAACAGCCCACCAAAACCTGGGCTTTTGTTATATGGGCCTGTGGCCCAGTCATCTGTTTCCTTTCATTTTTTTGTAGTTTGAATTTAGCTGCAAGGTATAGTTATGCAAATAAACTTCGTCTAAGAGTATCTGTATGTCAATCTTCTTTTCCACATTTGAAGTTTATATTTTAAGGTATTTGGTTTCTTTGTTCTCCATCATATTTTGCATAATGGGTGCCCTGAATAAATAACAGTTTAAGAACTTTAGTTCAGTGAAATGTGTTTTCAACTTAAGACTTTAATATGTGCATTGTCCAGAAGTTATCCATAAATCATGGGCTTGCTCTGAATAAATGAAATTAATACACTTCTAATTAGTGCATTGCTCATAAATTATACACAACACAGGTTTAACCATTCCGACTGGATATATGTAGACGAACTGTGCTCTTTTTCTATGTTTAGATTTATAAAAATTCTTATATATGAAGTATCGAGTTTCTCTTAATTATGTATTTATATAACAGTTAATTGGTTATTATGTTGTTAGAATGTATCATTATTTTTTCAATACAGTAAAACTTAGATAAACTATATGTTGTAAAAGTGATTAATTTTTTATAGCAAAAAAAATATGGAGATTTAATGTGATGAGTGACCTAAAAAACATAATAATTTTTTTGGTGTCTCCGTATATAACTCAATCCACTTTGACTTTGATCTGCCTTGATATGGTAAATTGAATAATTATTTTGTTCTTAGCAAATGGTAAATTTTATTAATTTTTAAAATTGAATAATTATTTTGATGGTGTAAATTGAGTGATTTGTTCCCGGTAAAATTTTATTAATTTTTAAAAATTGAATAATTATTTTGATACGGTAAATTCAGTGATTTTGTTCTTAGTATATGGTAAATTTTATTAATTTAAAAATAAATAAAATAATCTGATTTCACAAATTTGATGGGATTGATTGTATTTTATTTTAAATCTGTTTTTTAGGAGAATAGTAGAATAGTAATAATTATTTAGATGCTCTATATTTTCAGTGTAATTTTCAAATTGTGTAAAATTAATTTTTTGATAATGATGTATAGTCATACAAAATTAGAAAGAAGAGAAAAAAAAATAAAAATAGTAAAGACTAAAGGTTGTTATTGTAATTTAGTATAAAGTATGCATGGGTTGCCAATGGAAAGGAATAAGTAAATTACATAAGCATATGCAATGCAAAGAAAAGAAGAGACACAAAGTAGTGGATAGTCAACAAATTAACGCTTATATTAGATATCTTCAACAACCAATCAAGACTAGTACATAGAGTTGAGTACAAGCATATATATGTGTGTGTGTGTGTTTTAATATATAAGCAGTTACAACAATTTAACCATCTGAGCCAACTTTATTATACCAATTTAGTGGGTTAAATTGATTATAGAGTTGATAGACTTGCAATACAATCTTTCGTGTCAACTTGAGTAGGCTAGTTGATTGAGTCTACTAGCCCCTCGAACATCTCCCCCATCGTCAGCGTTGTAAAATGAGAAGAAGAGAACAGTTATTGGTCGGCAGAGAATCATTTTGTTCGTGATGGCGATCATTGAGATTCAGATTACCCACAAGTTGGTTGGTTGGTGGATCTTATAGGCTAGCTGGCTAATGTTGCTTGTGTCTTGTCAGGGGAACTTAAGATATGGATTCCTCTTCTTTGTTTCCCTTTTAACGACCAGTTGGACCCTACTTAAGATATGGACTCCTCTTCTTTCTTTCCCTTTTAACGACCAGTTGGACCCTTCCAATTCAATCTCTTGTATGTCATAATGTTGTTCAAGAACCGAGCCACATTTTAACATGCTTGGTTCAAAGAAAGTAAAACTTGCGCTGAGTAGGGGTTGGTTCTGTCAATCATGCCGAGACAAGTGCTTCTCCAAAATTCATCTGATAGATGACCAATGCAAGTGATTGAATGTGTCATTTGAATATCAACCAATATTTTATAGATTATTGAGCTTGCAGCTCCAAAGCTTAATTTTTCCAAGTATTGGACTTTGTCGACCATTAAGCTCTGTTGGGTAAGTTGTTGGTCGTCCATGCCTTGTTACTCTAATTGTTGGATTCTATTGTGGATACTATATAACTAATCATTGGCATTGGTTGCTTTCATATGTGTCTTCTTTCCTTCCCTAAGCCACAATTTGTTTTCTTGCATCCACTGCATCTCTACTTTTTTTGTGAAATTTGATTCTCTAATACATTGCTTGCTTGACTCTCAAAGACCATGTGTTGTCGCGATGAAAGATCATGAATGATCATTTGTTGTGCTTTGAGTCGATTACATGTGGTTGGTAGATAAGTTTACCAATTGTTGGGAATTGTGCTTGGTCTCACAAACTTGTGCAATGTTTTTTATAACCTCTACTTGGCCTTCACAAATTGCTTGTATTCTTGTTGGATAATACCCGACAGTTCTTGGTTTCCCTATTTATTTTCTTCTTGTTGAAGTTGGGTGACCTATTCGTTCATTTGCACAATGTGGTCTACCAATTGGTAGACCAATTGTTAAATAGCAAGAGGTGGATCGTCAACCTTGATTTGAATGTCTAGATTAAGTTTTTCTGCTCCCTGGGTCATGCAATCCAACCAAGTCTCATGTTCTTGGTTCTTTTGTTGTTTTAGCTTATCACTAACATTAGCTTTCTTTTTTTTCTCTCTTTGTGGTTATTTTGTTGTATATTTTAAACAAGAAAAAACATGTTTATCATATGCATAAATAAGATCATATGGTATGGAAGCAATTTGCTTTGTCAATCCTAACACTGATGTTCAAGCGGATGTGTTGACCATGGTCAGTTGCATAGGTGGTACTTGTTGTTGATTCTATGACATGCCAAGTGTGTATGTCATCTCTAATTTAATATTTATGATAATATCCTTACCCACGTTGTTTGGCTCAACTTGTTCTGATGATATTTCATGAATAACTTATTGGCCATTCATTATTTTCTATGCATCATTCACTTATACAACATTCAACACAAACCTAAGATCAATTGAGTGGGCGTGATAAAGAGAAAAAACAAGTACTAGATATCGACATGACTTCAGACTCACCTCCCATCACTTCAACACCTATTGTGATGCAGGAGCATCTGGCTAACATGATAAAGATAAAATGAAGGCGGTATAGTCTCTGAAGGGGACAAAGGAGTTAATTCACTCAATGGATACGTACTTGTGTTTTTCTTTTATTAAGTTGCCTAAGTTAATTTAGTGAATTGTAATTAGGAACAATAGGAATTAGTTAATGTCATTGCTTCCAGACAGTTAATTTATTTTTGTAAAAACATAAAAAAATATATGCCAACAGACAATGAACAGTTCTATACGATAAATCACTGATGTAACCAATTGAACAAAACTAACAACAGTTAGTAACAGTTTCAGAACCCTGTTCTTAAAAGAGTGATAGAACACAATGTAAAGGGTTCGACTATCAGAGAAATAAAAAAAAAAAGAGAAAAGAGTAGTAGTTTACTGTGCATATATTCACCTCTTGAGTGTCCCTAATACTGTGTATATGATTTGTTGAAATTACGTTTGTGGAGATTTTGGGTAAAACCCTTATAGGTCACAACACCATTGGAGCAATAACAACAAGCAAAGGAGGAGCGTGACCGCACAGATTGTAGGCGCAATTTAAACAAAAAAACAGGCTTGAAATCAATTGTGTAAACAAAGTCACGAAATCTGGAGTTAACGAAACTAGCCAACCAATTAAATTCTACAGTCACCAGGTATGTGAATAAATAGCCACACAGTTTCATAACCGAATCAATATAAACGCAAGATAGCATTCTATTTCTTTATGCATATACATTCTGTTCGAAGCGAAAAGAAGGAAACCACCCCATAAAAAATATGACTCATGCTTAAGACAAGCGGGAACTAGACCTAGTAACCCTTGGTCCATTACAACAACCAAACAACAGGGATAACCTACAGAGGAACCGAGCACCGAAGGTGACTCGAAAACCAAAAACCCACTGACCCTACAATCATAGCATGAAGCCAAACAGAAGAAACTAACAGAAAGAGAATGACACTACCAGTGCTCAGTGGGAGGAGTCAAGTGTCCATGCACTGAAACCCTCGGGCGACCATACCTGCAATGACAAACAAAAAGAACAGAGTGAATGCTGGTAACATCAAAGGAGGAGGACTTCAAGACTGAACAGAGTAATTAAAACAAAAATATAGTTGGTTTTCTTACCTAACAAAGGCAAGCCACGACTTCCATAACTCCACCAGGTTGGCCCTGCTCACAAGGAGCCGAAACGTTAGGTGACTGAATAAAAAGAAACAGACATTGCTAGCATAAAACAAGCGAACTTACCATGAGAGAGTGGCAGAGGAACTAAAGGAGCTCGTCACCACAGTTCTGTCAAACCCATGGAGAAGTCGAACTTGGAACTAGAGAACCCTGTGGAGAAGTTGAACTTGGAACCAGAGAACTCTACTAGAATTGACATATCCATCAAACGACTGTAACGACCAGGAAAAGCACAAGTACCTGAACTATAGAACAAGTAAGAAGGAGCACAGAGGCATAACAATTGATTACCATCTCACAACAACAGTCGACACTTGAAAAGGAACCAAGAAGGAGCTTAATCTTACCAGGCTTATGTAACGCTTGCCAGACTAGTGAAAGGGACTGCCAAGACGAAGCAAAGCAGGGGAATGTAACCACAAAACCCACATTGAAACCACAAAGAACCACCGAGAGCACACAGTATACAGGACCGGGAGAAATAACCGAATGAATAGTCTGGGCGCGAGATTGTGAACACCTATACCAAGGCGGGCTCGGGGAATCCCAAGGAGGGACAGTTGTCAAGCAAACAGAGACCATCGTACTAATCACCAAACCCATCATTTAATTCAACATCGTTTACAATCGTCTTATAGGTAAAGGAAATCCCCATTTAATTATTACTTGCCTACACACCTGTTGTGGAATACATTGGCGGCGAATCATGTGGGTTGGCCCCATCAAGTGGTATCAGAGCAGGTTGAAGAAATCAAGGTATGGAGGTTCAAAGATGAGGACGTGGAAGAGGTGTGCACAGGGCAGCAAATGAGGGCTTGAGGGGAGAATTAAGGGCCCTTACTGCTCGCTTAGAAGCAGTCAAGGCAGGTAGGATGAGAGATCCAGAACTTGGAGATGACAGTGACGAGGAGGCAGCAACTGCCACAGACAGATCAGATGAAGAAACCCCAAAATTAAAACTGTTAAGATTGTTATTGCTAGCCAACAGCAAACCCAAACCTGAGATTCCTAACTATGATGGCAATCTGTCCGCAGATGTTTTGTTGGATTGGGTAAGTGAGTTAGATAAGTATTTTGAAAACGAAGAGATCAGTGATTACAAAAGAGTCAGATTTGCTGCAACCAAGTTAAAAGGTCACACTTCTTTATGGTGGGATAGTGTCCAGGTGGATAGGAGGAGAATGAACAAGTTGCTGATAAGGAAGTGGCCAAGGATGGTGGAAAAACTGAAAGGTAGATTTCTGTCTAAATATTATCAGGTTGAGCTTTACCGACGGGTGCAGAATTTAAGACAGAAGGGTATGACCGTAAAAGAATACACGGAGGATTTTTATCGTGTAAACTTGCAGGCCGGTTATATTGATGATACTCCAGAGAAGATAGCGAGATACATGAACGGTTTGAGGCTGGAAATACTGGATGAGATCAGTATTCTCTCTCCACGGAATATAGAAGAAGCCTTTCAGAGTGCTGTAAAGGCTGAGGAAAAAATTAATAGGAAACAGAATAACAGGAGGGGACAAGGAAATGGCAGAGGACGAGGACAATCCTATGGTAGAGGGAGAACTGCCACTAACAGCAGGGAAAGCGACAGCTCCAGAGCTTCAGGAACAATAGAGAAAGGGGATAGCACGCGAGGAAGACGACCGTATCAGTGAGGAAGAGGAAATGGTCGAGGAAGGGGCGCTAATGTCCAGTGCTACAGGTGCCACAAGTGGGGCACAAATCCTACGAATCCCTGGAAGCTGAGCATGCTGGCCAAAGGGGAACATTTGATGCACAGCCTGAGGAAGCTGAAGCACCACCCCAGGAGGTTGAAAATGTGGCAGAAACAGGAGAGGCATTAGTTTTAAATAAAGTATTGTTGAAGCTAGCCAAGGAGACGGCTGAGCAAACCCAACGAAAGGCACTGTTCTGAAAAGTTTGCAAATCACATGGAAAATGATGTAAAATGATCATAGATAGTGGGAGTACAGATAATTTAGTTTCCACTGAGATGGTGGAGAAGCTGGGTTTGAAGCGATTTAAGCATCCCACACCTTACAAGGTGTCGTGGCTACAGAAAGGCCACCAACTATTAGTAGATGAACAGTGTGAGGTTGAATTTCACATTGGAAAATACTAGGACAAGGTTGTCTGTGATATTATGCCAATGGATGTGTGTCATATACTGCTAGGGAGACCGTGGCAGTTTGATAGGAAAGTGATGCATGATGGGAAGATGAATTGTTACAAATTTGTGAAAGATGGAGTCAAGCATACGCTTGTACCCATCAAAGAGGAGGATACAACAGGAGCCAGTGGAACAAAAGTATTACTGATAGGAGGAAAACAATTTATTAAACAGCTTGAGGAAAGCGAGGTGAATTACGCGGTCATGAGGAGAACTAAGACTACGTTGCTGAACACATAAATATTAGAATTGCCTACAGAGATTCAAGGGATGTTAGAAGAATTTAAGGACATTGTAGTTCACGACTTACTGGACAAGTTACCTCCCAATAGGAGCATTAGCCATCATATCGATTTCATACCCGGAGCAAGTCTACCAAATAAAGCAGGGTATCGAATGAGCCTGAAAGATAATGAAGAGATTCGTAAACAGGTGCAAGAGTTGCTGGATAAGGTGCTACTCAAAGAAAGCTTGAGCCCTTGTGCGGTACCAACAGTACTCGCACCTAAGAAGGGCGGAGAATGGCGGATGTGTACGGATTCACGAGCTATCAATAAAATCACTATTCAGTAAAGATTTCCCTTACCCAGAGTGGAAGATATGATGGATTGTCTTAGCGGGGCAGCTTATTTTACGAAGATTGATATGAAGAGTGGATATCATCAGATCAGGATCAGAGAAGGAGACGAGTGGAAGATAGCCTTCAAGACCAATGAAGGGCTGTACGAATGGCTAGTCATGCCATTCGGTTTGAGCAACGCTCCTAGTACTTTTATGAGATTGATGAATGAGATGTTAAAAGAATTTATTGGCAAGTTTGTGATAGTCTATCTTGACAATATTTTGATTTTCAGCAGAACGAAGGGAGAAGTTACAACAGAAAAAACTACTGATAAACTTAAAAAAATGTACTTTCCTGTAGAACAAACTGGTTTATTTGGGGTTTGTAATCGCGGAAAATTAATTGAAGATGGATCCAGAAAAGATCGCAAAAATCATCAATTGGTCGTCACCAAAGAGCTTGTTTGAGGTATGTAGCTTTCACGGATTGGCGAGTTTTTATCGAAAGTTTATTAGAAATTTCAGTGAAATCTGTGCACCAATGCTAGACACCATAAAAAAGGCCAGTTAATCTTTTTGTTGGACCAGAGCAGTGGAGGACAACTTTCAGCTTTTGAAGCGGAAGATTACAGAGAGACCAATTTTAAGGTTGCCCGAATTTAACAAGTTTTTTCAGGTTCGATGTGATGCAAGTGGAACAGCTATTGGTGCAGTGCTCAGTCAGGAAGATAGACCGGTGGCGTTCTTTAGTGAAAAATTGAACGAAAGTATGCAAAAATATTCCTCGTATGACAAGGAATTTTATGCCGTAGTCCAACCTTTAAAGAATTGGAGACACTACCTACTGGGCAACGAGTTTGTATTATTTTCTGATAATTCAGTGCTGCAATATGTAATGCAACAACACAAAGTAAACCATAAGCACGCCAAATGGGTGGAATATCTGCAAAGTTTTACTTTCGCGCTAAAACACATCAGTAGGCAAGCCAATAAAGTGGTTGATGCTTTGAGTAGAAGAACTTTGCTCTTGCAAGAAAGTACAAGAAAAGTGATGGGATTCGAACATCTAAAGGATTTGTACCAAATCGACACGAATTTCAAGGAAGCCTTTGAAGCCTGTCAAAATTCCGTGCTGAGAAATACAAGTCCGTGGTTGGATTACAATTTGTAGGAAGGACTATTGTTCAGAGGTTGACAGTTGTGTATCCCGGACTGTTCGATGAGGGAAAATATTATATAGGAGAAACATAGTGGAGTTCTAGCCGGTCATTTCGGCATAAACAAAACTTTGGAGAAACTCGGACATTTTTATTACTGGCCTAGAATTCGCAGGGATGTGCAGGGATATGTGAACCAATGTAAAGTCTGTCAATTGGAGAAAGGACATAGCTAGAATACTGGAATTTACACACCACTACCTATTCCGAGCAGGCCATGGGACTCCGTCAGCATTGACTTTCTCTTGGGACTGCCTAGAACGCAGTGGGGGTATGACTCAGTGATGGTGGTGGTAGACAGGTTTTAAAAAATGGTGCATTTTATCCCCTGCCCAAAAACTAGTGATGCCACGTATATAGATCACTTATTTTTTATGGAGATTGTTAGATTACACGGCCTACCCAAATCTATTGCTTCTGACAGGGACGTAAAATTCACAGGACAATTTTGGCACACCCTGTGGAAAAAGTTGGGTACGCAATTGAATTTCAGCTCTGCATATCATCCGCAGACTGATCGACAAACAGAAGTAGTGAACAGGAGTTTGGGAAATTTGTTACGGAGTTTGACTGGGGAAAATTCATGACTGTGGGATCGTGCTCTCGCTCAGGCGGAATTCGCTTAAAATGATTCACCAAATCGTAGCACCGGACACAACCCATTCTAAATCTTGTACAACATGCATCCTCGGGGAATACATGAACTGCAAGATTTGGGAAAGTTGGAGCGGAGAAGCGTGGATGGCGAAGACTTTGCCGAAGCAATGAATGAACTACACGAACGGGTAAAGTAAAGTTGCAGGACAACGTGAAGAAATATAAGCTGAAATCAAATTCAAGACGGAGAGAAGTCCAATTTAATGTTGGAGATGAGTTCCTTGCACACTTACGCAAAGAACGATTTCCTAAGGGCACATATAATAAGTTAAAATTTAAAAAGATTGGTCCCTACAAGATTTTGCGTAAGTTCTCAGCCAACGCCTATGAAATTCAGCTGCCACTTGATATATGCATATCACCTATTTTCAATGTGGTAGACCTATTTCCATGTACTGCCCACACAGAGGAAGACAGTGCGGTACAGTTAGAACGGGACACCCAACAGACAATGAACAGTTCTATACGATAAATAACTGATGTAACCAATTGAACATAACTAACAGCAGTTAGTAACAGTTTCAGAACCCTATTCTTAAAAGAGGGATAGAACACAATGTAAAGGGTTTGACTGTCAGAGAAATAAAAAAAAAAAGAGAAAAGGGTAGTAGTTTACTGTGCATATATTCACCTCTTCAGTGTCCCTAATACTGTGTATATGATTTGTTGAAATTACGTTTGTGGAGATTTTGGGTAAAACCCTTACAGGTCACAACGCCATTGGATCGATAACTACAAGCAGAGGAGGAGCGTGACTGCGTAGATTGCAGGCGGAATTTAAACAAACAAACAGGCTTGAAATCAATTGTGTAAACAAAGTCATGAAAACTGGAGTTAATGAAACCAACCAACCAATTAAATTCTACAGTCACCAGGTATGTGAATAAATAGCCACATAGTTTCATAACCGAATCAATATAAGCACAAGATAGCATTCTATTTTTTTATGCATATACATTCTATTCGAAGCGAAAAGAAGGAAACCACCCCATAAAAAATATGACTCATGCTTAAGACAAGCGGGAACCAGACCCAGTAACCTTCGGTGCATTACAGCAACCAAACAACAGTGACAACCTACAGAGGAACCGAGCACCGAAGGTGACTCGAAAACCAAAAACCCACCAACCCTACAGTCACAACATGAAGTCGAACAGAAGCAACTAACAAACAGAGAATGACACTACCCGTGCTCAGTGGGAGGAGTCAAGTGTCCATGCGCTGAAACCCTCGGGCGACCATACCTGCAACGACAAACAAAAAGAACGGAGTGAATGCTGGTAATATCAAAGGAGGAGGACTTCAAAACTGAACAGAGTAATTAAAACAAAAATACAGTTGGTTTGCTTACCTGACGAAGGCAAGCCGCGACTGCCATAACTCCACCAGGTTGGCCCTGCTCACAAGGAGCCAAAATGTTAGGTGACTGAATAAAAAGAAACAGACATTGCTAGCATAGAACAAGCGAACTTACCCTGAGAGAGTGGCGGAGGAACTGAAGGAGCTCGTCACCATAGTTCTGTCAAACCCATGGAGAAGTCAAACTTGGAACCAGAGAACCCTACCAGAATTGACATATCCAGCAAACGACTGTAACGACCAGGAAAAGCACAAGTACCGGAACTGTAGAACAAGAAAGAAGGAGCACAGAGGCATAACAATTGATTACCAGCTCACAACAACAGTCGACGCTTGAAAAGGAACCAAGAAGGAGCTGAATCTTCCCAGGCTTATGTAACCCTTGCCAGACCAGTGAAAGAGACTGCTAAGACGAAGCGAAGCAAGGGAATGCAACCACAAACCCACATTGAAACCGCAAAGAACCACCGAGAGCACACAATATACAGGACCGTGAGAAATGACCGAATGAATAGTCTAGGTGCGAGATTGTGAACACCTATACCAAGGCGGGCTCGGGGAATCCCAAGGAGGGACAGTTTTCAAGCAAATAGAGACCATCGTACTAATCACCAGACCCATCATTTAATTCAACATAGTTTACAATCGTTTGTATAGCTAAAGGAAATCCCCATTTAATTATTACTTGCTTACACACCCATTGTGGAATACATTGGCGGCGAATCACGTGGGCTGGCCCCATCATATTGTATAAGTGAATGATGCATATAAATAATGAATGGCCAATAGACTCAATCGACTAGCCTACTCAAGTTGACACAAAAGATTGTATTGCAAGTCTACCAACTCTATAGTCAATTCAACCCACTAAATTGGTATAATAAAGTTGGCTCAAATGGTTAAATTGTTGTAACTGCTTATATATTAAAAAAAATACACACACACATATATATGCTTGTACTCAACTCTATGTACTAGTCTTGATTGGTTGTTGAAGATATCTAATATAAGCGTTAATTTTTTGACTATCTAATACTTTGTGTCTCTTCTTTTCTTTGCATTGCATATGCTTATGTAGTTTACTTATTCCTTTCCATTGGCAACCCATGCACACTTTATACTAAATTACAATAACAACCTTTAGTCTTTACTATTTTTATTTTTTTTCTCTTCCTTATAATTTTATATGACTATACATCATTATCAAAAAATTAATTTTACACAATTTGAAAATTACAATGAAAATATAGAGCATCTAAATAATTATTACTATTCTACTATTCTCCTAAAAAGCAGATTTAAAATAAAATACGATCAATCCCATCAAATTTGTGAAATTAGATTTTTTTTTTTTAAATTTATAAAATTTACCATATACTAAGAACAAAATCACTCAATTTACCATATCAAAATAATTATTCAATTTTTAAAAATTAATAAAATTTTACCGGGAACAAATCACTCAATTTACACCATCAAAATAATTATTCAATTTTAAAAATTAATAAAATTTACCATTTGCTAAGAACAAAATAATTATTCAATTTACCATATCAAGGCAGATCGAATGGTTGACCTTATCAAAGTGGATTGAGTTATATACAGAGATACCAAAAAAATTATTCATGTTTTTATGTCACTCATCACATTAAATCTCCATATTTTTTTGCTATAAAAAATTAATCACTTTTTAAACATATAGTTTACCTAAGTTTTACTGTATTGAAAAAAGAATGATACATTCTAACAACATAATAACCAATTAACTGTAATATAAATACATAATTAAGAGAAAATCGATACTTCATATATAAGAATTTTCATAAATCTAAACATAGAAAAGGAGCACAGTTTGTCTACATATATCCAGTCAGAATGGTTAAACTTGTGTTTTGTGTATAATTTATGAGCAATGCACTAATTAGAAGTGTATTAATTTCATCTATTCAGAGCAAGCCCATGATTTATGGATAACTTCTGGACAATGAACATATTAAAGTATTAAGTTGAAAACACATTTCACTGAACTAAAGTTCTTAAACTATTTATTTATTCAGGGCACCCATTATGAAAAATATGATGGAGAACAAAGAAACCACATACCTTAAAATATAAACTTCAAATGTGGAAAAGAAGATTGACATACAGATACTCTTAGACAATGTTTATTTGCATAACTATACCTTGCAACTAAATTCAAACTACAAAAAAATGAAAGGGAACAGATGACTGGGCCACAGGCCCATATAACAAAAGCACATCTTTTGGTGGGCTGTTTACAGAGACAAACTTAGATAAACTATTTACCATGAAACTGTAGCAGAATCTTGTCTTAAGCTTAATGATTACAAAAACTTATTCATTCGCCTTCTTTGCATCTCTCACAGTTGCCCTCATATTTTTTTGCTATAATTACACTGGAGTCAGAAAATCTTTTCAAACCCAGAAGTTATTTCAGGAAGCTCAGCTCGTGGATGTATTGGGAGCATCTTGATAGTGTAACTGTCATTGTTTGCAATCAAGGAGTACTTCTGAAAAGGCAACCCAACAGATCAATTTCTTCGTTATCAAAAGTTGAAACCTTTACATGAACCTTCTTCAAAAATTTCAGGGAAAGGTTTAAGCTGGATACTTCCATGCTTTTTGCTTTGGTCTGCCATCCAAATTTTGCATGAAAAATCTCTCTACAAGATAACAATATCATGGTAATATTAAAGCTAAAAGCATTAGGATGACTAACCTTGAACCAGTCAATTTCTATTGAGAGATCTTCAAGATTGAAAAACCTGCCAAAAGCTTCAATTGAGAGCACCTGTGCACGAAAATGAAGAGTAGTTCCTCCAAGCCCATTGAATCCATGAAGGTCACGCACTTCCCTACGGTACCCATGAAGGGTAACTTTTCTCAACATGTTTGTAGTAGAAAACCCTGTAATTACATTAACCTCTGTAGTGGATAAATGCAGAAACCCACAAGAACTAGCCTCCAACCTTGACATACTTGGACAATCATCTACTATGAAATTCACTAGTTGGGGGCAATTCATTATTATTTGTGGGCAGTCAAGTCCATTTAAATCTAAATACTTGAGATTCAGAGCAGAGATTTTCAAACTGTTCAGCCCTCGACAACGACAGACTATCAAGTTTTCAAGAAGATGGCATTGTGCTACGAGCTGCTCAATTATATCATCATTTGTATAAATATATGATAGAAAACAGGTTACAAGGCAACTGAATCCACTAAAATAAGGAGGCAGATTTGTTAACGTGAACCAGTGCAGCTTAAAAAATGTGAGGCAGTTGGAAGAAAAGAAGGATTTTGGAACATCCAGCAACATGCCATTTCCCAGAGTGATTTGTTTCACTCTTTTCAAACATGCAGAATGGACCCATTTCTGAAAGGGAAGCGCTGAGTCGAAGAGGAAGGTGAGTGAGCAGCGCGCGGCTGACCATTTCCTCAATTCGAATTGGAACCAGCAATAATACTACGCGGCTTCAATTCCAACTCATCCCCGATCTGTCAGGGGATGCCAGGCCCTCCAGCTGCGATCGTCAGGCCCTCCAACTACGATCGGATTTTTTGTCAGGGAATGGTAGGGAATGTCAGGATTTCTAGGAGAGGGTGGCGGAAAAGGAGGGTCGCGGAGCTAGGGGAGGGTGGCAGAGGTCGGAGGGATTTCCGATGGCCGGAGCCGGACGATTTTCCAGCCGATGATGAAAAACGGGCCATTCTACCACCTAGGTAGACTACTAGACAACCCCATTCCTTTGTCAGATTATGGGAATCACACGATCTGATTTAATTTACCCAAACAAGAAATTCAATGATGAAATTGTGGTTTTGTTTTAATAGACAACCCCATTTCCTTGTCCGATTATGGGACTAACAGTACAATTTGGGTGGCGTCAATAGATTCCAGTACAGTTTGGGTGGTATCAATAGGGTATATATGGAGTTAGCATCTTGAAATTTTTTAAGGCATTTCAGTTATGCAGGAGTTACCTATCAAAGTTGTGATTTCAATAAATTTACGTGAGATTTTAGAAAAATTAAACTGGAAAAACCATATAAAAAACTTCCAAAAAATCACACTAAAGACAACTTATTTTTTCAATCTTAATTTGTCTTATTTGTTAAAATATAATATTTAACGTATATAATAAAAATTATACTAGGACATGAAATTTAATTTTCCATATCATATTTAATATTTGTGATATTATTATTAATATATTCTTATTGTAATAAATTAATAATTTTCTTATTATATCTTTATCTCATTAAAAGGAAATAATATAGGATAGAATAACAATAATGGACTAACCATATAATATATAATATTCATAGTATTATTATTAACATAGTTTTACTATATAATAAATTAACGATTTACTTATTATATTGTTTTCTGGTTATATGATAATAATATAATATTTGATGTACTATAATTAAATAACTATATAAAATTTAATATTCTTATTATTATTAACATATTTTTAATATACAATAAATTAATGATGATTTGAATTAAAATATTTTTTGTATTTAAGATTCTATTATTTATAATACATTCAGTTTTTACTTTACAATAAAGATAAAAGTCAGATTTAATTAAAAAGAAGGAGTTACAGCTCACATGTGAGTACTGCACCTGGAGACTACACTCAAACAAAGAGAACTCTCTCCGTACAATCTACTTACATCCAATGAGCAATTACATCATTAAATACTTTACTAGAACTCAGGAAGTTGCAACCAAACTCCTAAACTCAAGGAACAAATCCTAAACTAAGGAGATACATTACAACTTGTGTAACCATTTCTCCATTAATACAAAATAATATTAATTATTTTCAACTCCCCCCCTTAATGGAGAAAGGATTATCCTGAACTCCTAGCATCCTTCTAAACAATTCAAACTTTACATGCCCAAGAGGCTTACTAAACATATCAGCCATGTTATCACAAGTTTTACAATGTTCAACACACATCTCTTTTGACAGTAGTTTCTTTCGATGAAACAGAGCTACAGTGCTCTGCTTTTTGCTGCTCCATGCTATGACCCCGGATCCAATGCTGAATGCGTAACCTGTGATAGACCTTCGATCATCCAAGTTACCTGCCCAATCAGAATCCAAAAATCCTGCTAGAATAACCATTCTGAACCTTTCCAGCAAGCTTCTGGCATACTTCCCTTGAGTAAGAAAGGTTTGTCCAGAGTCTTTCCATCTTATGCACTTGTGACATCTGATTTCTTTAATCAAATTGTTAGCATTCCCTGTTACAATGATATCATCTACATACAAAGAAATCAAACTAATTTTCCTCTGTTTATTAAACTTGGTATACAAATTTGGATCATTCAAGCTCCTATGAAAGCCATGCTGTACAAAAAATGAGTCAGTTTTCTCATACCACGACCTGGGTGCCTGTTTTAAACCATAAAGTACCTTTTTCAATTTACACACAAGATGTTCCTACCCCTTTTTCACAAAACCTTTAGGCTGTACTAAATAAATTTCTTCCTTCAAGTCACCATTCAGAAATGCAGATTTAACATCTAGCTGGTGTAGCTGCCATTTGTGTTTTGTTGCTAAGGAAATTCACATTCTAATGGTGTTTAATTTGGCTACAGGAGCAAAGGTGTCATCGAAATCTATTTCCTCTTGCTGTGAGTAACCCTTTGCTACCACTCTAGCTTTAAGTTTCTCTATACTCCCTTCTGCATTTATTTTTAGTTTATACAGCCATTTGCATCCTATGGGGGTTTTACCTTCAGGAAATTCAACCAAATCCCAAGTATGGTTTCCGTTTATTGATTCTATTTCCTCATACATTGCACCCCTCCATGCATCAGATTTACTTACTTCCTCATAATTTGCAGGTTCTACAATGTTTAAAAACTTTGACATTAATGCATAGTCTTTCAATTTAGAAGGTAATCGAGTATTCCTACTTGATCTCCTTCGTAGGGGACTTACCTCAAATCTGTCTATTTTAGCCTTTTCTGGGCTTGCATTATTGATTACATTTCATGTTACTTCTTCTTCTCGTTTCTGCTTCTGCTCTTCATCTTCCTTACTGTTTTCTTCCATTAGCAATGGAATGTCCCAATCACTGTTAGAGTCATCCTTTCCTTCTTCAATCTGTTCTAGTTCTAACATTGTAAATTCACCAGGATTCCCAGGATTGAAAGGACCAACATGTTCACCCTCCATAAGTTGCATAAGGCCTTCAACCAGATCAAAAACGAACTGGAAGCTCCGTGTCTGTTTCGCATTTCCAAAGACTGTCAAAGGCTCCTTGCACAAAGCCTGAGCAACAAAATTACTTGCAACCCGACCATCATCACGGCACATTCGTAGATTAAAAATTCGAGCATTACGAACCTCAACATTTGCCCCAACACACTTGGCAAGTCTCGATATGTTCAAGATTCCCACATCATTAGTTTTGATAGTCTTCACAGGATTGTGTTTGTAATGAACAGGGGAAGTGGGGCAAGCCAAATGGTAGATCTGATCAACCTCCAATAATAAGGGTTCCACAACATCATGCATTATCCGTTCAAACCTTAGATTGCCAAAAAGATGAAAAACATTTTCCCTCCTTCCCTTGAAGAAATTGTCGACAACAATAACATTGTCGCATCTTGCCATGAGCTTGTCAGCTCCACCCATCACGACAACTCGCAGGGACTTTCTCTTCAAACCTTGGAGTACTTTAGCGCCCGAATTCACCATCGAACCCGAATGATACTAAGCACACCGAGAAACAGGCATCTCATAAACAACCCGATGAGGTTTTTTGGGCACAAACCTTCCATTTTAATTAACATTAGAAGCCAAAAAACCATGCTGAAGGATAAAGAAAGTTGATGCGAAGGCGATTCCTATCAAAATTAACAGCAACCGTTGCTCCCTGAGCAAATAATCTACTGGCCTAATAATAGACCACGTCTTTTCTAGCTTAAGAGAGTACTCATCACTGTTATTCATATTGGACTGATAAATTTCTGATCCTCTCATGAATCAGTTTTCAATGAGCCACCACCGGGCAAGTCCGATCTGCTGCCACCAAAGAGAACAGGAACTCCAATGCGCCACCACCGGGTAAGTCCGATCTGCTACCACTTAACAGATCAGGAACTCCAATGCACCACCACCGGGAAAGTCTGATCTGTTGCCACCACACAAATTAGGAACTTCAATGCGCCACCACCAGGCAAATCCGATCTGCTGCCACCGAGTAGATCAGGAACTTCAATGCACCACCACCGGGCAAGTCCGATCTGCTGCCACCGAGTAGATTAGGAACTCCAAAGCGCCACCACCAGGAAAGTTCGATCTACTTCCACCAAGTAGATCAGGAACTCCAATGCGCCACCACCGGGCTACTCCGATCTATTGCCACTGAACGGATCTGAAAATTCAAAGTGCCACCACCGGGCATCTTCGATTTGCAAAAAAATTGCAGATTTTTCAAAGAGAAAGAGGTTGGCGCTCTTCGACAGTGAAATACCCATGTCAGAAACAAAATGCATGCGTCTTACGAAATTGGCGCATTTAAAGCTTGATTTTCCGCACCAGTAGGACTTTTTGGCACGCTTATCACCCTCAAAACCGTGCCAAGTGGCACGTTTGTTCCTTAAAATACCGTGCCAGCTCTTCCTTCCACTCAAAAATGGCACGACTGTTCGTGACGAAACTGCACCAACACTTTCTTGCGCTCAGAGATGATCAATCATCTGAGACCTATGCTCTAGGTGTTATTGTAGTCCACCTGATTCTACAAATGCCGCCACTACAGTTCTGTAATCAATGATGCATCCTAAAAAAAAAATTAAGGCTATCCCTACTTTGTGCTTTGATACCAAGATAAAAATCAGATTTGAATTAAAAAGGAGGAGTTACAGCTCACAGGTGAGTACTGCACCTAGAGACTGCACTCAAACAAAGAGAACTCTCTCCGTACACTCTACTTACATCCAATGAGCAATTACATCATTAAGTACTTTACTAGAACTCAAGAACTTGCAACCAAACCCCTAAACTCAAGGAACAAATCCTAAACGAAGGAGATACGTTACAACTTGTGTAACCATTTCTCTAGTAATACAAAATAATATTAATTATTTTCAAATAATAAATTAATAATTTGAATTAAAATATTTTTTGTATTTAAGTTTATGTAATTTATAATAAATTAAGTAAAGTCTTTGGATAGAAATCACATAAATTTTTTTTTCTTATTATGTTTTATTTAGTTAAAATCTAATAATTCATTAATTATATATCATATTATCATTAATATATATTTTTTTAATGTTTAATTTTTTTTATTTTTTTTTATAAATATATTTTACAAGTCGATAATTTTCAAACATTAAAAATTATATTACATCTATTAATTTATTCTATATTAATATGTTAAAAATTTAGGGCATTATAATAAATCTGTAACCTCATGAATATTATTAAGAATTCAGAGTTTAGTACAGTAGTGTTATGGTTTAGAGCCTTTATGTTATTGGGTAGCACTAAAACATGGTTTCAGATATCATGATGTTGATTTTATCGAATTACGTTAATCGCACATTCTTTAATACCTTCTAAATAGTAATTATTCTAGTTTAAGTGACGCATAAATCATAATCAATATTATAATAATAAAGGGGAATCCATCATAAATGAGTTTCAAATTCAATAATAACAATACATCAGTTACCTAACACAGAATTCACTACAATAGTAGCATAGGAAAAATTAAGGGAACATGCGTCTCAGTTAATTTTGAAATAACCTGAAATGGCCCTGGCATGCCGAAGCCATTTCATCATAGTCAAACTCTATCTCCTCATGGAGGGGAGCTTCTTTGGTGGTGTGGACACTGTTCTCCACCATAATTTTGGGAGGGAAAACCTAGATCCATATTCTTTCCATCGGAAGGATTTCACAAATCTGTCAAAATCTGTGACCAATCTACCAGGGAATCTTCTAAATGTAGAGCATTATGATCCCTGAATTGATGTTACATCGATTCTCTATTATTACATATCGTTTAGGCCGTTATATTTCCAGTGAGTGGTAAAAAATAAATCCTTTTTTAACTTTTCCAAAAGGATTTAAATAGATTTTGGAAAGGTGATTTAATAAATAACAAGAGTATAATTTTAAAATTACCTGATTTTCTTAGGTAATGAGTATTGGTTACATTTAAAGGTCAAGATCATCTCTACTTTTCCACAATATTAAATAAATTATATAGTTATATTGTATTGGTGTACTCACTATTTTAGCTGTCATTTAATGAAATATTTCTTAAAAGGTTTAGACACATTGTCTTTGTGAATCTCTATTTGAATTCCTTTGTTATTTATAATATTGATTCTTGTCAAGATGGAAATTGATATCACATCTAATTTATTTCAGGTTTTTGAAACTTATACTTGTTTTTTTATGACCTCTTCCTCCAACACTCATTCAAATTCTATTTCTTTTGTTATAACTTAAGCATCACATTGGGGGCTTATTAGTAAGATTAATTACAAGTAATTCCCTATAGCAATCCAATTAGCAATGAAAATGTTATGAAGTATTATGTAAAGTATGTGGTTCAATGTTCAAATCCACCTAATTTATTGTTTAACCTGTGTATTGTGGCACAGGTGCTTTCACCTAGAGGTTTTAGTTGTAGCAGTTCAAATTGACCCGTATCATGAAAGTACCAATTGCATATTCCTAGCCACAAACAAGTATAATAATAATAATAATTACAAATATGTTGTTGAATGTCAATTTTGAATACCAAATAGTAGACATTGAGCAAACCCAAGGAAATTAAGTTCTCTCTTTTATCATGTTCACCATATTCTATTTCACAAAGAGTATCAAACATGTTGGCTCAAAATTTATTGACTACAATTGTATGTGCTTTCCTATTAAAATTCATGATTTGAAATCTAATATGATTATTTTTTAGCACATTGGTGGGTTCATTCAACCATGTAGTAAGTAATTCAAGGCATACTCCTAATACAATGGATAATGTGAACAAAATATATAATTAAATAATTGAATATGAACCTCTCAATAATACACCAATCTTATATTATTTTGGTACAACTCATTATAAAGATAGTGTACATGCTCTCTTTGCTTCACATACAACGATTTAATGATTATGTTTGGGATTAGAAACCATATTAAGATTTGATATTTTTTTTTTATCTTTTATGTTATTGATTAAGTTTAGATATGAACTTGTAAAAAGAAAACCTTGTCAACATCACAAAACCTAAAATTGGGATACAAATTATAAAAATTATTGTTTATTTCATTCAATTAATAGCATCATCAAATCTTTACTCCTTTGTTCTCCACAATGATCATTCTTATTTTCCCAATTCCATGCATCTTTATCTATCAATCTCATTCACTTTCTTCTTCTTCATTATGGCAACATTGACTTTACTATGACTATATACTTTGGAAATATTTTGAGAAATATCCATATCTCTCTTTGCTTTGCCTCATCCCAAGCCTAAGATCAGGGAGATATATCACTGGTAGCATTAATGCTTGGAGCAACACTTTTAAAGCTAGATGATATTTTCAAGAAATCTAGAGAGAAGATAATAAGATTTTTATTATCATCAAACTTATGCATTAAAGATTGTGCTCTAAAACCTTAATCATTCATAAAGTTTCACATAGTTTGACCGATCAAATGAGAAATCAATATTCTCAATACAAACAACATGTACTTGGTGTTGTAGATAAGTAGATTATTTAGTTTTTTGTTCTTATGAATTTTGGGAATCTCCAAATCACAAACCAATTAACATACATAATAGGCAACATATGCAATCATGTTTTTAGAGGCTTATCATTCAAGAAGAATATTTTCATTGCTTTTATAGTGTTTTGATAGAATTATCACCCTTAGACAAAGTCTTTAAGACCAATTACATTTCTTCTTGTGTAATTAAAGATAAAATGAACATAATTCAAATGGTTAAACATGATTGGGATGTGCTCAAAATATGGATATAGGATTTTAGTGTTCATTTATCATATAGATACATAGATTACATCCTTTATTATATGAGAATTTATAAAAATGTCAAATTTTGTGGTTGTATAAAAAATTATGGTCTTTAACACTGAAATTCCTTTGAACAAAAAACATTTCAATGAACTTTTAGTATGATTAATGTATTTATAACTTATTACATAATATTAAAATTACAATGTACACTTACTATTACTTTTTACTAAGATTTCAACTTATTATATATTTGAGTACTTCATTATTTAAGTATGATTAGGTTATGTTCAATATATGAATATATGATACACTACTCTACATACATTAAAATTTCTATTATATAAGTGTTCACAAAAATGTTTGATTGTGTGACTTTCTTTAAACTTTTATATTATCATTTTTAACACTTTCAATATCATATTTAAAATTACATATTATGTTTATTACAATTTTTATTGAAATTTAATTTATATATGTTGTTGATTAAAATTTAACATTTCAAATAATTGGAATGGAAATATGTTTATTTATTTATTTTTTGAAGAATGGTTTAATTTATTTTTTCAATTGAAATACAATTTTTTTTTTCAAACTTTTTATTGTCAAAATGATTGAATGAAGATATAAAAGTCAAACTAGAATGTAAGAGTAGCACTTCAACTTCCCCAACACGTGTCCAGTCACTATGACAATGTTGAAATTTAAGGGATTAGACACGAAAGGCGGGTGGAGATTAAAAGATGCTTCCACTTTGTAGTTAATCCACGCAAGATGACATGTAAAGGCTATACTTAAGGCTATTTTATGATGTGGATCAACCACTCCACTTTTTGAAATCATGGAAAATATCAAGAACATATATGTCTTAGCATTGATGGCTAGGACAGAAAATAAACTCTACATGTCAGTAGTGGACAAGGGACATGGGTAAGTAATCATCGACTATTTCACCATTATTGCAGTTGTAACCCATGATTTAACTTGTTTTTTTTTCGACTCCATGTTGTTTAGAAAGGTATAGAATTTAAGGTTTTTAAATGGTGGATTATTTGAGTGTGAATGAAAAAATATACAACGAAAAACTTGTTATGGTTTCACTACCTTCAAATTTCTCTTAGAGAAATGGGATCCTCCCCTAGAATTCCCTCTTATGGAGAATTCCTATCTAGGTCTCCTCCTTTGCAGGTGGCATACAAGTTCATGTTGTTTTAGTCTTAGCTTCTCTAATTTTGTTATTTTTATAGGCTCATTATTTTATATCTCATGTGTCTAGATAGCTTTTATGGTCTTTATTCTTAGTGTCTAAGATTCCATGTCGTAGGGTAGTGCATTGTGGTTGCATTATTCATTTTGATTATTCATTCTAATTACACATTTAGAATCCCTTCCTATCATGGTTTTTGATTAAAGAGTGCTATTACGTGTCATGCTTCCTTCTCTTTGGTCCTATACTTTGTCGAGGTCTTACTCTCTTTTCTTCTAAGGGTACTCTCAATATAACACAATAAACTTCTTCTGGACCTTCCCTAATGCTCTATCTCTCCTCGCTCATTCTCAAACCAACTATTTCACTATGCCTTGAGCTTCATCATCCGCTAAAAGAGAATAAAAAAAATTTCAAGACTTTCCTTAATGTCCATAGCACAACAATAAGGAGGACATCAATAGGAAGAACATTAACAACAATGTAAGTCCAATTAACGCCTTAGAGATAAGAAGGGAAATACATGATGCCAGAAGAGAAAGTCTGATAAAAAGAAGATTCATTTCGGATATAAAAGTAGGAAAAAAGTTTGGGGAATAGATCACTCCCACTCACCACGAAAACCAACTACATGAAGATAGTGGTCAGCATAAAAGGATATTATACCTTTTGTGTACGAATTAATATGAATTATTGGATAACTCACGAGAAAAAAATTAGAGAAGAACCTTTGGAAAATAATATATTTTGTTAACAATATTTCTGCAATCACCATCTTCTATATTCTGCTGCGTTATTCAACCTAGAAATACTCATGCACAATTTTAAATGTTTAAACTTCAATCTCTGTGTATTAAAATTGAAAAAAAAATGCAAAAACCGAGGGAAGCTTCGACTTTTGTAAAACAACGAGATGATAAAAAGACCTAGGTTTGTCGATCGAGGTCAAAGACTATAGTCTTGCGACTGTTAGGCCTTGACATTGAGTATGTGTTCTATGTTGCATGAAAATAAGTTGTAAATCAAATGATAATCCCCCAAAACAAACTACGCAGAACTTTCTTTCTCTTTAGAAGTATATTGGCTTTGTTGTAAGCTTTTTTCATTAGAGTTTCTCCTTGAATGCTAATTGTGCAATATAGAAATATTGTTATACGCTTTTGTCATTAGAGTTTCTCCTTGAACACAAAACAATGCCACATAAAAATATCAAATTTGATCGTTGGTCAGCGATTGGATTTACTAGGTGGGCAACTAAATCTACGTCGAATGGAGGCTGCTATTCATTAAATTATGTTACATACATTCATTATGTGCAACAACACTGATTTGCATGGTCATATTGTTTAATAGATACAATAATTGTTTAATATAAAATAGTTTAAAAATATTTAATATAAAATAGTTTAAAACTATTTTTAATACTATTTTTCAATAGATATAATAATTGTATTGATTAAGCTAAGAGGAAGGAAACAATATTAATAGCTGCAATGCAACAGAGTTTTTGTCTCTACTACAAATTAATTGATTAATGAGTATGGGGTCCATGTTTTGCTATTGTTTGAGAATTTTCTATTTTTGCAATCGTTTTCACAAATCTGGCGTTATTCCCATCTCAGCACATGCTTCCTCCACACATCTGCATTTCACACAATTAAAGCCACCTCTACACTTTGTATCTCTATGTTATGCAACCAGTTCACAAAATAGAAGAAAAGATAGAGCAACAACTTCAAATTCAGCCTCTTCGAGGGGGCAACCTCCTTTACATTACAAAAATAAACAATTCTTGGATGATTCAAATGACAAAACCTCCTCTCTATATATAAGAGTCTAAGGGGTGCCAATATAGTCAGAGCTGACATAACAATAATAATGTAAGTGCACAACAATAACAATAGTGGCCTTCTATGGGGCACAATAGTAACAATATGGGGACAACATGGGCACAAAAATAACGATAAGGGGCCGCAATGACAATAATAATAATAATGGAATACACTAGTATTATAGGGGTCTAACATGCACCTCTCTTTCAGAAAAGTGTTTTCCTTAACACTTGAGTAGTTTTGGATGCTTCTATATAAAATTCTCATCCTACCATGTGGAATCTTTAGCGAGTAAGTTCTTCTACTTACTGAGATACTCACAAAATTGATCGATTATGTAGCTATCGAGTTCTGGTTTTTGTGACTGCTTTAGGTTCCAATATGATTTTTCCTTCCTCGTCAATTTCTGGCAATATTGATTGAACTAGGAGCTTGTCAGCTATAACCTTCTTTAAGCATGAAACATGGAAAACTAGGTACACTTGGTAAGTTGTAGGAAGCTCTAATTTGTATTCCATAGTACCAATCTTTTGCAACACCTTGTATGGACCATAATACTTTGGCGATAATTTATTGTCCTTCTTAGCTTGCTTGAGGGATAATTGTTCGTATGGTTGTAGCCATAGAAATACCGAGTCACCTACATCAAAACTTCTTTTGTTGCGATGTTGATCTTCCTCTCGTTCCATTCTATTTTGTTCCAAAATGAGGTTATCCTTTAAGAGTTGGAGAACTTGTTGTTGATGCCCAATGAGATCTTCCACTGCTTGAAACTTAGAATTTCCTCTTAGATATGATGTGATGGACGGTGGATGATATCCATAAAGTGCCATAAATGAGTTCATTTTTGTTACAGTATGCAAGGAAGTGCTATACAACCATTCAACCAGAGGCAACCATTTGACTCATTGTGTCTGTTTATCAGATACAAAACAACGAAGATATCCTTCCAAAAATTTGTTCACTATCTCAGTTTTCCCATCAAATTGAGGATGATACGATGAGCTATAAGCTAACTGAGTACCCAAATAAGAAACTAATTATGTCCAAAAATTTCCAGTAAAAATGGGATCTTTGTCGCTTACAATAATCTTTGGGTTTCCATGTAGCTTTTGAATTGTTTCCATAAATGCAGTAGCAATTGTATTGGCTTTAAAGGGATGAGATAATGCACAAAAGTGTACATAGTTGGTAAGTCTATCAACTACCATCATGATGGAACTTTCTCCCTTTGACTTGGGTAAAGCTATGATAAAATCCATTGCTACCTCCTCCTAATGTTGACCTGGAATGGAGTAAGGTTGTAATAGACCTGGGGTGTTAATTGTTTCAACTTCATTTTTTGACAAACCAAAAATTCCACCACAAACTTTTGAATATCAGATTTAAGGCCATCCCAAAAAATTTCCTTCTTAACCCTATGGTAAGTTTTTAAAAATCCTAAGTGCCTCCTAAAGGAGTGGTGTGTAATTCCATAAAATCTTTTGTTTGAGTTCAAAATTCTTACAGAGGTATAAGTGATCTTTGTACCATAACGAACCCTTTTTCCAGCTAAATGTATTATATGTACTGGGGTCTTGTTGTAACTTTTGAATGAGTGCCCCCACTTCTTCCTCATTCTTCCATTCATCCCTTGTTTCGTTTATCCAATCTGGCTGGATAATAGAAATGGCACAAATAATGCTTCCACATCCTCATCCTTTCTTGAGAGTGCATATTCAACAACATTTTGATTCCTTTTTTTGTATATGTTTTCAAAGTCATAACCTAACATATTTGAAACCCATTTTTGTTTCTCTTCTGAAGATAATCTTTGTTCTGAAAGGTATTTAAAACTATCATCATTTGTTTTTACCTTAAAGTGTCTTCCCATTAAGTAAGGTCACCATTTCTTAAGTGCATGTAGTATTTCCAACATTTCCTTCTCATAAATAGCTTTTTGTAAATACTTTACTTTGGTTGAAAAAATTTCAAAAGCAATGGGTCTTTCTTCTTGCATTAAAACAACACCAATTCCATTACCTGAGGCATCAAATTCCACAATAAAGGTTTCTATGAACTCTGGCATAACTAAGGCTGGTGCTTGGCATATTAACTTTTTAATATGTTCAAAGACTTTCGTTGCCTCTCGAGTCCAAGAAAATGCATCTTTCTTTAGTGATGTTGTTAGAGGTACTACTATTATCCCATAATTCTTAACAAACTTGAAATAATACCTTGTGAACCCAATAAATCATCGCAGATGCTCTATGGATGTGGGGATTTTCCATTCCTTAATCACTTTAATTTTGCTAGGGTCTACCTTAACACCTCCATGAGATGCAATATGACCCAAATATCCCACCTCTTATACTCCAAAGGAACATATGGAGGTTTTTGCATATAATTTTTTCTCCTCTAATAGTTTGAGCACTCTATCAACATGTTGAACATGATCCTTTCAAGATTTGTTGTAGATTAGTATATCAACAAAAAAATACTAACACAATTTTTCTAAGGAAGGGTTTGAAAATAGAATTCAACAAACCTTGAAATGTACAAGGTGCATTGGTAAGGCCAAAAGGCATGACCAAAAATCCATAATGACCCTCATTAGTTATAAATGTTGTTTTTAGAATGTCTTCAGTCTTCATTCTGATTTGATGATATCCTAAATGAAGGTCCAACTTGGTGAAGTAAATTTCTCCATGCAATTCATCAATGATAGAAATGGGAAATTTATCTTTAATAGTGAGCTTGTTGAGTTCCCTATAATTCGGACACGTGTTATGATACATCCCTCTTGTGAACCAATACTACTTGAGTAGAGAAATAAATTTTACTAAGTTGTATTATACCATCCTCTAACATTTTTGCAACCATGCGTTCAATTTCGCTCTTTTGTGCATAGGGATATCTATGAGGCCTGATGTTTAGAGGAACACTTCTTAGAACCAAATGAATAGCATTATCATGTTCACGAATATGTGGGGGGCCTTTGGGAGTCTCAAATACCTTTGAATAATTGTCCAAGGCTTTTTGGAGATTTGGAGAAATAGATGATTTCGACATGGGAGCCTCTAGCAAACATAATTATGCAATTACACCACATTGTTCTTTATTTAGAATATTTCTAATGTCATTAGAGCTTATTATCTTTCTTGGTTTCCCTATGATACCTCAGCACCACCCATTGGAATGGAAAGAATGGGACTATTCAACACATATTTTCGCACAGATAGATCGATATTATGGCACTTTCTAGGGAATTTATTGTTCTTCCATTTGCAACCATCACTTCACACTCTGGTGCTAGATATAGAAAGCAATTCAATTCCTTCACTATCTTATAATGAATAAAATTATGGGTACTACCTGAATTAATAAACGCTATTGCTTTTCTATTCTTGATATGTCCTTCTATCATGATAGTTTAAGGAGTGGTTATTCAACCAATGCATTACAAGATATAGTCGAATTCATTTCTTCTTTCTCTAAGCTTTGTTCATGGTGTGTATCCTCTTCTTTTGATGTTTCTTGTTCCTTTTCTTCTTCCTCTTCATAATCTATGTAAAATAATTTCTTCTCACCACACTTATGGCCTTTAGTGTATTTGATATCGCAACTGTAACAAAGCCCTTTTTCTATTGTTTCTTCCAATTGTTGTGGTCTCAACCTTGTAAGTTGTGGAAGGCTAGGGGCAACAACACTTCCATGTTTATAGTTTTGATTGGTAGACTTCCTTGTTGCCATAATTTTTCTTTCAATTTTTCTTGCCAACCCAAATGCCTTCTCCAATGAATCAGGTTCTCAAATGTGAACCTCATGTTGTATGTTATCGTTTAATGTACCGATGAACACATCAATCCTATGCTCCTCTGGAATATCTTTTACCCTTATATTCAATTTTTGATTGTCCTCAATGTGCTCCACCATTGAAACTTTTTGTTTGAGATTTATCAATTGGATAAAAAAAGTGTTGCTTTTTGTATCCTCGTAATGTGCTATCATTTCTTCCATAAAAATTTTCCAATTTTCCAATTTTTTTATGAGAGAAAAGCCATCAATACCATATGAATTGATTGGGTTCCAAATATAAAGTTGCAATGCATACATTTTGTATGTTTTGCACAATATGGAGATCGTGATATTGGTCCATCTGTAATATCCATGTTACTAGATCCTTGCCATCAAACTCCCTCATATCGATATTTTGAATATGGTGGGTCATCAATCCAATGTTAGAGTATATGAAATCATTATTAACATGTTTTTTCTCATCATGAGTTTCCTTTACTACCCTTTCACCATTAGTAAGCATTTCTTATAGCAAATTTGTCAAATCTATCTTAAGCTTTTCCATTATTCCTTTACTTTTTGCTTCTATACCATCCATCTTAGCTTCCATGCCATCCATCTTAGCTTCCACGCCATCCATCTTAGCTTCCACGCCATCCATATTACATTCCATTCCATTCATCTTAGCTTCCACACCATTCTTTAAACCATTCATCTTAGCTTCCAAGCCTTTCTTTAAACCATCCATCTTAACTTCTGTTAGTTTTTGTGTGAGTAAAATTTGTTGCACTTGGTCTCGTAATTTTTATATATCATGTTGTATTTCTTCCTCTTCTTCATCAGTCATGTTAGATATTTTAGGTTGCTTACTAGGTGTTTCCATCTTCT
This sequence comes from Pinus tabuliformis, assembly GCA_031772625.1. Lineage (NCBI taxonomy): Eukaryota > Viridiplantae > Streptophyta > Pinopsida > Pinales > Pinaceae > Pinus > Pinus tabuliformis. The sequence continues at coordinate 556,616,271 of CM062806.1, forward strand.
TTCTTCGAGGCGTCAATTAGTGATAATTATGCTTCACTATGTCTTTTTAATTCCTTCAAACTAAGTTTTCAAACCAAAATTATGCAACATTTTAAAAAGACTACACACATATTTTGTCTCTGTAGGGGCTTAATATTGAATAGGTTGTATCTCTGTAATTACATATCTCCAAGGTCTAAAATTTTGTCTTCGGTATCCCTCTGAGTCCTTGTTCCAACCCTATAAGTCTGATCATATTGGATTCTCCAAGAAAGCATTATTCCAAATCTCCCACAATGACCTGATTATAAACTAGTTTAGTAGAGTGAACTTGTATGAAGTGTGGCATGTCATTGTTTTGGCCTGAGGACCTGAAATAGATAAACAAAAATATAAATTCCATTGTCTTCCTATAACGTATTATGAAATTTCAATCTGATGCTCAGACATAAAGTTGTGACGATTGTCCCCAGGTCTCCTCTTTGTGATATAGTTTGAGAACCTACACAAACCCTAACTTCCTTGGATCATATCTCTGAGAATATAGTGATATAAGATCTAAATTCTTAGCTGAGGTTCATCAATATTCTAAATCAAATGGGTTTTACTTTTAGCTTCTAAAACGTCGTAGAAAAATGTTATAGCAAAACTTCCACAACGGCCAATTTAAAGCAGAAAAACCCTAGAATCCAAAGCTCTCATACCAATATTGTGCAAACAACTCACAAAATAGAAGAAAAGATAGACAACAACTTAAAAATTAGCCTCTTCGAGGGGGAAATCTCCTTTACATTACATAAATGAACAATTCTTGGATGATTCACATGACAAAACCTCATTTGTATATATAGGAATCTAAGGGGTCACAATATAGTCAAAGTCGACATAACAATAATAATGTAAGAGCACAAAAATAACAATAGTGGGTTCTATGGGGCACAATAATAACAAATGGGGATGACATGGGCACAACAATAACAATAAGGGGCTACAATGACAATAATAATAAGGGAATACATTAGTATTATAGGGGTCTAACACTCTACATTTTGTACAATAAAATCCACCTCTACACTCCATATTGTGCACAATAAAAGCCATTTCTATGTTAATTAATTGATTAAGGCTATGCCTCTTTGGGCAAGGTTCACATTTTGTTGTTATTCAAGAATGTCTGCATTTTTTAAATTCACAATTATTTCTGCATCAACACTTTAATCTACTATTATTTATGTAATCTACCATTATTTGACATATATTCCCTCCACACCTTCATATGACACATAGTGAAAGCCATCTTTGGATATCTTTGTCCAAATTTCCACACTCCATAAAATCTCTATAGTGCATACAATGAAAGCTTTACCTCCATCTCCACATTTCCACAATCTATCGTTATTTCCACATCTACATCTTTGTATTTGGCATGAAATGAAATCCACTTTCGCATAGCTTTATTGCACACCTATGTAGCTCGCATAATGAAAATCATTTTTACATAACTTTATCTAACCTTCCACACTCTGTAGAATTTTGGTACTACGTGAAATTAAAGCTTTATTCACATCTCCACATTCTACACAATGTGCTATTAAGGTTGTGTATCTTTATTAAATAAAGATTTAGCGTGGGTATTTAACTGATTAACGCACATCACTATTACAAGGGCCAAATGCAAGCATGTCATTCATATCATTTGTACACATCAAACCATATACTAATAAAACCAAATATTACTTGTAAAAGTTAGTGTTTATATCATATTATATCATGCAATGTTTGTAATGATAACAGGTAGCATGAATATTGTTGAAATCATTTAGTGCTAGGGCATGCAAGAAATGACAATTGTGTAGAATATCCATATGCGGAAAACCTGTGTCGAGAGAGAAATATTTGTGAAGATGCAGGAACTTGAAGTGATGGATACTAACTATGGTGTCGATGACTCTACACTCAACATTGAAGAATTAATTAAGTCGTAGCATTATTATTAATATATATTCATCAAATCGATGAACAATTGCATCATCACAAAAGTGATTAATATAATTTACTCTAATGTGTTACATAATGATTACTAGCTACAAACATATCAACAAAATCATATCTATCGATATTATGAAATAGACTTTTTGAAATTTATTTAGTCATTTGACGTGTAATCAACACATCATTCGAGTGCTTAATAGCATAATTTACTATTTATAAACAATTCAAGAATATGCACAGGTCTCAGTAGCTAGTATCTACCATAGGAAATTGAAACGATGTGCATATATGCTTTCCACACTTTTATTCACATATTTCTTCCGCATAATAGAATCTTCCTCTGCATCTTCGCACATGTGTAATGATAATTTTTCGTAAACATATTGAGAATATCATATTTATCGATATTATAAAATAACATTTTTGGCATTTATTCATCGAATCGACATGTAATCATCACACTTGTAAACAAGTCAAGAAGCTATACGGGGATTTGTAGTCTCAATTTGTTATAGCATATCGAAATGATACACTTCGCACGCTTTTGGTGCACATTGCCTCATTTCCTAGCAACGTTTTGGCAATTACCAAATATTTAAAAGAAAATTATATGTACTTAAAATATCATAAAAACTTAATTAAATCTTAGTTCTATGATTAACAAATATCTTTTCAGATCTTAATGGAAAGTACTATTGAAATCATAAGCATTTCTAGTAGATTAATAGTAAAACCATTATATAGTTAGAAATTATGGGAATTCAATCCTATTGAATTTTGCTAATGGTTATCATTTCTTGATTCTTGTTTATTCATGATACTCATTGTAATTTTTATACATCGTTTGGAGTAAGAATAAATTTTAGAAAATTCCTCTCATCTAAAGGTTTTCTATGTCAGAATGAATAAGGGAATACATATGAATGAAATATGGAAACTTATTCAGAATCTAGAAATGAAATGGAGGGTGAATTTTAAGTATTTTTGTTTCATCATTGCAAAAAGAAGCATGGAACAATATACATCACTCTTTAAACCCATCATTTTTACGATATCAAGGGAAAAGTTGAGTATACAAAAATGAATGAAGCACAAAGTCTAACTGACATTTCTGAGAAACTCATAGCTTATAGATGCATTGTTTATGGCAAGAACATTTATATTATTGTTTGTCTTTTCTTCTCAGTTATGACCTTGTTGTGAATAAGGATGATGAAGAAGCTACGAGACCTCATAATGCAGTAAAAAGATAGGCAAATGTTTCTAATTGTAGTTTGTTCAATGCTCAATGATAATAGACATTAAAGATAAGAAATTAGATAACGAGGTGAAAAATATCTGGGATTTTTTATAAAAAAATGTGTATGTATGTGTAAATAACTCAGTATGAGATTTGTTTTTAGTTATGTTATATATGAAATGAGCCTTTTGAAGCAATGTAACCAAGATCGTCGTTATAACAAGATTTCCTTAGAAGCGATGTTGATATATCTCTATTTGCTACACTCATTACTTAGAAAAAATCACATGAATATAATAAAACATCAATTATTATTTATCCAAATTTCATGAATTATGGGCTTTGTTATGATTGCATGTAATCTAGTTACTACTTAGTAATTTTACTATTTGTATTTATGTCAATACTAAATTTTGAAATGATTATAGAAATACAATAATTATGTATTAATTATGTTTTTGTCATCTTAATTGTTTCTCAACATTTGTTCAATATGAAAACACATTTCCGCTTTTCACACAATGTATCAATATTGTCAGTGGTAAGAGATGATATGCACTGACAAATACCAAAAATAAATCGCCCTCCACCAAGGGAATTATGTCCCATTACAACAAGCTCAACCAATCAAAAATTAGAAATAATATTTCCAAAAATTACAAAATTATATTTGAATTTATGGGAAAATATAAATATTCAACATTTTCCCGAAAATTTGGTTAAAATTTCAGAAGCATAGAAAAATATATGTAAATAATTTTGTTGGGAAACTCGTCATTTCCTTCATAAGTTCTCTACTCGAGGAGGTGGGGAGATTCCATTCATTTTGCATAGTTCTGAGATGTGGAGGCAGAAATAACAATAGATGATGTAAATGATTGCCTAAACGAAGCATTCTCAAATAACGATGAAATGCAAACCCCACATTGCTTTAATAAATTAATGCTACATTTTTGTACTCCAAAAATTATAGTGTGAGGCATGACTGTTTCATTATTAGCCATTAAGGCTTGGAAAGATATATGTTAATCATATGATTAATCCTTAATTAAGTTTTTAATATCTAGTAGTTCGCACTTTAGAAAGTTGATATGTGTATTGGGGTAATGTATATAAAGATGTATAAAAGACAGAATGAAGGTTATATAGCACATATAATTCTCTCGAACATCCTCCCAATCTGCTGGAATGGATATTGTTTGTAGAACCATCATTATGTGTGCATTCACTAAATAAATCTCGAAAATACTCTTTTATAATATCAATTGATTTGTTAAAAAGAAGTAGTCATTCTACAATGAATTAGAGTAAATGTTGAAACTATATCCTAATTAAGCATAAGCCCCAAGGGTTAGATTAGTTGGTCGAGTTATCATTGTTATGTACCTTTCTAGTTAGGAGATCATGGGGTCAAATCTCCTCGATGCCCTTGGGGTCAGTGCCTGCTTGTTTGGACGACACATAGATCCCTTTAGGTTGATCTGCGTAGATTTTCTCATGGATGTAGCGACCACCCAATGTTTGTGAACCACCATAAAAAAAAATCCTAATTAAGCATCAATTCATCGAATAAATGCTTAAGTAAATCCGAAAGTGAAATAAACATATTTGCAAATTAAGTTAGGGAAGTAATTTTTAGTTTGCAAAAATATGGGGAAAATAAGTTTTTACACCCAAAGCTAAATAACGACTAAATAAATGGTGATCTACATTGACATACGATATAGCCAACGAATAATAGAGATACATATAGATACATGTTACCCATGGTAATTAAATGTTATTCTATTATTTTTCAACTCGATAACAAGGTAAGGAAATACATTTCTATGCTCTAGTTTCAGTATTTTATGTTATTATTAGCTTGTATAAAGTAACTTTTCTTTTTGCAGTCAGTGACTATCCATAGAGACAGTTTCTTTGGGACTAGGTCTTGCTTCATCATAGTGAAAGTGTAAGTGGGTTGTTGTTGTTATTAGTTGAGTTGCTATTTTTTTAATGTAAAAGGTTTCGTTAGTTTAACACATCCATGATATTGTTGTATTCATGTCTCTTTTGTTTCCTAGTGAAATAAAAGATGCCACGTGAATGAGACAGACTAAGGCGTGGAGTTGGTGAACGAGAATATTCAATTCAACATCACTAGGAGAAAATTGTATAGGGGGGGGCTATAAATCCTAGTGTTGTCAACATACTTGATTTTAACGACCATGTATTTGATCAAAAAAACTTTGGCAATGAGCTTGCATATCTCAAGTTTCTTTTAGAACACCTTGTAGAAAATAAACATGATGAATAGAATATGGAAATCTCATTCATGAATGATCTTGAACACAACAAATGGTAGATGTAAGACAAATTAGCAAAGTCTGCAAAGGGATCATGAGCGTTTACAAGAAAAATTAGATCATGGAGAAACATGTACATTGTGTGTTCCAACTTTCATCAGCAGCAATTTTAGGACAAGAGAAAATTGTTGCATAACTACCCTTCATAATTAATAGCTTTTGGGTATGTATAATGCTGAAATTTTTCTAGATCAATGTTTATTTTCCATTTTTGGCAGTGAAGAAATTTTTTGTCAAATTGTTATTGACATTGTAATATTTTTTTTAGTGTTGCATAAAATAATACATAGTTTCATTTACAAACACTTCTAACATTGTTAATTGTTTGAGGTTCCCATTTTCTTATTGTGGCATCCACATATTTTATTTATTTATTTTTATGATTTGATGAGATAATCATTTTGTTTCTTTAGGACAATATATCCAATCCCCATATGTTGAAATCCATGTTTAGTGTTTAATATACTATGCTTTACACTTTGATCTTAAACGGTTGCTTTGAAACATTAAAAATATTTTCATTTCTCATAACACATAACATCGTGATCAAACATAGAATATTGTATTGGGGTTCAACGAAAAATCATTGCCTTTTGGTGAATTGAAAGGAATGATAAAACGCATGAAAGAAAGGATAAATAGTTTTAAAAATATGCTTATTTGGTTATCTTAAATAATTTTATTTAATTAAATAAATAAAATAGTTTGATAAATTGTATTATTAAATTTTGCGAAAAAACCAAAACATCTAAATGATATATGCAGAGTGTGAAGGAAATATTTATTCTACTTCATCTGCACTCCCACGCGTGTTCATTTGCACGCATGTTCATTATGCAAATTTCAATGTGAAGCATAACCATTTCATTATTAAAATAATGTATGCACAGTTATAGAAGAAATATGTGAAGATAAAGTAATTTCTAGATTTGGTTTACAAACAAAAATGTTTTTTCCAAACGAGATAATATGTGTATCAAATAACATAAAAATTGATGATTTTTAGAATGCAGAAAGAAATGTATGGATGAGGAATATGTGCAAAGCACCTGAAGTTGATTGAGATTATGCGGCATTTCATAAGAATGTTATTGCAAAAGAGAAAATATGTTTGTCCAAAACAAATGAGAGAGCCAGTGTAGAGCTGCGGATGTGGGCAAATAAAGTTCTCCCGCACATATCCCTAATTTGCATATTGTTTGAATCTATTATAACATATACTAGCTATGAAGCCCTATAAACCAATGAACAATGTAGAATGTTTCACATTAAATGTTATTAATCATTTGAACAATGGCATGTTTACGTCAAAAACTATTAATTATTAATTCATTAATATGTAGCTTCTATGTATTTAGAGGCATGGAACATTTCTAAATAGACTTTATGTTCCTTGCTTATCATACCAATATTCCTGTACAACACTTCTTCATCTGATGCATTAAAAAGAGATTTTATTTAATATTACTATTCAACTAACAAATGAGAAATCACAAATGAAGTTAGCATTTGCATAACTGGATCTTTTTATGTGCTAAACTTTAATAATCCCAAACTTATAATTAATTGATTAATATGTAACATGCAGAAATGTAGATGGAGATATGGGACATTGTGCGGAAATGTTTTTGTTCTGGCTCCGCATTGTCATTTTTTTGCTAAAAAATTCTTCCTCACACACATTAATAAGCCAAAATTTTCAATTACTTGATTACTTTATTTCCCAAAAAATGTTTCAAAACTAAAAACTTTATCTTAATGTTTAATCCATTCTTATGTATGAGAGACTTATGTTGATGACCCAATAATTTAATTATCCCTATGTGTAGACTAATATAACAAGCCTCTTTTCCTAGAATTTGTATACATTCAAAATGTCAATGATATACATTAATCGACAAAATGAAGTAAATAAACGTGACAAAGCCAAGATTTGGATTTCCCATAATAATATGATTCTGTAGTTGACCTCTAGTTAATCATTCCTAGATCCAGTCTATTTCCATACACAATGGTCTGAACTCTCCATTAGCAAAATCAAATTTCCCCTCTTTATTTTGAGATATATCTTTTCGAAATACGAACTTCTATAAAAGCACATAGACAGGCTAAGCTAGGAGGATAATAAACTCTATTTCGGTGTGTAGAGAAAAGTTGTGTGTAGAGTGCAACTGAAATCATGTGCACAGAGTGCACTAGAAAGTGTGTGTGAAGAATGTGTTTGGGGAGCAATAAACTCAAACAATTCCTGACATACTACCTTCGTACACCCTTCCTCCGTACAACAAAATCTCTAGAACTTATGTGCGAAGAGGGGGAAGGCTTTCATTACTTGCTTCACACACTAGTTGCACACTAAAAATATAAGAGCTCTAAACTTAGATATTGGAAAATATTTTTATTTATATGTGTAAATAAAAAGTTTAATTTATATATATAAAAGTCTTTAAATTTATTAAATGGTTAAATATTGTAACTAATTGGTTTGAATGTTAAATACAAAAATGCTCAAATCCATAGAGTTTAAATGTGTAAATATTTAATTATATATGATTTACATTTGTAAATTGATTAACTTGATTAATATGCTTCAAGAAAACACACATTAGTTACAATGTAAATTATAGTTGCTATGTTCAATCGCAGAAACTGCTAATGTCTAATCCATTTAAAATAATAAACTTTCACAATTTGATTTTCAAAATTATGTTTTTTTAATAGCTTATATAATATTAATAATTAATATTACCCTATATATCTTGAGTTTTTATCTTGTGTGGAAGCTTTCTCATTGTGTGGAATGCAGAGACGTAGATAATACTCTATAAAATGGAAGTTTTTCACACTTTGCATACAACAATGAAAACAAAACCTTGTTCCATTCTACCATCGCTAACCTAAAACATTTCACATGGATTTTATGTGAGAATTTAAACTTAGGTATCTAACAAGAACAAAAAGGAGTCAGAAATTTTATGTGTGTAATTGTCGATTTGGACATCGACGTTTGTTGTCAAACGTGTTGCAAAAGTTAATATATAAAAACATATCTATATAAATATTGTCCTTTGAACCTATGCGTATCAGTGTTCAAATTCATTGAAATTAATGTTCCAAGTTTATCATTATAATTCCATTTTCAATAAGGATATTAAAATTGGTATATTTAGAGGTGTGTCCATCAATTTTCAGAACAAAATATGTATACATCTTCTTTGAAAAAAAAATGTGAAAAGTTACCATCCTCGAAGGGGCTAAATTCATTTTAATCATTGAATATGTCCCAGCATTCCCATAAATTACTAGTATTGTCTCCGTTGGGAGGAGGGAAGCCTAAGTCAAATTCAGGGAGGAAAGATAAAAAGGCTTAAAGTTGGTATTATATCCTAGGAAAAATCCTTTCTACCTTCTAAGCATAAGTTATTGAAGAGATGGAATGGAAAAATAGTCTTTTCCATTCCTCCATGGAAGCAAAACCAATGCCTATAGAAATCTTGAGTTGGGATATATCGATGTTTGATAAATACCACTCCTGGTTGAAGGAAGAGGAAGAATATTGGTGACTTAAGTCTATAAGTGTGTGGCTCTACGTGGCAGATAGAAATACTAAAATTTTCCACAAGCAAGCTAAAAATTGGGAGGAAAAAATAAAATACAAGAAATCAAAGTGAATGGCATTAAGTTGGGGGACTTTCAAAAAATTAAGGAGGAATATGCAACATATTTCAACAATATTTACTCTCAAAGTGTTTGAGGAATCTGAAGACTATATGTTAGATCAGATCCCACAGATAATTACTAAAGATATAAATTTCCAGCTAACTCTTCTTCCTTTAGAAGAATAATTCACATAATAATCTTCCCCTTTAACCTAGATAAACCCTCGGGCCTGAACGCAATTTCTGCACAATTTTATCAGCACGTTTGGAATATAATCAAGCAATATTTTTACAGAACGATAGGGTATTATTTGAGTAATTTTTATGTTCGAGGTGGGATCAATCCCTCTTTTTTTTCCCTGGTCCCAAATGAAAATAATCCCTCCTCCTTCAATTGGTTTAGACCCATCTCTCTGTGTTAATATCTCCTATAAAGTCATTTATATATTTCTCATCGAAAAACTCAAAAAGATTCTCCCCTCTATCATACCAAAGAACCAAGGCGATTTTGTTAATTTGGCAACATCATTCTTGTTCAAGAAGCCGTAATCTCCAATAGATCATGAGGGAACAAGAGGATGTCCTTAAAATTGGACATGGGTAATGTGTTTGAAAGAGTTAGGCACAAATCTCTTTGTAAAGTACTCGGAAGATTAGGATTTGATAACACCTTTATCTACTGAGTTACCCTCTGTATTTGGCTCCCTCTAAATTTCCCCTCTTATGGACGTTAGAGTCACGAGATTCTAAAAGTCGTCTTGTGGTTTACAACAAGGGTTCTCCCTCTCTTCCTTACTTTATATCCTAGTTGTGGATACTACGAGCCCGCATCTCCATCTCGTTTTCAACCTCCAGTCCATCTTTTTTCAAACTACCATTCATTCTTAATGTGTCATCCTAATGAACACGTAGTCCATTTATTCCCTTTTGATTCTTGAATTCACACCACTCATGATCTCATGAGTAAATACGAGAAAGCCTCGCTGATCGACAATGATTTTCCTGATCATGTCCTTTTTCCTACACTTAATTCTAATGTGTTCATATAGTCATATTCATGACTAGGTTAATGTGCTTCCCACAATATTAAACCATAGAGACAACCTCTGAAGTAATTGACCTTGATGATGTTGTGGGACACGCTCGTGTTTGACACTATCGGTGAGGTTATGCACTGCACCAAATTTCTAATCATGAAACTTCATGGGGTTTCCTTCCTTATTGTTGGATAGGGAATACCTAATTTATATTGATGATATTCATAGGCTCACGAGATTATCACCCAATGCAAACAATGTCTCTAAGGTATTTTACAGTGTTTCTCAGCATGACAAGAAGACAGACGATAATAATATCTATCTGAAGCATAAGGGGCGTGGAGTAGTGACTGATTTAATTAATAATGAGATGATAAAATATTCCTTCCATATCATTTCAATCAAACTTATGCGGAATTACATAAAAGGGGAATTTTCATTGGATTCCATCTCTGTGATAGAATTCTGCATCAAGAGTGGACAACTCAATTGGTAAAGTTTTCTATTAAATGAGTTCTTTAAGGTGTACAAGGATTTCCATAAGCGTGATACATATTTTATTTTCAGCTACTTGGTTATCTCGTTGGAAATGATGAAGTGGTGTCCTCCAAAAGGCAAATACCTTGCTAAAGTTGCAAATGGTGAAACCTTCTCTTACGCTTATACTCCTTAGAGAACTTTTGTAGACTCAACTAATAAGGACTTTTAATAACATGCATTTGATAAATAGTGCAACAACATGGTAGAAGTCATGCATAATATATCCAAGGTGCCAATTCTTTTACTTGGTCAATATGCTCACATGATGTGGTTTTGTATCAGCCACACCAACTCTTATGGCTGCCCTCATATTGTGAATCTGACAACCTTTTCTATGAGGAAATTTCCTTTCTACATAAAAGAAAATTCATTCCACATAGAAGTAATTTCATGGTCTAGGGTGCAATCTATGTTGAAAAATGGTGAATGAATCTATTCTTTCTAGGGAATGTGGTTCCATGTGTTGGGGATGACACTCCATCATCCTCCAAGAAACAATTAGCATAGTTTGATCAGGACCTTCAACCATTGATAAAGAAAGTTTAGGAGAGAATCTCATCTACCTACAATACTATGTCTGAGGTTGGTTCCATGATACATTTTAATACACCTATTTCTATTCTTAACCCAATTTTTGTTCCTCCACCTACCATTTCCGAAACCCTTCCCATTTTTACTAATGCAGTTGCACTTTTCCTAAATTGTATCATCAAAATCCTAAGCCTAAGTCTTCTGGCCTAGTTGATCATACCATTGAAGATATTCTTGATACTCATGAATTTTCTCCAAACACCCCATCAAACCCTCATTATCATAACTCTTCACCCAAAAATACCTTGGAAGCAACTCTTTCTGATTGACTTGATCCCAGTACTACCCTTGGTGATACTTGCGACATGGAAATTGAGTCTGTTCTAATGAAACCTAACATTTTCACTGAAACCTCTACCGCAACACAGACTTAGGTGAAAGAATTTGTAAGGAATCTTGTATATTCGTTAGTTGTCCCTCCATGAAAACCCACTTCAGTGCTCTCTGTTGACAAAGTTTCTACCTTTTCTAGTGATTGAGAAAATTGTTGCAAAATTCTATCATTAGTGGTCCAACAACAAGACATTATTCCCTTGTTATTATTGTAGGTTCTTACCAAAATCCACATGGATATTTAGAAGGAACGAATCCAATATAGGGATTCTTCACCTCAATAACATTTATAAAAATTAGTTTCTAGTGTGCAACCTCTATAGACTTATTTCGCATTGTCAGACACTCTTTCCATTCATGATCTTGAAAACTAGTCAACATCGCAACTATTTGAGTTCATCTGAGCTTCGACTACTCAATTAGAAGATCATTGTACTATTGTTTACTCTATATATAATGAACGTTCTACCACCTATGAGAAGAAACAAAAACAAGTCAATTTTCTCACGACTAAGCGAGACTAGTTGTGGGATGACAAAGAGTAGTTGGAGAAGCAGGCTACAAATTTAGGCACTAGATTTTAGAATATGTGGCCCACAATTGTTGAACTTGTTCCAAAACCTCCAGAGGATTTTTATGTGTTTTCCCCTCCTAAATGTCGTGACAATGTTGAGACTTCTTGTATGAAAATCATGACAGTGAACCAGGAGTTGCAAAGAGTTGTAACCCAACTTTGCCAAGTGCTACAATTTGCTTCTACTCAATATCGAGATCAGATTAGTAGTGAAATTTATGTAACTTCATACTTCTGAGACTCTCTCAAGAAATTCATGGATGATTCCCAGGAAATTTTCAGTCAAGTTTTAGGTTGAAGTGGACTGCTTGCAAAGAGAAATCATACATTGTACTAGCTCCAAGACTATGCAATGAGGTTCTTTGATCAAGCTATGAAGGCTAATAATTTGCATTAGAAAAATATCCTTGAACAGTTTGATGCCTTAGATGCACAAAATCCACCAGCTGGAAGAAGTATTGCATGCTACAAATGAGTCTTAAGGGACCTTCGACCTGTTATGTAAAACCATTTTGTCATGTCATGGACTTTGCATTCTACAACTAATTCACAATTATAAGAAGTTCTTCAACCTCAATGTGTTGAGCCTACTACAAAGACCACTAATAAAGTTTTTAGTAAGATCATCACCATTTTGAGTGCTTGACAAGTTTTTGTCAATGTTTATACTAGTTTCAAAGATGGTGTGATACACGATGTATCAGAGTTGGGTCCTTCATTTGAAGGAGAAGAATCAATGCAAAAATATGAAGTAGTCGATGAAGAAATACAACCACAGACATAACCATATGCATTAGTAGAAAATTGACTTGAGGGAATTTTAGTAGATTGTGGTTAGGGCCTGTTGGGTCCTTCAATTTTTTTGAAGGAATTTTTAGAAAATATGGTTAAAAAATAGTTGCAGAGAAGGAATGGTCCAACTTTCCAGAAGCGCCCACTAGAAATCGGGTAGTGGTAGAAAGCCAAAAGTTACTTATGCTTTTATGGATGGCTAGAACATGATCTGCACATACTTTGTCCTTAAAAACTATATGTCTAAGAAACATTCCAAAAGGGATAGAAAAAATACACTTCTTTAAGCGAAATTTGTAATAGCCTATAATGATCAAACATGACCCTGAGAAAAATCAAATGTTTCTTCAATAAAGTATATGCCATCCAATAATGGTGAGGTTACTTTCCACTTTTAAATATTTCCACTCGTGCAACTCTCATCTATAGTTGACTACGATGCCAAGTTTTATTTTTTTCAACTGCATGAGCATTTCACTCCAAACGAACCTAACACTACAAGTCAGTGTCTTTGAGGGATTGGTCAAGTTTCCCTCTCAATTCTTTCAATAATCCTATTCACTATTTTTAACAATACTAATATCTATCCCTTGATGCCATTTACTCTTATCTAGTATGAGCAATGACTCTCCTCTTTCACCATGTAAAAACTCCTTTCTTGTTTCTTTCGCTCATGTCTAGGTGTTTGGTAGCCACTTCCTCTTTTGATATAGAATATCCTTGATCATAGATCTGACACAAAGCCTTTCCAATTATAACACCTACTTTTAGATTAGATATGTAAGCAATCTGCATTGATGTCATTAGGCCCTATAAACCCTTGGAAGTAGAGGCATTCCTATGAGGCCAATATGGCTTTGCTACAAGATGTAGAAATTAACTACGAGGGAGACGTAAAATATCTACCATGATATATATTAAATTTACTCGGAGAAAAGATGTTAAAAAAGAAATGATAATAAAACATACACATAACCCATAAAATATTTTCCTTTGGAAAACCCTAACTCCGAAGAAAAACCCAACCCAATGAAATTTCATTAGCCTTGGCCGAACCCCTGGACAACCCAACCAAGTGAGCCTTCACTACTCACCTCCTTGGCCTTACGTTAAAATGAATTATCCCCAACATTTTATAGGTTCTATTACATGCAATACCATGGGTAGAAAACCATGTGTAAATAATACCACGTTCCCAAAACCTCCACTGTTAGACTTGGTCAACTTTAGCTCTATTCCTAAGTCAAGTTTATCTAAAAAATGATTTAGCCTTCCAAAGACTAATAAAATCAGAACAATATTAGTCACTAAAACAAATAGTATTATAAGGTTATTTTAAAGGACTCTCTGACTTCAGATAGGTTGAGATTAGCTTTAAGGCTAAGGTTTGATATGAGTTAATTTAAATCTATGGTAGGTTTATAGGCTTCAAACTTTTATTATTGTTGTATTATGGTGACAAACTCTTCCAAATTTTCCATAATTTTGAAATTGAATAATAAATGCTTGTTGATAGAGATTTCGTCTAAGAATAGGTTATAAAAAATCTAAGTACCATAATTGGGTCAATGATTGTGACATATGATACATAATACCCTCAACCAATTACCATAATCTGGCTTAAACATATTTGATACATGGTAAATCAACAACATCAAGAGACTACCATAATTCTTCTCAACACCTCTTGACACATGGTGCATTCTCACCATAATTATGGTCGATACTCCTAACACATGGTAGACCAACCCTAATTTTTCTTGGCACCTCTCACACATCGCATATCCTTACCATAATTTTGGTTAGTACTATTAACACATGGCACATCATTAGCAATACCTAGTCACCATAATTTTGGTCTATCTCATACATGGCATACAAACTAGTCTTTTTTCACCATCATTATGGTAGGTACTTAACGCATGGTGAATCCAGAAATGCCTCACTCTATCTGAGTAATTATGGGACTCTAGAATAATTCTTACTAATTTTGATCACTATATTTGACATAGGAAGAACGTTTGTCCTCTTCTTAACCTTTCTCCCTAATTTTTGTTAACATATCTGACATAGGAAGAATATCAGTCCACAATACTACCTCGTTAGCACTACTTCTCAATGAGAGAGGCATTCTCAACAAGTCCAAACTTTTCCCTAGAGTATATATATAGATTTCACCTAGATAAAAAGGATTTTCCCACAATATGTTATACTATAGAGTAATATTGAAGCCACTCTACTTCTTCCTATACAATGTCTCAATATTGAATCTCACGTGCTTCATATGGTCATCATGGTCGTCACCTACACTTGATCAAGAAAATTCTACAAGTAGCATCTAAATCCATACTAATTCTTGACTTGCCAATATAGTTGCAATATAATCGACCACTATAATATGGATTCCGATAAATGTTTGCTTCATACTCATAGTTGTAGCATAGTGTAGACTGAAACAATATCCTAATGAAGTCTTTCTATCTTCACACTCTCCGCTCAATCTGAATCTACTATTGTAGTTTACTAATTGAGGCAAATCTCAAAATATAACAAAATTTTCCATGACCAAGTACACCATGCTGGTACACCAACCCTTTTACTAGGTCTACCACCATAGTTGCTTCCCTGTCATGCTCACTAGGTTCTCCCTCTCACATTGAGACACAACTACTGTGTTAATTCTTACTACGTTGTCTGCCACTGCAGGCTTTCATCATGTCATCTATATAGCTTGATAATGTCAATAAAACTCCATAACTTCAAACTTAGAGATCTACTCTCTCTGAAGCTAATATGACACTCTATGACTTTTCCAAGAGGAAATTCTTTTTTCCATAACTGTTCTCCATGACATAAGTCCTTAAGATTTTGTTAAAGAAAATTTGCATGAGATCAACTAGGCCTAGCATCTATGTTTGTAATATCCTTCTTGTAAATGTGTGCCATAAATATTTAGTTTTTTCGGAAGATAAAGACCAACATAGTTCCTTGAATAGGCTTATATGTGATCTTCAACTTCATTACTTCACAAAAGCTATGATACCATGTTGAAAAATAGAGTGCAATGGATATAAGTACTATTTTTGAACTATGGTAATTACTTGTGATATATATTATAGTTCTTTTATCTTCATTAAGGAATCAAACTTCATAAATTCAACCAATAACCATGAAAGGAAGGTAGAGATCACGACGTTGAAAACTTAGGTTGTCTAAAAAATCTATCTGCTTATAAACTTTGGCCTCTTTCTTAGATATATTCATATGTGTGCAAGGGAGAGATATGTGAGATAAACATGACTGAGATCATGAAAATTTCGAGTGTATTTTTAAAGTTATTTGAGGGTTCGTAAGAGACATGCCACTTTGCAAACTAAATCATCTCCCTTTGCAATTTAAATTTTGGTGCGCAATAACAACTAATAAGTATGCATATTTACATTATATCTCATATTTTCTAAAGTGTTGAAGAACACGTAAATAATGGTGGGAATTAATTCCGCATAAGTATATTTCTTTAGATCTTGTTCCTGATCACACCTTTTATGAAAATATTTTCTTAAATTATAAGTGGAAGTAACTAATGGTAAATATGTTACTTATATGAGTATGAGATATTTTCAAGGATTTACTTCTTGGTGGTTTTATTTATTTCCTTCCTTTTTTTTCTTCTAGTTAAAAATTTATTTGTTTTTTTACATATTATTATAAATAAATAAAGGATTATGAAGGTCTACAATAGCTAAATTATTCAATATAACACACATAGAATTTGACAAAAATCAATTACGCTTCAACATTTTGGTTTAATGATCCCAAGAGAATTTTGTTTAGTGTCTGAAAATGTGTCTACAATGAAGCTCACAACAATATGTAAAAAGTGTAATGTGGGGAAAATCGTAATATTTTTCAGACTTTAGACATGAATTTCCTTCAAAGTTCCCTTCTTAGGAACATGCATCCATTCATGTGTTTTTTTTCTTTTAATGGTGCCATTGCCATTTTTGGGGCCATCAGTAGCATGCCATCACCCTCAAAGTAATGTGGTACATTGAAATTTATGGATTCCTTTTAACGACCAAACTGGATACTCATTGATTTTAAATATTTCATTTAAATGAGTTCCATCCATGTCATTTATATCTCTCAAAAATAAAAAATAAAAATATTTTATCATCAATCACATGAAAATAAAGCAATAGATATGTTGGTAATTCATTGCAAATTGGAGCCTGTGTTGTTTTAGAGGAAAATTCCAAATGATAAAACTAAAGAAGATAAATGTAAATCCTTTGAAGAATTTTAATTACTACCTTACAAATATTTATGAATCGCCTAATGTCATGAACACCATTTTGAATGTCCCTATGGAGAATGGAATATTTCTTATGGAAGACATTGAGTTTTGTGTTAAACAACTTAGAAGTAGGAGAGCTAAGGGTAGTGAATGTTATAAATCTAAATTGATAAAATAGGTCGTTATATTCTCATCCTTCACATACACAAGATCATAAATTTGCTATTGAAGCAACGATTCCCTAAGTCTTAGATGCAAACACTCACTGTAACTATCTTTAAAATGAAGTTAAAAATGTTCCCCATAATTATAGGGTCATTCCCAATAAACAAATTTTAGCCAAGTTGTACATTTTTTTGGGAAAAAAATAAATAGCCTATAGATAGATAACTATGATAAAGGAGCTAATGGCCAAGCTAGGTTTAGGAGATATCATTCAATTGTGGACCACTTTGTTACTCTCAGGATCATTATAAAGGTGTGTTGCAATAATAAAATGGATCTATTCTATTATTTCATTCCATTTAGAAAATATTTTTACACCATTCCAAGGACAAACATGTCAAAGAGGCTAGGAGAGATAATCGCTCCTCTAGGGTTGATGATTTCTATGAAAATTTTGTATGAGAATGTTATTTGAAATTTTAGGACTAATGATGTTAACTGCAATATCATATTCAAGAAAGGGTGTCCTTTGTTTACTACCCTTTTTGACATATACATTGATAAGCTAGAAGAGAGTTTGGAAGGTGAAAGCACTGATGACCCTACAATCAACTATAAAGTCATAAGACTTCCCCTTAATGTTAAATATATTGTTTTATTCATGTTGACTCATTATAGTCTTGGCATGCAACTATGAATCCCCCAATATTTCTACTCCAAGTTAGATATGACTATTAATAAGTAAAAAACAAAAATCCTTCTAATTAAATTTAGAAATATCAAACATGATATTTTCAAATATGCTTACAATAGCTTGTAGGAAATTCCGCTATAAAGTTATTATAGCATTGATATCTATCTCAAACTAGAATTATAGCATTGGGAAAAAGATAAATGGAGAATAAAAAACTTATCGTGAGCTTCAAAAAATTATAACTAAATTGATCCTTGGATATGGGTTACAAATAAACTTGTCTTTGGTACTCTCACAACTCTTATTAATTTATATGGATTTGAATTTTTGGGTTGTAGTATCTCTAGAGATTCATTGATGAATATAAAATAGATCTAAAAGTTGTTTATTACCTATAATCTCAAGATCAAAGGAACTACACCCTATTCTATCATCTTGATTGAACCAATCCTTTTTGCATTGAAAACATGGCTATAACTAAATATCTTATGTATAGGAAGAAGTTAAACAACAAATCTAACCCCTTTAGCTCAAGTAGGTATGACATAAGGATGTCTAGTCTTGGCTAGACCATTGTGGGATGGAGGAGATCAATTTTCGTAATAATGATAATACTAAACATATTACTACATCAAGTTCTACGAAGAAATTGTGGGGGGTAAATATTTAGAGGCAGCAGTAAATAATATATTATAAGAGATTATCAACCGAAATACTTAAAATAAAAAATATCAATCTCTTGATTACTCGAATGAAAAAGATTAACATTGCTAAAATTAGGATAAAAATTGGGTGTTGGCCAATTCCCATAATACCATGATATGAAAGATTTTATCATCTTTGAAACATTAAGAGGATAAAAAAAAACCACTCTCTTAACTTATAGTCACATTATATGTAAATTTAAAATTATTGTCATACTTTCAACTTTTTTCAAATTTTAAGTGAACAAAACTATGGTGGTATTGAACTACTTCTCTTAATGGATTTTATGGCATCAAAACACAATGGAGCAAGATACATACATGCATACACCTTTTAAATAATATGTATACACACCTTTTTATATAATATGTGATAAAATATGGGTCTTTTTATATTGATATAAAATAACAAATCAATGATTAATAAAAATTATATGATTTTTTTCTTCATAAACTTGTGATAACTTTCAATTTAATTACTCAATTAGAGTATCGAAATTTTATTAAAAGAAAAACAAAGGGAAATATCTAAGCATATAACATTTGAAAGGGTTATTTATAATCTAAATGTTGTCTACTAAGATGATGGCAGCTTAAACTTCATTTTATTGAAAATTCTAGTATTTCATTATACCTTTATTCAATAACAATGGCACAAAGTTAGAGGCCAAACATATTTAACCTTCATTAATAGCTAGCACAACAACATTAATAAATGTGGTAATATACGTCGATAGGTGTTAATGAATGTGGATTTAATATTAATATTAATATTGATATTAATAAATATATAAATATTGTAGTAATACAATAATAATAATTATATTATAAAATATTATTACCACTATATTATAAATATGATAATAATTATAAAGAAACTATAATGGCAATTTATAATTATAATTATAATATTATTTATATTATCACTAATATAATTAATATTAAGATTGATAATAATAAATATATAAATATAATAGTACAATAGTAATAATTATGTTATAAAATATTATTATCATTACATTATAAATATGATAATAATTATAATTACAATTTGTAGTTATTATTATAAAATTTTAATAATATGGTGATATTATTGACATAATCAATAATATAAAAAATATTGATATTATTAACCAAAGAAATTATTAATATTATAAACCCCATGAAATAATATTAAATACAAAGGATTAAAATTATAAACTCAAGGGATTAATATTATAGATCCAATGGTTAAATATTGAGAACCCAAGAGATTAATATTATAAAGTCAAGGGATTAATAAAACCAAGGAATTCATATTATAAACCCAATGGATTATAAACCTAAGGGATTTATGCTAAACACTAGGATTAATATGATAAACAATATCAATACTATTATACCTTAGCAATATGAACCCTTAGATTAATAAACTCAATGGATTGATATTATAAACCCAAGGCACTAATAAAACCAAGGTATTAATACTAAAAATCTAAGGGTATAATACTAAACCCAATAGATTAATATTGTAAACCAAATGTATATAACCCCTAAGATAAATATTATAAAACCCCAAAGAAACATGGTTGCCCATTTCATATTGAGACAATCTTTGTCACAAATCCAACATTGGACCATCGTTGACCATGATTAATTTTGATAGAGAGAGAATATTTGTCGCAATGCAATGTTGGAACAAGGTTTATCATGATTGATGATGGTTGTCAATGGTTGTTTTTCATATAGAGACAATTTTTTTCACAATGCGATGATTGACCATTGTTGACCATGATTGACCATGATTGATTTTCATATTGAGACAATATTTGTCACAATGCGATGTTGGACCATGGTTGGCCATGTTTTATTTTCATATTGAGACAATCTTTGTCACAATGATGTTGGACCATGGTTGATCATGCTTGACCATGGTTGATTTTCATATTGAGACAATATTTCTTACATTGTGACATTGGACCATGGTTGAGGATGGTTGACAATGGTTGACCATGGTTGATTTTTATATTGAGACAATCATTGTCACAATGAAATGTTGCACCATGATTGACCATGATTATAACCCAATGGATTTATATTAAACCCTAGGATTAATATCATAAACCCTATTAAACCCTATGAATATAAAATTTTAGATTAATAAACCCAAGTGAATGATATTATAAATTCGAGGGAACAATAAACATAAGGGATTACACCCTATAAAACCCTATCAATAATATTATACCCTAGGAATATGAACCCTTAGATTAATAAACCCAAGGGGTAGATATTATAAACCCAATCTATTAATAAACCCAACGGATTAATACTAAATTCTGAAGGGTATAATATTAAACCTAGGAGATAAATATAGTAAACCTAAGGTATATAAACAATAAGATAAATATTATAAACCCAAAAAAACTTTGTTGACCATGGTTGATTTTCATATTGAGACAATCATTGCCACAAATGCGACATTGGACCATGGTTGATCATGATTGACAATGGTTGATTTTCATAACGAGACAATTTCTTTCACAATGCAACATTGGACCATTGTTGACCATGATTGACTATGGTTCACCATGGTTTATTTTAAAATTGAGAGAATATTTATCACAATGTGATGTTGGATCAAGGTTGACCATGCTTGACCATGTTTGATTTTCATATTGAGATAATCTTTGTCACAATGTGATGTTGGACCATGGTTGACCATGGTTGACCATGGTTGACCATAGTTCATTTCCATATTGAGACTATCTTTCTCACAAGCGACATTGGACCATGGTTGACCATGATTGACCATTGTTGACGATGGTTGATAATGGCTGACCATGGTTGATTTTTATATTAATACAATAATTATTACAATGTGATGTTGCAGCATGGTTAACCATGATTAACCATGATTATAAACCCAAGGGATTTATATTAAAGCCTAGGATTAATATTATAAACCATATAAATACTTTTATACCTTAGCAATATAAACTCTTTAGATTAATAAACGCAAGGGATTGATATTATAAACCCAATGGAAGAATAAAGCCAAGGGATTAATAATAAATCCCTAAGGGATTATAAACCAAAGGGAATATATTAAACTCAACGGTTTAATATTATCAACCCAAGGTATATAAACCCTAAAATAAATATTATAAATTGTAAAATAAACATGGGTGAGCATGGTTGGTTTTTGTATTGACACTATACTTGTCACAATGCGATGTTGGACCATGTTGACCATGGTTGTCACATTGTAACGTTGGACCTGTTTTAGGGAAAACCCAACACCCCCCATTACTTCAAGTAAGAGGGACCCTTGCCATTATTTTTTTGGCTAAGCATCTTTTATGATTTTCATTTCAGTTCATTTTCTTACAATTTTATCATTCTTTTGTTTCTATCGGATTTCTATTTTTATTGTTTCATTGAATCCAAATTTTCACTAGCTTTCCATTGATACTTGTTTCGACTCATTTGGTAAAGCGGTTTGTGAATGGCACTCCTTTGAAGTTTGATAGTTTTCTCGCCTAGACTAAAATCTAAATAAATGTATAATATTTCAATTTTTCATAACTAATTAAGTTCAATGGTCATTTGTTGTAAATATTAACTCCTATTTAATTTTTACTAACATTCTTTCATTTCTCATTAACGGTCCTACAAAATGACCTAGCTAAATCATACACCGGATGAAAACATGTTTCAAAATCTTGGTAATTTACTCCAATTTATTATTTTAAAATAAGTTGCCAAGACCAGATTCTTAAAATTGCAAAGTGGCTATAGTCTAATTTGTAGGATTATTAATTCCATGTGGGCCCCACTTCATATCACTTCCTTTTTTGAAAATCCCGATATAAAAAATGAGATCAAAATTTCCGATTTTAAAATGGCGATCAAGAAATGCAGTCAAAATTTTTTATTTTAAAATTTTGATCAAGAATTTCAGATGCGATATTGTGATTGAGATACATTGCAAATTGAATATCATGAATAAAATTGTTTGTTTTTATGCGCTTGTATTAAACCATCCAATACGCGATTTGGAAAAAATGCGGGGGGTTAAGAAATTTTAATACAACTTTTTTGTTTCTCCTTATGCCTTCCATACCTCCACCTCACTCACCCTCACGTAACCCCACCTCACACTCCACTCTCCTCCATCACCTTATCCCTCCATAAACTCACGTAAGCCTCCTTATAACTCCATCGTCTCACCTCTCCTCATGTCCATTATCACTTATATATTATGGTTGATTTCAATGGTTTTTAATGAATAATGGTTCATTCTAATGGTTTGTTAAATAAATAATGATGGATTTCAATTGTTTATTTAAAATATTGAAATATTATATTATATTATATTAGATAATTATAATTCATATTATAATTTTAATATAATTCAGGTTATAATATAAGTATTATATAATAATATTTTAATTATTAAATTTTTCGTTTAATTAAAATTGTAATAAATTAATAACATAATTAAAATTAATTAGTATTAATTAATTAATATTGGCATTCTAAGTTAGCATTATAATTTAATTAAAAATTTTGACTTTTAGCCGAGGCAACAAAAATTCCAAGATTCTGACAATTTTAATATACCAACTTCAGAAGGTCATAAATGAAGTTTTACTTGGCCAAATGAGCCCCCAGAAAGCTCATTGGAAAGATGAAATCATGGAGAAAATTTCTAAATTAGTTACATTTCCAAATTTGATCATTTGTTTGGTCTAAAACCTAGCATAAGATCAGGTTATAAATTTTTAACAAAATCAATTTTCTGAGTTTTACTTTTCTACATTCTTATTTGTCCATGACTTCTTTTGAGTGTACATTCATTCACCTATGTTATCCTTGGCCAATTAAATCCTCACAAGAATCAATAGAAAGATATGATTTATCTTTCAATTATTTATTTAATTGAATATGATTGGATTTATTTTAATTCCAGATTTAGCATTTTGATTTTATTTTTGTATTTTAATTTTGTTTTGATTTGTTTTGCAGGAAAACAGTTGAAGAGATGAAGAGAAAATATTTTCAATCAATTATAAGGCTTCAACAATAGAAAAATGGAATTTTGATCCAATGAAAATTAACTAAACAGATTTCTTCTTCAACAAACTTTCTTGTTAAGAATTATTTTGAAACTATTATAAATTGGAGATTGTAAAATGTAATAATGGCTTCTCTCCTTTGCAGTTCTAAAATTCTAAAATCAATTCTGTAATAGGGATTTACAGTTGTAGGTGGGAGGAGAAAAAATCTTAGATCTATGGATTATTCAATATTTTTCTTTTGCATTTTGAATTATGTATGATGGGCAGAGTTTGCACTTCTACAGTTCTTTTTGTAACAACAAAAGTTCAATCAATGTAAAGGACTGTTGGAGCCCAGAGCCAAAGAAATGGATTCAATAAATTGGTATTTCTAATACTACTATTTTAAATACTAGTTTCATTTTTTGATGGTAGGAATGTGTCATTTTATTCATATTTGTGCACTACTGTCGGTATGAGTAATTTGTCTCAATAATATGTTATTATTTATCTTTTATCCTACGGGTTGAATTCTGATTTTTTAGTAACTATTTACTCGTAAATATGTCTTTTAATACTAGTTCAAGAAATAGTGATATGGTGTGAACTACTTCCTCATATTATTGTTTAATTATTTGAATAACTGATTAAGCAATCAATATCATTTTGTGAACTTCTTCCTAAATGTTTCCGGTTTATTATTTCAGTTAAGAGGTGTCTGAATATAATATGTTTTTGTGTACAAAATGTCAATTAATTAAACTACTTCATTAGCTTGATAATCATTATAAGTTAGACATATTTAAATCCCAATCATTTAAATATCTTGCTCTTAGTTGGGTTAGATCTATATCTGCTTAATTGAGATAGGATTGAGATTTAGTTCATTTTGCTTCCATTATAGTATAAGTTTGCATTTAGATTTAATTCTACATTCTTATAAGTCCTCTTCCCAAAGAGGCAAAATTTAGTTGTGGCTTGGTTGAGCCCTAAATCAACTTAAGGATCACTTTCTTTCCTGATCAGCAAGAGGGTTGATCTGATATCTCTTCTCCATTGGTGGATGAAATTCATAATTTAAGCCATTTTGGAGATTGATAAAAGGTAACCATACCTAGTTGAACGATTCAGATCCACCATTCCAAACAAAAAAAGGAGCTACTTTAAGGTTTGTTATAGGTGGCCATCCCCCAATGTTGTTGAAGCGAATTTCGAGGCTTCAACATTTTTGGCGCTAGAAGGACGGCCTAAAACTTGTTGTCTATTGGAGTCTTTGTATTCTAACATGTTATTTTTATTACAATGTCTCCTCTTAAATTTCCAGTTTGGAGTTGTATCCATGCACATGCATCTTCCAATACTCCAACTGAAGTGGTAAGACTCTTGTCTCAGGTAAAGTTTAATAGTAAGAAGAATACTTCTACATTTAATCATGCTTTACAATTCATTAAAAAAAATTCAAATTATATTTTTCAAGGAATTGATGAAGGTATTTTATGTAGTATTTTTACTCTTACATTCACGAAAAAAGCTATAAGATGGTGTCAATCACTTCCAGTTGCCTCAATTCAAGTCTAGGATCAATTTGTTACAATTTTCCTTTTTAAATTTGATGGATATAACTATGAAAATGTATGTGACGGTTTTGAAGAGTTACAAATATTCGAAAATGAATCTTTGATTGATTTTACCATCAGGTTTCATTTAAATTGTTTGAAATTTAAAATTGAAGAAAATCCTATGAAAGAGGAATTATTAGATTTCTATGAACATGTTTTCTTTCTTCCTCCCATTCATAATCCATGTGAAATTATTTCAATCTTTTCTCAAAATCCTTCCAATTACATTAACACAATTGAGAATTCCAATATGTAGATGCAAACAAACGATGATGAAGTGGCCTCTGTTATGTATAATTAATTCGTAAATGTAGTGCACACTTCCTATAGTATTGATAGTGATCAGGATGCACCCTAACATGTCAGTGAATCTCAATCACAAAGCTTGAAGAATTTTACTACTCAAATGCAAGAAGATATCAGAAATAATTTTGAAGAAAATACCGCTTTGAAATATGAAAATTACTATGCATTAAATTCAGAAAATCAAAACATAAATCAACAAGTACAAGTAGCAATCGAAGTTTCCAATAACATGCAGCCTACTGTACAAATTTTTGAATTATTTTTTTATGAACAAATGCCAAATTCAGAACAACAAGACAACATTCTTGAAGAAAGAACAAGTACATAAATGAATGATCTCAAATCTGAAATTTACAATGAAAAGAATGCACAAGAGTTTTCAAATAGCGACAGTTTTATAACTATTGCTTATGATTCTGATTGTTCCCTTTATCCTGATATTTTTGCTGATAGAAATTTATCCCCTCTTAAAATTAATGATATTTCAAAAAACAAAGAGGTTGATCTTAACTAATTTCCAATTAGTTTTTATCAAGATAGAGAATTAATTATTCATCATTCTTCTGGTATTAATGAACATGTGCTTTATATTCCTTCTTGTTTTGATACGTTGGATAAGGTTGAACGAAATTCTAATGAAAGTTGTGAGGTCATTTATGATAGTTACTTTGACATTGAGGACATTGATGTGCCTAGTTCACTATTGAATCCCCATGATCAAAGTATAATCAAATGTGAAAATGAAGAATAGTCTATTTCATGAATTGTTTCAATAAGTTCTCATTTTCAAATAATTAATCATACTCATGATTTCAGCATTCGAGAAAACATTCCAATCTATGATTTATATAACGATCAAGCTCCCATTCTTATTTATAGTTGTGACTCTGTTTCTAATTCACAAGTTTGTATTAGGAATAATTTGAATTATATTATTTTGACCATGTCTTGTGAAAAGGAAATTGTTTTAAATCAGTTCCAATCGTGTTGTAACAATAATTGTAAATGTAAACTATGATTTTATTTTATTATTTTTCCTTCACTTGTTTTGTTTAAATTCAGATTTGTTTTCTGTTTTTTAATTTTCAATTTTTAGATAATTTGTGCTGGCATATTGAGAAGTTTGATATTGAACACTCAATTGATGTATTGTTTGAATGGTAAAATGAAGTTTTAGGTTTTAATCGTCAATACCAAGATCTATTTCTCATCCAATTTCAACTAATGTTCATTTATTATCGACTACTTCTACCTTCTCAAAGGCAGTGTCAACAAGAGAGTTTATTTTCACAATATGACTAGTAATTTGTTTTAATTAATAATCTTCCATTTTGTTTAACAGATTTCCATCAATATTTCATAGACCACTTTGAAAAATATTTGGAAAGTTTTTGTTCATGGAATATTGTTAATAGTTTAACACTTATACATAACACTAACAAATTTATGCAGGCCATTGTATCTAAAAGCTCATTCTCATGATCTGGCCTATTGTTTGGTCAATTTGGAGTGTCCTAAGTTCCTATATTAATTGTCAATCCGGGAGTCATAAACTCTTGAAGTGTGGTGCACTATATGTTCAAGATAACCTATTTCTTACTTTTTGTCATTTTTGATTTTTTTATTTTGTTTTGGGGGTTTTTATATTCGTTTATCTCCTAATGTGAAATGGAAATTCTAAAAGACAAGTATGGATATAAATTTTCAAGGCAATTATGTCCTTTATAATGATTTCCAAAACTTCAAACTTCTAGAACATACTAATGATGAAATTAATTCTTAAAGGAAAATGAAAATGTGCCACTATTCTAATCAAACAAATAGTGAACTATTGATCATGAAACGATTATCCCTGCCGCTGCCTAAATACCAAAGAAATGAATTAAACTACTACACTCAAAGAAATCCAAAAATTGCAAGTAAAGTAAAACTAAAATAAAATTACATCAACTCATAGTCTGACCCCTCGCTAGTTAGTCTAGCTATGGCTTTCGGAGGTAATCATCAACAACTTGAGCAATTTGATATCTAATTTGTAGAAAAGTAAAACTAAAATCAAATTACATCAATTCATAGTCTGACCCCTCGCCAGTTAGTCTAGCTATGGCTTTCGGAGGTAATCATCAACAACTTGACCAATCTGATATCTAATTGCAGAAAAGTAAAACGAAAATCAAATCACATCAATCATAGTTTGACCCCTCGCCAGTTAGTCCAGTTATGGCTTTCAGAGGTAGTCATCAACAACTTGAGAAATCTGATATCTAATTGAGAAAAATAAAACTAAAATCAAATTACACACTCATACTTCAATCGCTCGCCAGTAGTCCAGCTATGGCTTTCAGAGGTAAGTGGAGGTGATATGAGCAATTTAATATCTAAGCTAACTAATAAAGCAAGGAAACTATTAGAAAATTATATATTATGGAGCAATGGAACACATAAAATATTGCAGAAATATAAACACAGAAAGCACATAAAACAAGAGAGACACAGATATATGTGGTTCACCCATTTTGGGCTACGTCCACCCCGAACAGCCAGTCCTTCCTTTCTATTATCCAATAAAATGAAGAGACACAACCTACAACAGATCGACTGTAATATCCTCTGTTTTCTCTCACAGTATCACCTCACTATTTCCCGCTCACAGAATACACATCTATCACGCAGCCTCAAATACAATGCCCTCATACAAAGAGAGGGGTTGCCTTCTAAGGAAAAAAACCCTAAACTAAACATAAGTTCTACCGTCAGATCATCCGCCTAATGGACGGCCTAGATTGACTAGAAATTACTATACTATTACAAGGCAATTTTACAGTTGTTTTTAGCTTCGAGGGCGCTGCCCCCGAAACCCCCCGCCAGGGGAGGGGTTCCCAAAGGTCGCAACCACCCCCCTGGACCCCCCTGCAGTGAATAGTTTACGGCCGGCGTTGCCGCCACCATTTCGAACTGGGGTCCAATGTGGCGATACCTTTGAATATAGAAGATAATGAGGCTCCACACCCAATAGAAACAAAACTGAAATAAACAAAACATAACTGGAATTAAAAGCTAAGAAAAGCAAGTCAACAGAAAGTCTAATTCCATGTCATTAGTCATTGTGAAAATTATATGCAGATTCCCGGGCTGACTATTCTATCCTGAAACATACACATTGATCAGCGTTAACAACAATGTATAAAGCATGTAAAAATATGAACAAGAATGAAGCGTTCGTACCATAGTGAATGAAATATACATAAGTGAATAACTGTGAAATATATGTAATGGAATTAAAGAAACATTACATAAATCTGTACAGCAATAAAAGAAAAAAACCTCATCATGTGCAGGGGCCCTCTGCACAACCTTGGGAAACGTCTATCAATCAAGAATTATGCTCACACAATCATGTAGAAACAGAGTCTTCTCATATATTTCAGAGTCACAACAATGAAACTAGTGTCACAGCACAGTGGGATTTTTAACAGCAAAATTACATTCCAAAAGACTAACTCTATGTGTATAGAAACACATTATTTATAACAAAATGTTACATAACTATTTTCCTAAAAACTACACTGATAGAGGACATGTAAATGACAACATCCATGGATTTAGCATCATGCTGCCGAGATTATGCAATCTATTGAAAACGGCTTGTCGGATTCACATTGTGGGCAGCCTACAAGAGCCAGCGTGCCTCCAGAGATCTAGAAACGGCCATGAAAATCTTTCACGTGCTTGGAAACGGAGTCCTGTTGTTGTAGGACTCTTCTATTTGACCACTGCTTGACCACCGTTGACCACGGCTTGCCTTGATGAATCCGACTGAGCCAATAGGACTCAGTCCATGTCCAAGTCATTTCCAACTTGCCCATGTGGCTCGATTTTCTTGATGACACCTGCAATGTAGACTTTAACAAAAATAGCTGTGGAAAGTGACATGATTCCTCAGCTCAACGAGAAAAAATCTAGTTCAAACAGCAGATACAAAACATAGTTAAAAACCACCTTAAATGCTCTTTTATGATTAATATGCAATGATGTTGATAGCTTAGGAGGTCCAAGTGAATGGAAAGAGTCTAGGAAAGTGTATAGGAAAGATGCAAGTTCAGGGCTCAACACCTATCATCCCCTCTTTTGAATTATTTCCAATCATTCATAGATATTCATCAAGGTTTCTATGATGCAATTGAAATTCAAATGGGAAGGGAATTTCAAGAGAAGGTAACTATAAATAAACTATTAACAGTAACTATACATTTTAAATTCAGATTTATTTTCTTCAGTGTAATTTTATTTGTATTTTTGTTACTAATAATTGATTTTTACATACATGTAGGAATTAAAATGCTTACATGGTTACAATGGAAGTATGACTATACCTAGTTATGTTTCCTTCATTAAGTTATAATTATGAATAGATTAATTTAGATTAGATTTCTTTTATGTTTTCACTTATTTCATTATTTCAGATTTCAATAAATAAAGTAATGAATCTAATTTCTTTTAGGCATCCCATTTCATTTTCGGAAAGCGACTTAAAACATTTTAGAAGCTCTTAGGTCATGCATATTTCTAAAGCCCTCAAATGTCTTGTTTCAGAAAAAATTCATCATATTGATCATTCATTAAGAAATTCCCAGAATTCGCTATAACTTGACAATTTTTTGATTCACAAGTATGTCTGAAAAAGAGCTTATTTTCACCACTTTTGTCTTCTGATGTAAATTTTAGGTGGATGCAATATGAAAATTCATTATTTATCATTTTTAGATTAAACAAGTAGGTGACGTTGAACATATGCAAATTTTGAGAAAAATTTGGAGAACTTGAAGATCCATGAGGTAAAATTTATAGTCAATTTTCTTCGAGGTATGCATTTTAAAGGTTCATCTTCATCTATTGTTTGGTTTTCTTTTTCATGATTTATTGTCTATTTATTTTCTATTTATTTTTCGAGGCATTCATTGCTTTGATTTTGGAGACTTCAAATAAGGAGGAAACTATTTTAAATCTACAACACACTTAAGGAAGTATTAGTTGTTTTGTAAGAATTTGAGGATTCACTAATTTTCCTTATACATTTGATTAAAATTCTGTTTATACCTTTAAATACATTATCTGGAAATTATAATATCATAACTCTCCTCATGTGAAAGTCGCAATAACATCTTCCTCCGATCAAATAATCTGATGGTTAAAACAAATTACTGAATCGAGATTTATTGAAAGAAAAAATTGAGTTGGGAACTTCTATTTTGGATACTTTGAAACATCCCAACCTCATCGTATTGTTGTATATCATTATTAGAGCATCCTAGTGTAGGTACATTTCATATAAAGCATTAATTGAAGTATTATGATATCCACCCAATCATGGACCTGATACCATATTTAAATCTAGTTCTAAAAGATAACACACCCATTTATAAATCACAATTTTAGTTGAAGCACGTGTTTTAAAAGTTCTGATGTCCTGGACCCGATGTGGCATTTAAATTCGGTTTTAAAAGATATTGCATCCTCTCATAAAATCACAATTTTGATTAGGACATATATTTAAAAGTTATGATATACTGGATCTGATAAGAGATTAAATCCATATAATTAAACAATCAGGTTTGTTCCATATCGCATATCGGCGTATTAATGATATTACATCCCATATTCAAAATCTTCCAATTGTCGATTTCTTATAAAATTCAAAGTCGACCCCACCAGTGAGCCACATCATCTATTGCAATCCTATTATCACAAGAATCATATCAGAATTTCCTTTTCTTAACAATTTTGATTGCCGATATGACTATTCTCTGATATAACAATTGCCCTATTGCAATTTCTCATTGCATATCCTCATATCGCAACCTTGCCATCACAACACTGATATCACATATTGTATTAATATCCTCCAATGCGATAAACTTTGATATATGCCTCTCTGCCAGTGAATTTTAACTATTATATAACATTCAATCGCATATCGGCAAAGGTGAATCTTGTAGTTTGAAGTTATGCATGGCAAAAAAAATTGTGATGAGAAAAAATCGATAGGACATTTTGTTGTATAAAAGATTTTAAGGAACTCTTAGGCAACCACTATGGTAATGAAGCAATTGAGTTTCAGATATATCACTTTATGTTTAATATATGAATTTCAAGACGTCCCCATCTACACATACGTATTACCTTATCTTGGATTTGGTCTTAATTCTAAAATATTTATGAAAATCATGGAGTTGATATGAAAATTATAATATTATGAGAACATTCATCATTGAAATTAATTAAAAATCATCCTTTCATTCTCATCTGTGATGAATTCAGTTCTCTCTAGATATCTGGAACATGAAATATTGCTTTCTTCTAGCTTATTGCCTGTTTTAGTTTAGATTTGATAAGTGATGATTGCGAGTCAATAAGATTTCAGTCAATTCAAATTCTTCATCCTTTTAATTCTAATTAAAGTATGAAGCTATCTTTTGTTCGAGAAAATGATACCTCTCAGGTAATATTGAAATCAATTCCCCAAATGGTAAGTTTCATGTGTCCACTTTCATTTATTTACTTTTGGTTTCAGTTTTTAAAATTTTGCTAATATAAAAATCTATTTTGCATCTCCTCATAAAACTTCTCATGCTTCCACTAGATCAGATTTGGAATTTGCTCTCCTTTGTTCAATAATGATCATCATCGAATAAACTACACTAGGGAGTTTCTGAACCTTCAGTTTGTTTCTTAAAGCATTTATTTTGTTAGAAAATGGTTAAGATGATGCTTTGAAACAAAACAATTGACAGCGGACATAAATTTTTTCGTTGTCACTGAATTTTGTCATCACTGTTGTTGGAAGCCAAAACACTTATAACTTTGCAAGATAAAATTTATCTAAATCTCAATGAAAGTAGGAACATTCAAATGATTATTTTCTTTTACTTTGTTTCATTGAGACATTTGTATAAACTATCTTGTTGGAGTTTATCATTTAAAATTTTAGATTTTTCTTTCACCTTAAACATTCTTCATTTTTATTTTTGATTGATAATTTCTTTTCTTACTTTATCTTAGGAATTATTTTTCTTTTATTTTCAGTTTTGTTTTTATTTTGGTGACTTTTCCATGATATACGTGAAAGGACCTTTCTTGTTCAACAACAATTGGCATACATGGGAAATCTCTTAACTCTTTCCATTTCAGTGAATTCCATTTATCATTAAAAGCATATCCTTATGGAACCATAAGATCATCTAGCTTTTAATCTTTTTCATGGAGGAACACACATCCTTACTAGGTGGTTGAGTTTACTTTTTCAAGGAAAGAATTGATTTGAGTTTAGCACAATGAATCCCTCACACCCCTCTACATAAAAGCCTCTGATTCATTGTTCTACGGAAAGAATTTGGAGCAAACATTATGAAAGTATTATGGCCATTAAACATAAATCTCTATTAGCATCCCACCTCTTTCACTCAAATACATCATAAAATACAAGCTTGCAAATACACTTATCAAGAGGATGATTAAAGAGGAAGCATGGGAAATACAAGTAAACCCATCGGGGCTATGAACACTCGCTCGCAGTGGGACTAGGCTTGTATGGCATAAAAGACAACTTCATCCACATACTTTTCAGGCTTGCTGGAAGCACAACGATCTCCAAGACAATCATAAAATGAATAAATGCTTTATAAAAAACTCATATCTCTACCTTCTTCTATTATTATATGAGGTAGTTTTAAAACAAATTTTCCTAAATTTGGATTCATGACTTTTTACTGTAGTCTTCCTTGAGTACTTATCTTTACATACTCATATTGCTTAATCTATTTTATGTCGGGCCTATGGAAATATTTTACCGTTAGACGATTTCGTAAACTCCATTATTTTTAACCTTTGGATGAATTAAAGTTCATTATCTTTAACTAGAGATAATTGGTTCTTCCTAGTGTGTCGCCATTGTTGTGGGGAAAACCCAACACCCCCCATTACTTCAAGTAATAGGGATCCTTTCCATTAATTTTTTGGCTAAGTTAATTGTCTTACAATTTTCTCATCTTTTTGTTTTTATCGGATTTATATTTTGATTGTTTCATTGAACCCGAATTTTCACTAGTTTTCTATCAATACTTGTTTCGACTCATTTGGTCAACTGGTTTGTGGACGTCACTCCTTTGAAGTTTGATCGTTTTCTCGCCTAGTCTAAAATGTAAATAAGTGTATAATATTTTGGTTTGTCATAGCTAATTAAGTTCAATGGTTACTCATAATAAATATTAACTCTTATTTAGTTTTCACTAATATTATTTCATTTTTCACTAACGATCCTACAAAATGACCTAGCTAAATCGTACAACGGATGAAAATGTGTTTCAAAATCTTAGTAATTTACTCCAATTTATTACTTTAAAATATGATGCAAGAGCATCCAGCTAAAGGCACCATGACCAGGTGTTGGTCTCCGCCAAGGTGGAAAGATTTATCAGCGTTTGGTTTCTTTATGTTCAAATAGTCAAAGTAGAATGTAGGGACTTGTTCCTTTTTAATTTCAGTATTAGTTAGAGAACAATCTAGTAGTCTAGTTAGTTAGGGTCACTATCTTTTAATGAATAATTGTTTTATAATTGTTTCTTTTATTTTAGAAAAATAAAGACTATCATATCAAATGTAAAATCTTGTAGTGCAAGCAGAACCGAATGCATTAACAGTTATGTAACTAATAAATAAACAACTGAAGCGTAACCATGCATAGTTCAATAACTGTGGACAAATAATGCAAATACAAAATGTAAACCTTTCAGGAGGGTTCGATGACCAGAGAGGAACAATAATAAAAATAGCTGAAGACATTGTTAAACAAAATTTTGAATCTGAATCCATCTGTACAAGCAATTTTCTTTTCCTTTCCATATTATTTCCATTAAATGCTGAATGTAACAAATCAAATGACAAGATGCATTCCTGAATTTCCTAGTAGAATTCTCCTAACAGGCCAAAACAAGATTGCTTACATTAGAACAACGAACACAAACAGAGTGTGCTAAAGACCGAGACAACAGAAATAGAAATCAACACAAATTCTAGTATTACGGTGCATACAACCACAAAACAAAGAGCCACAAAATACAAACTTTGTGAAAAATCGCCACGACAGAGGTAATTATCATAACAAATAACTCTTCATTTCTATTATACAAAAATAACACAATGTTGGTGCATAGCGATGGCTGGCAATCCTTAAAATTACAAAACAACAAAACTGAGGACAGAACACCTTCCTCCGTGACAAGTAAGAAGACCAGGGTTTGAAACCCTACAGCGTTAAAGTGTCACCGAGAAGGACAACAGGAGTAAATACAAGCTACAGCCGAGGCCATTGAACACAAACTAACAGCCAGAGGAGCTAACCCTCGCATGTGCTAACCTATTGATTGGCTACAATAAAATAACAAAGAGGAAAGACTATAGTTAGGGTATTCATAATAGGGAACGAGCCTACCCAGTCCATGAAGTCCATGCCATGAATCGCTCTATAACAAAAACCCCAACTTGCCACAGTAGCAATGGAAGCCGGTCAGTGAACCCTTACCAGCAAACGAAGGTGTAAAACAATAAAATTCAGTATAAATGGAAGTGTTGGTTGACTTACCAAGGGCCAGTGAGTGCCAGTGGCTCATGCTCGAACCTAGGTCGTGAATATAACAAAAACCCTGCTCACAAGGAGCAGCAAACATAGCATTACTGAGGAAATTGAGCATATATGTATAGCAAGGAGAAGAGAGCTCACATTGTTGAGAAATCGGTCGAAACCAAGCTTAGGATCTATCGTGAACATGACCTGGAGGCAAGAACATTGAATAGCAAGTTAAACCCATAAAGTAACCACAGTGAACCAGTATAAAGACGGTTGAAAGAAATGACAGCGACAACAACGTCCACAGAGCAAAGAATTAACTAGGTAGAAGAAATTACAACCGGAATCAGATAAGGTGCCATCCTATAGCAGAATATCGTTGCATACAAACACTCTTTGTAGAACAAACCCTCACTGTATTCACCATGTAGAGTGAGAAACCAGAGTGACCGAATGCCGAATGGCAAGGGTTTTGCCAATTTCAACGAGCGGGAAACAAGAATTGAGGTATGTACAGCTCAGCCACCACATTAAGAGCTACCATAAATACTTCCAGCTAACATCGAGAAATATCAGTTGATTAGTGTGTGATTAGTGTTTAAACATAAGTCAAATAATTCCGCAATTTTTGTTAATAACACAATCCGACTGATATCAATAACAGTCATAAACCAAAGTACGGGTTGGTCCCATCATAGTGGTATCAAAGTAGGATTTAGTGTTTTTTGGAGGAATGGAAGTTGGCAGATGAGGACGTGGAAGAGGTGCATGGAGAGCAGCAGATAAATGATTGAGAGAGGAGATCAGGATCCTTACTGCCTGTGTGGAGGCAACTGAAGCAGGAAGGAGAAGGGATCCAGAGGTAGGTGATGACAACGAAGAAGAAGCCATAGTGACAACAGATTGATCAGATGAATATAGGCCGAAAATGAGACTGTTGAGGTCAGTCCTATTGACGAGCAGTAATCCTAAACCAGAAATCCCAAATTATGATGGAAGCTTGTCCACAGAAGTTCTATTCGATTGGATCAACGAACTGGACAAGTATTTGGAGTGTGAAGAGGCCAGTGAATACTGGAGGGTCAAGTTCACTACAATAAAGTTGAAGGGACACACAACCATGTGGTGGGGCAGTGTCCAAACAGGGAGAAGGAGGATGAACAAGTTGCCAATCAAGAAATGGTCAAGGATGGTGGCCAAGTTGAAAGGCAGATTTCTGCCTAAGGATTACCAAATTGAATTACATCAACAAGTGCAGAATCTAAAGCAAAAAGGAATGATAGTAAGGGAGTACACTGAAGAATTTTACCGGGTAAATTTAAGAGTAAGTGATACAGAGGATACCCTGGCGAAAACAACCAGGTGTGTGGATGGTTTAAGTTTAGAAATATTAGATGAAATCAACATTCCTTCCCTGAAAAACATCGAAGAAGCATACCAGAGTGCTATGAAAGCAGAGGAGAAGATCACCAGAAAATAAAATTCCAGGAGAGGACGGGGAACTAGCAGAGGAAGAGGAAAATTTTATGGCAGGGGACGAACTGCCAGTAGTAATGAAGAAGGCAGAAGTTCCAAAGCTACTGAGACAGTAGAAAGAGGTGACAACATGAGAGGTGATAGGCCATATCAGCGAATAGGGGAAATGGTCAAGGCAGAGGAGCTAGTTATCAATGTTACAGGTGCCACAAGTGGGGGCATAGATCTTTTGAGTGTCCTGATGCAGAACAAGCTACACAAAGGGGTGCGTATGTCACACAGTCAGAAGAAGCAGAGGGACCTCCCCAAGAAGTAGAAAAAGTGCCGGAAACAGGGGAAGCCTTAGTTTTGAACAAGGTGTTTCTAAAACCAGCTAAAGAAATAGTTTAACAAACTCAAAGGAAAGCTTTGTTTCAGACAATTTGTAAGTCACATGGTAAGTCTTGTAAGCTGATTATCGATAGTGGGAGTACAGATAATTTGATCACCACCGAGATGGTGGAGAAGTTGGGGTTGAAGCGGTTGAAGCACCCCACTCCTTACAAGGTATCATGGCTGTGAAAAGGCCATCAACTATTGGTAAATGAGCAATGCAAAGTGGAGTTCCATATCTGCAGATATAAGGATAAGGTCACTTGTGACATAATGCCGATGGATGTATGTCACATACTTCTAGGCAAGCCATGGAAGTATGACAGGAAGGTGGTACATGATGGGAAGACAAACTGTTATAAGTTTGTCAAAGATGGGATCAAGCATACACTTGTGCCCATCAAGGAGGAAGAGATAGCGAGAACAAGTGAGATGAGAGCATTGTTAATGGGTGGAAAGCAATTTTGAAACAAATTGAAGACAGTGAAGTGAACTATGTTGTTGTAAGAAGAGCGAAGACGGTACTGCTACACACAGAGGTGTCAGATTTGCCCACGGAAATTCAACAGATACTACAGGAGTTTAGCGATATAGTAGGGGATGACTTGCAAGATAAACTGCCCCCTAAGAGAAGTATAAGTCATCATATTGACTTTATACCAGAAGCAAGTGTGCCGAATAAGGCATCATATTGGATGAGCCCCAAAGACAATGAGGAGATCATAAAATAGGTGTAGGAATTTCTAAATGAAGGGCTGATGAGAGAGAGTTTGAGCCCTTGCGCAGTACCAATAGTTCTCACTCCCAAGAAAGGAGGAGAATGATGAATGTGCACAGACTCGAGGGCCATCAACAAGATCACCATCCGGTATAGGTTTCCACTACAACGGATGGATGACATGATGGATTTCCTCAGCAGGGCAACATATTTTTCCAAGATTGATCTAAAGAGTGGGTATCATCAAATTCGAATCTGAGAAGGGGATGAGTGGAAGACAACCTTCGAGACTAACAAGGGACTGTATGGGTGGTTGGTAATTCCATTCAGACTGAGCAATGCACCCAGTACCTTTATGCGATTAATGAATGAAATGTTGAAAGAATACATTGGGAAGTTTGTAATAGTGTATCTGGATGATATACTAATTTTCAACAAGACGAGAGAGGAACACTTTCGACATGTTTGGAAAGTGCTGGAAAAATTGCAGCAGAATAAGCTGCTGATAAATCTGAAAAAGTGTACTTTTCTACAGAAAGAATTGGTTTATCTGGGCTTTGTAATTGCAGAAAATGATCTGAAGATGGACCCAGAGAAGATTGCAGCGATAGTCAGCTAGACATCCCTGAAAAGTCTATTTGAGGTACGAAGTTTACATGGGTTAGCGAGTTTTTACCAAAATTTATAAGAAATTTCAGTGAAATCTATGAACCTATGTTGGACACTTTAAAGAAGGCAAGTCAGCCTTTTTGTTGGACTAAGATAGCAGAGAGGATTTTTTGGCTATTGAAGAAGAAGATCATAGAGAGACCGATCCTAAGATTGCTAGATTTTAAAAAGCTCAGGTTCGCTATGATGCAAGTGGTACGGCTATTGGAGCTGTACTTAGCCAAGAGGACAAACCTGTTGCATTTTTCAGTGAGAAGTTGAATAAAAGCAGACAGAAGTATTCATCCTATGACAAGGAATTCTATGTTGTCGTCCAAGCACTGAAGCATTGGAGACACTATTTGTTGGGGAATGAGTTGATTTTGTTCTTAGATAACTCTACACTGCAGTATGTGATGCAACAACATAAGCTGAATCACAAACATGCTAAGTGGGTTGGATATCTATAGAGTTTCACCTTTGTGTTGAAACACATCAACGGGCAAGCCTACAAGGTGGCGGATGCGTTGAGTAGGAGAGCCGTACTCTTGCAGGAGAGTAATATACATGTGTTGGGCTTTAATCACTTTAAATATTGGTATCAGACTACATGGATTTCAAGGAACCTTATGAAGCGTGTCAAAATCCTTTGGTAAGAGACAATAGTCCATGGTTGGACTATAATTTGCAAGAGAAGTTTTTGTTTAGAGGAGGATAGTTATGCATTCCTGACTGCTCAATGAGACAGAATATCATCTGGGAAAAGCATAGTGGAGGTCTAGCCAGACATCTTGGCATAGACAAGACATTAGAGCAGCTCAACCATTTTTATTACTGGCCAAAAATGAAAAGGGATGTGTAAAGATTTGTGACCAGATGTAAAGTTTGTCAGTTGGAAAAATGGTACAGTCAAAATACTGGAATTTACACGCCATTACCCATTCCAAGTAGATTGTGGGACTCAGTCAGCTTGGAATTCATCTTGGGTCTACCAAGGACATAGTCAGGTTATTATTTGGTGATGGTAGTAGTGGACCGGTTTTCAAAGATGGCACATTTCATCCCTTGCAGAAAGACCAACAATGCCACTCACATCGCCGACTTGTTCTTTGCAAAGATCGTTAGGCTACACAGTATACCTAATTCCATTCTCTCTGACAAGGACGTGAAGTTTATAGGGCACTTTTGGCGCACCTTGTGGAAGAAGATGGACACGCAGTTAAGTTTTAGCTCTGCTTATCACCCGCAGATCGATGGGAAAACAGAGGCGGTAAATAGAATTCTATGGAATTTTCTATGGGGTTTCATTGGTGAAAATTCACGAATGTGGGATCGAGTACTTGCCCAGACAGAGTTCGCCTGCAACGACTCACTCAATTGCAGCATGGGTTGCAGTCCTTTTCAGATCTTGTATGGCAAGCATCCTCACGGGGTACATGTGTTGCGAGATCTAGGACAACAGGAAAGATAGAGTGTTGATGTGGAACATTTCACTAAAATGATGAAAGATTTGCACGAGCAAGTGAAAGTCAAGTTGCATAACAACAGTCAAAAATATAAACAACAAGTAGATTTGAAACTGAGAGAAGTGCAGTTTAATGTGGGGGATGAAGTCACACATTTGCACAAGGAAGACTTCCCTAGAGGTGCATATAACAAAATAAAGTACAAGAAGATAGGTCCCTACAAAGTCCTCTGGAAATTTTCAGCGAATGCCTACGAAATACAACTGCCACCAGGAATAGGCATTTTTCCCATCTTTAACGTGGCAGACCTGTTTCCATACATTGTTGATCTAGAAGAAGACAAAACCACATGGCCTACACAAAACACCCAAGACGGAAGTGAAACTTGGATGAGACAAATGCCTTGCATTCAACCTCTCGAGATTGAGAGAATCCTTGACACTCAGGTGGCCAAACGAACTCAGCGGAAAGATTATCTGCAATATCTGGTCAAGTAGAAGAACCGTCCTATTGAGGATAGTTCATGGCTTTATGCCAGGCAAATAGAGCAGGCAGGTTATTCAGTCGAGAAGATCATGGACCGGAGTCATGATTTCCTTTTACCCCAGGTGCCTGATGTAGGAGCATCCAGCTAAGGGCACCATGACCGGGTGTTGGTCTCTGCCAAGGTGGAAAGATTTATTAGCGTTTGGTTTCTTTATGTTCAAATAATCAAAGCAGAATGTAGGGACCTATTTATTTTTAATTTCAGTATTAGTTAGAG
The DNA here is from genome assembly GCA_031772625.1 of Pinus tabuliformis. NCBI lineage: Eukaryota > Viridiplantae > Streptophyta > Pinopsida > Pinales > Pinaceae > Pinus > Pinus tabuliformis. The sequence continues at coordinate 556,657,248 of CM062806.1, forward strand.
AATAGTCTTTTAGTGAATAATTGTTTTATAACTGTTTCTTTTATTTTAGAAAAAGAAAGACAATCATGTCAAATGTAAAATCTTGCAGTGCAAGCATAACCAAATGCATTAACAGTTATGTAACTAATAAAGAAACAACTGAAGCGTAACTGTGCACAGTTCAGGTAACTGTCCACAAATAATACGAAATGTAAACCTTTCAGGAGGGTTCGATGACCAGAGAGGAATAGTAATACAAATAGCTGAAGACATTGTTAAACAAAATTTTGGATCTGAATCCATCAGTACAAGCAATTTTCTTTTCCTTTCCATATTATTTCCATTAAATGTTGAATGTAACAAATCAAACAATGAGATGCATTCCTGAGCTTCCTAGCAGACTTATGCTAATAGGCCGAAACAAGATTGCTCACATTGGAGTGACGAACACAAACAAAGTGTGCTAAAGACCGAGATAACAGAACCAGAAATCAACACAAATTACAGTATTACGGTGCATACAAACACAAAACAAAGAGCCATAGAATACGAACTCCATGAAGAATCTCCACAATATAGGTAATTATCATAACAAATAATTCTTCATTTCTATTATACAAAAATAACACAATGTTGGTGCATAGCGATGGCTGACAGTCCTCAAAATTACAAAACAAAAAAATCGAGGACAAAACACCTTCCTCTGTGACAAGTAACAAGACAAGGGTTCGAAACCGTACAGCATTAAAGTGTCGCCGAGAATCATAAGAGGATTAAATACAAGCTACAATTGAAGCCATTGAACACAAACTAATAGTCAGAGGAGCCAACCCTCGCATGTGCTAACCTATTGAACAACTATAGTAAAAGAACTGAGATGAAAGACTACAATCAAGGTATTCATAATAGAGAACGAGCCTATGTGGTCCATTGATGAAGTCTGGGCCACGAATCGCTCCATAACAAAAACACCATCCTGCCACAGTAGCAATGGAAGTCGGTCAATGAACCCTTACTAGCAAACAAAGGTGTAAAACAATAAAATATAGTATAAACGGAAGTGTTGGTTGACTTACCAAGGGCCAGTGAGCGCTAGTGGCTTAGGTTCAAACCTGGGTCATGAATACAACAGAAACCTTGCTGAGAGCAGCAAATTTTAGCATTACTGAAGAAATTGAGCATATAAGTATAGCGAAGAGAAGAGGGCTAACCTGGTTTAGAAATCAGTTGAAACGAAGCCGAGGATCTGTCGTGAATGTGACCTAGAGGCAAGAACATCGAACATCAAGTTAAACCCATAAATCAACCACAGTGAACCAGTATAAAGACATTTGAAAGAAACAACAACGACAACAACATCCATAGAGCAAAGCATTAACCAGGCAAAAGAAATTACAACTGGAGGCAGATAAGGCGCCATCCTATAGAAAAATATCGTCGCACACAAACCCTCTTTGTAGAACAAACCCTCACTGTATTCACCATGTAGAGCAAAAAACCAAAGTGACCGAATGCCAAATGCCAAGGGTTTTGCCAAGTTCAACAAGAGGGAAACAAGAATCGAGGTAAGTACAGCTTAGCCACCACATTAAGAGCTACCATAAATGCATCTAGCTATCGTCGAGAAATATCTGTGGATTAGTGTTTAATCGTAAGTCAAATGATTCTGGAATGTTGTCAATAACACATTGTTAATCATAACACCGGACTAATATCAATAAGTCATAAACCAAAGTATGGGCTGGTCCCATCAAAATAAGTTGCCAAGACAGGATTCTCAAAATTTCTAAGTGGCTATAGTCCAATTTGTAGGATTATTAATTCCATGTGGGCCCCACTTCATATCACTTCCTTCTTTCCAAAATCCCGATCTAAAAAATGCAATCAAAATTTGCTATTTTAAAATTGCGATCAAAATTTGGGATTTAAAATCGAGATCAACAATTTACGATGCGATATTGTGATTGCAATACATCGAAATCGCATATCACAAAAAAAATTGTTTGTTTTTATGTGCTTGTATTAAACCATCCGATATACGATTTGGAAAAAGCGCAGGGGGTTAAGAAAATTTAATATAAAGTTTTTGTTTCTCCTTATGCCTCCCATACCTCCACCTCACTCACCTTCACGTCACTCCACCTCACACTCCACTCACCTCCATTACCTTATCCATCCATCACCTTATCCTTCCATAAACTCACGTAAGCCTCCTTATAACTCCATTCTCTCACCTCTCTTCACCTCCATTATCACTTATATATTATGGTTGATTTCAATGGTTTGTTAAATGAATACTGGTTGATTCTAATGGTTTGTTAAATAAATAATGATTGATTTCAATAGTTTGTTTAAAATATTAGAATATTATATTATATTATATTATAATATAATTATATAATTATAATTTATATTATAATTTTAATATAATAGAGATTATAATATAAATATTATATAATAATATTTTAATTATTAAATTTTGTTTAATGTTGTTTAATCAAAATTGTAATAAATTAATAACATAATTAAAATTAATTAGTATTAATTAATTAATATTAGCATTCTAAGTTAGGATTAGAATTTAATTAAAAATTTTGATTCTTAATCCACGCAGGAGAAATTCCATAATTCTGGCAATCACAATATACCAACTTCAGAGGCTCATAAATGAAGTTTTACTTGGCCAAATGAGGCCCAAGACGGCTAATTGGAAAGAAAAAGTCATGGAGGAAATTTATTAAGTAGTTTCACTTCCAAATTTGATTATTTATTGGGTAGAAAATCCAGCAGAAGATTAGGCTACGAATTTAACAAAATCAATTTCTGAGTTTTATTTTTCTACATTCTTACTTACCCACGACTTCTTTTGAGTGTAGGTTCATTCATCTATGTTATCCTTTTCCAATTAAATCTTCACAAGCATCAATAGAAAGCTCTAATTTTTTTTTCAATTTTTTTTTATTTAACTGAATTGGATTGGATTTCTTTTAATTCTAGATTTAGCATTTTGATTTTATTTATGTATTTTAATTTTGTTTTGATTTTTTTTTGCAGGAAAACCATTGAAGAGATGAATAGAAAATAGTCTCAATTAGTGGGAAGGCTCCAGAAATAGGAGAATAGAATTTTGAGCCAATGAAAATTGATTAAACATATTTCCTCAACAAAATTTGTTGTTGAGAATTATTTTGAAACTATTATAAATAGCAGATTGTAAAATGTAACAATGGCTTATCTCCTCCATAGTTCCAGAATTCTAAAAGCGATTCTGTAATAGGGATTTAGAGTTGTAGGTGGGAGGAGAGAAAATCTCAAATCTAGGGATTATTGAGGATTTTTCTTTTGTATTCTGAATTATGTATGATGGGAAAAGTTTTCACTTCTGCAGCTCCTGTTATAACAACAAAAGTTCAAGAAATGTAAATGACTATTGGAGATCAGAGCAAGAGAAATTGATTTAATAAATTGATATTTCTAATACAACTGTTTTAAATACTAGTTTCATTTTATGATGACATAAATGTGCCATTCTATTCATATTTGTGCACTACTCTCGGTATGAGTAATTTGTCTCAATCATATGTTATTATTTATCTCTACACTTATGGGTTGAATTCTGATTTATGAGTAACTATTTACTCATAAATCTATCTTTTAATATCGGTTTAACAAATAGTGATATAGTGTGAACTACTTCTCATATTATTGTTTAATTATTTGAATTACTGATTAAAAAATCAATATCATTTTGTGAACTTCTTCCTAAATGTTGTTGGTTTATTATTTCAGTTAAGAGGTCTCTAAATAAAATATATTTTCGTATACATAATGTCACTTAATTGAACTACTTCGTTAGCTTGATACTCATTATAAGCCAGACATATTTAAATCCCAATCATTTAAATATCTTGCTCTCAGTTAGGTTAGATCTATATCTGCTCAATTGAGATAGGATTAGGATATAGCTCCTTTTTCTTGCATTATAGTATAAGTTTGCATTTAGATTTAATTTTTCATTATTATACATCCTCTTTCCAAAGAGGAAAACTTTAGTTGTGGCTTGGCTTAGCCCTAGATCAGCTTAAGGATCACTTTCTTCCCTGATCAGAAAGAGGGTTCATCTAATTTCTCTTCTGCACTAATGGATGAAAGGCATAATTTAAGCCATTTTGGAGATTGACAAAAGGTAATTGGACCTAGTTAAACCAGTCGGATCCACCATTCAAAACAAAAACGGAGCTTCTTTAAGGTCTAGAGTGGGTGGTCATCCTTGAATGTTGTTGCAACGCATTTTGAGGCTTCAACAAGACCATGAGACAATCTTTGTCATATTGTCACTATGGTTAGTGACAATTGTTGACCATGATTGAAAATGGAGTATAAACCCTTAGATTAATAAACCCAAGGAATTGATCTTATACACCCAAGAGATCAATAAACCTAAGGGATTATACCCTATCAAACCCTATCAATAATATTATACCCTAGGAATATGAACCCTTAGAATAATAAATCCAAGGGATAGATATTATAAACCCAAGGCACTAATAAACCTAAGGGATTAATACTAAAACATTGAAGGGTATAATATTAAAGCCAATAGATTAATAATGTAAACCCAAGATATTTAAACCCTAAGACATGGTTGACCATGGTTGACTATGGTTGGTTTTAATATTAAGATAATATTTGTCACAAATGTGACCACTGGACCATGGTTGACCATGATTTATTTTCATAGTTAGAGGACATTTGTCACAATGCAATGTTGGACCGTGGTTGATCATGATTAATGATGGTGGACAATTGTTTATTTTCATATCGAGACAATTTTTTCACAATGAGATGTTGGACCATGGTTGACTATGATTGACCATGGCTCACTAGGGCTAATTTTCATATTAATGAGACACTGGACCAAGCTTGACCATGGCTAACCATGTTTGATTTTCATATTGAGGCAATCTTTATCACAATGTGACATTGGACCATTCTTAACCATACTTCGCCAAGTTCGATTTTGATATTGACACAATCTTTCTCACAATATGACAATGGAACATGGTTGAAAATGGTTGACCATGATTTATTTTCATATTGGAACAATAGTTGTCACAATGTGACATTGCACCATGGTTAACCATGGTTGGCCATGATTGAGCATGGATGATCATGGTTATCACAATGTGACGTTGGAACATGAGACAATATTTGTGACACGGTGACTATCGTTATTCGCAATGGTTTACCATGATTTAGCATGGATGACCATGCTTCATTTTCATATTGAGACAATTATTTCCATAATGCAATGTTTGACCACATTTGATAAGGGTTGACCATGATTATAAAACCAAAGAATCGATATTAAACCCTAGGATTAATATAAACCCTATGAATAATAATATACACTTTCAATATGAAACCTTAGATTAATAAACCCAAGGGACTAATAAACGAAATGGATTGATATTGTAAGGACGATGTATATAAACTCTAAGACAAGTATTATAAACTGTAAAATAAACATGATTGACCATGGTTTATTTTCATATTGAGACAATCTTTATCAGAATGTGATGTTGGACCATCATCAACCATAGTTTACCATGCTTATCACAATGTGACGTTGGACCAAGGCATTATAAACACCAAGAAATAATATTGAACAAAACTATTAATATTATAAACCTAAGGGATTATTATTATAAACCTAGTGGATTAATATTAAAAACCTAAGGGATTAATATTGAGAGCCTAATGGATTAATATTGAGAACCCGAGAGATTAATATTACAAACCCTTAGGGTTAATTTAATAAACGTAAGATATTATTAATATTATAAATACCAAGAATTAATAAACACAAGGAATTTATATTATAAACCCAAGAAATTTATATTGAACCCTAGGATTAATACTATAAACCCTATCAATAATATTATACCCTATGAAGAAGGGAGAATGGCTCTAAAATTAGATGAAGTATCATCTTTGTGTCTGCAGTTAGGGTTAGTGTAATTCTCGAACAAAGCATTCAGCAGGCGAGTGGAGTGCTAGTGAATAGAACAGAGGGTGGAGCTTGTGTCCATGGATAATGGGAACCCACATATTTTTCGAGACCTTGCAGTTTCTATCAATCAGCCCAAAATGTTTGGCAAGGAATGATTCTTCGCTCTTGATATGGATGAGGAGTTAGTTCATTATTCCTCCAACTCGTTGTACTATGAGGCCATATGGACTGAGCCTCCGCATTATCCTGCAGGCATGTAGCTACCACGATTGACTAACTCATTGATACATTAGATTGTCCGTTCTAGTCCTCCATCGGTTGAGGATTTCGACATTTCTTCACTACTTGGAATTGAAACCCTTTTCTCAACTAACACGCAGTTATCACAAGTGTTACACAGCAAAAGGGTTTACAGAGACTTAGGCATGGGTTGAGAATCATATTCAACAGGAGATATTGGTTCCTTCCCCATCATCCCTATAATTCTTGGATGTCTGCCTAAACCCTAAATAATTGTAACAAAGGGAGGAAGGAATTCCCTATGTAGATGGCTTAGAAAGGGAACGAGCACATGCTGTCAGTCAAAATCTAGAATTTTCGATGGGCATAGATTTTAATTCCACTTTGAGAAGGATAGGGATTTTATCACTGCAACAAGCCTCGAGTTGCTTCAAAGGTTATGTAAATTATGTTCCAGCTCAAAGCCAGTCTGGAGCTAGGGCAAGCAGGGAAGAGTTTAATTTACCCAAGGACTCGAATAATGCGGAGACAATAGATCCTAGGCCGTGGGGGAAAAATCAAAATCCACTAAAGTAAATGAAAGAGGAAAGAAATCGGTGCTCAGGGAAGGAACAAAATTTGGTGAAGTCATGGGTACAACTAACCTAGTGCTTATTGGAAGGGTTTGAGGCCATAACTACTTATCAGGTCATCTCATGAAATGGGTAGTGGAAGTATGGGGGGCAGGTTCTAACTGTGCTTCCCTCTATGCTCACCATGACCAGAGGTTAGTTCGCACTCAATTTCACAAACCCGGAACATGCTCAATGGATACTTACGAAATTATGGCATATAGAGATGTCCACTATCATGTTGAAGAGGTGGTCCCCTTTATTTGATCCCAAGTGCGAAAAATTTAGAGTTGGTTCAATCTGGGTAAGGGTCTTATTCTTGCCCCTTCAATTCTAGACTGAGGATGTCTTTAGGTGAATTGGGGACAACCTTGGGATTTATTTAGATCATGATATCTTATTTGTTGAGACAAGAAAGATGGAATTTTCTCTGATTCTGGTTCATCTTGACACCATGGAGGGTTTGGTGGAAATTTTCATGATTCAATGCCAAGGTTTCTCTAGATTACAAAAGATGGATTACGAAGGCATCCCTTTTAGCTGCAAGAGGTGTCACGAAGTTAGACACTTGTACAAATATTGTTCCTTATTGGCAAAGGACAAAATGGAGGAGGTCATAGAATGTGGGACAATTGGCGAATTAAAACATAGCATACAATATTCCCTTAAGGAATTGGCCTCTTAGAAAAAAGGGTGGATGCGTGCTGCTGGAATCAAAACATAATCCCAAGGAGGGACTCCTCTAGCACTTTCAGTCCTTACCCACTCTCATGCAACAACATCCTTGAAGGTTCTATGTACTCTCCCCTCCCTCAGAACCTCTTAATTCCTATGATGATGACATTATTTCCTCTATTTCATGTTCCTTTATGAATGATAGGAGATCCTCTCAATGTCATTTATCATCTATTGCATGTCCCATGGCTTTGGCCCCTAATAGTTTTTTGGCTCCCTTCCCTACCTTTCTAACCTTTCCCCCCACATATTTAGCCCTAACAAATGATTCCTCATCGAAATCTAATGTTAGTCACAAATACAACCTCCTTTCCTTAACAAAGCATCCAATAGGTCTCAATGGAGGTGTAGGTATATCATCATCTCCCAATATTATTAAAGTTGGCAGAGACAAACAATCTCATATGTCCAAAGCTATCCATAAGGTTGGTTTGGACATTGCTGAAGGAAGGTAATTTTCCATTAATAGGGTTCTTAGAGAAAGAAGAAATCTGGATTTGGTTACCAAATGAAGTGGCTCTCCTTTAATTGCACAGGGTTGGCTAGCCCTAACAAAAAATTAGCCCTCAGACAACTAGGTGCGTCTGAAAAAATGGATGTAATATTTCTTCAGGAGACATTAAGGCAGAGTGAGAAAATGTATCAATACTTGAATTTATGAATTCAAGGTGGATTTTTCATGTACTTGATGTAAAAGGGCGCTTGGGAGGCACAATGAAATTTCTGAATATCAGGGGTCAGGAACGAGCAATAGTTGTAGACATATCTCAAGAAGAAATTGGTATGAAATTTTGCATCATCAATATCGATGACCCATGTCACAACGGAGAGGAATTTTAGGAGGACCTCATGAGTGCAACTTAAACGCATAAGGAAAATATAATCCTAGGGGGTGATTTAAAATTTTCCTTGGGAAACGCAGAATCCTGGGGTCATAACGCACAAGTAGACTCACTCTTTGAATATTTTGAACAATTGATCGAATCCAAAAATCTCATTGACATAGAATTTGCGCATATAATGCCTACTTGGAGAAATCAGAGAATTGGTAATGCCTTGTTTCCCAGACAGTTGGATAGGTTTCTCATAAATGAACCACTAATAAAGAATTTTAACCTGCTTAGACAGGCAGTAGGATCTAGAGGTATATCTTATCATTCTCCTATATTTTTGGAAATTGTTGGAAGGACCCTTAAGCCAAGTGATCCATTCAAGTTAAATTCAACCTGACTGGGCATCGAAGAATATCATGCTTTTGTTAAATCGTGGTTAAATCATATTGGAAGGTTTGGAATCCTTCTAATAATACCTCTCTGGAAAATAATCTGGCACAAAACCTTTATCGCAACAAGAAAAGGACCACGGATTGGGCAAAGGCTAAGAAGAAAAAAGATGAAGAAGCCCTCAGTAAAATTGAACAAGAATTAGCTATCTTAGTGGACCCTGTCAGTTGTGGTTTTGTATTTTTGAATTCAAAACAACATGACACCCAGCTTGAGGCAGAAAAAATCAAGTTACTACGATACGAAGAAGAAACCTGGAGACTTAGAAGCAAAGCCATATGGATGTAATCTCGAGATGACAACACCAAATGTTTCCAGCAGTTTACAAGAGGAAGAAAATCCATTAACACTATTTGGTCTCTAAATGACGAGGAAGGAAATCCTGCACAAACATTTCGGAATCTAGCTAATCTCAACATATAACATTTTCGCAATCTATTTAAAGACCAAAAGGGGACTACACTAGCATAAATCATCAAGGTTGCTAGCCTTTTCCCAAAATTCGTCAATGTAGAACATAATGAAGGCCTATTCGCACTGGTCACAATGGGTGAATTGGAAGTTGTATTAAAATGGTTCAAGAAAGATAAAATTCCTAGACCGGATGGATGGCCAGTTGAATTCTACCTCACTTTCTTCGAATTAATTGGTAATCATTGAAGATTGTAGAAATAATGGGCAAATGTAAGAGGCCTTTAATGCCTCCTTCATTATATCAATCCCCAAAATCTGATAATCATGCCAGCTATGATTATTTTAGACGCATTTCATTATGTAACTATATATATAAAATCATCACCAAAATCATAGCCAACATAATCAAGCCCATCCTATCCCAACACATCTCCATGGAACAATTTTCCTTCTTGGAAAATAGGCAAATCCACGAAGCTATAGATATCACCTAGGAGGGGCTTCATTCCATTAGAGTTATGAAACTTAAAGGAATAATTATGAAAATTAATTTATCTAAATAATTCAGTAGGATGAGATGGTCGTAACTACACATGTTATTGAGACATATGTAGATCAATTGGATCATGTGTTGTGTATCCCCAGTCTCCTACAATATCCTTATCAATGGATGAAAATAAAATTTCTACCTTGGTGAATGAGATCTGAGGCAAGGATGTCCTTTATCCCCTTTACTCTTTCTATTGATGACTAATTATTGATGAGACGTAGTGTGGGAGATTTAAGGGGATCAAGATTGCATAAAAAATATTTTGTCTCACATTCTATTTGTTGATGATGTCCTTATTTTCATGAATGGAGCTATTAGCCACTCCTCTATTTTCTGCAACATTCTCAATACATTTTGTAAGGCAACAGGAATGGAAACCAATCAAATGAAATCCACTTTATCTCCGATTGAATGCTCTCCACATGAAATTGACTATCGCACCCAGAGGTTCGCATTCATGTTGTTATATTTTGAACAATGATTGAAATACCTTGGCTTTCGACTCAAACCAAATAATTACAAAATATTAGACTGGTCATGGTTGATTGCTAATATTGAAAAAAAACTGAAAGTTTTGCATCATAGATGGATGTCTAGGGTTGGGTGACTAATCCTTGTCAAAACAGTCTTAGAAATCATTCCAGTTTATTGGATGTCTTTATCTTGGATTCCTAAAGGAGTCATTCATAGAATCCAATAGATTTTAATGGCAAGGGAAGAAATAAAGAAATCCTTTCGCATGGATCAGATGGACGCAAAAAGCTTTTCCAGAAAAAGGGGGAGGATGGGGCATGAAAAATCTTCCCAATTTTTTGAAAGCATTAGCTGCCAAAATTGGATGGCACCTTATTTCCATAAAAAACCTATGGAAGCAAGTGGTCACTCAAAAATGCATACCCCCCTATAGGTTGTGAAATGGATCAGACTGCCTTGATGGAATAGATCAGAGATATCCTCCATGTCGAGAGTGGTCTTCTTCAATTATATCAGGGTCGGCCTACCCTACTGTGTTGGCACCGGGGAGAGGGTTCACCTTGGATTAGATGAATGGTCAGTTAGTGGGAACAGACATATCCTCCCTCAATATTTGTTGCAATTTCTCTCGAAAGTAGGCAGTCGATCCCTAAATCAAATTGCGGATAGTGAAAACTCTACTCTATTGAGTCATAGTTGGAATTCAGTTCATGATCTTTAAATCCCTACACAATGGTGTCAAGACTGGAATATAACATCAATTCCCTCACAAAAGATCATATCAAAATTTAGGGTAAGGAGGACGAACTCATTTGGTCCCTCACCCCCCATAGCAGATACACTCCAAAAAATGCTTACCTTCATATGTGCAAAAAAAAACCAAATAACAATATTTGGTGGTGGAAGTCGATCTGGAAACTCAAACGTAACTCTAGAATAAATTTATTTATGTGTTGCATGTTAAGGAACAAGGTAACCACTGGTAATAACGTTCCACGTCGATCCTTCCAAGGTCCAACATGGTGCACTTTATATAAGAAGAATGATGAATCTATCAATCAACATTTTCTTGAGTGTCCTATCACAGTCGCGAGTATGGAACCAAATTTATCATTCATTAGATATTAATATCAGGTAGCAAGGACACTCAGTATTAGAAGCTTCAGAATCTTGGTGGAATTAGGTGCACCCTTCTAAACTTGATAATTTGACCCTTTTGGTTACTTGGGTCATTTGGTTGGGTAGGAATAAAAAAATATAGACAAAGATCATAAATAATTATTCACCAGATCCCATACAATGGCTACATATCATATGATCCCTGATGATCAACAACAGAACACTAGGAACATTATCATTGAAGTCATAGAAAAATCCATTCCTTGGGACTATTCTGATGGCTCTGCTCAACTGGAGGGCTGTGGTGGTGGAGCCATTCTTTTCTTAAGTGAAAATTACCTTTTCAAACATAAAATGGGATTAAGGAGATGCACACACAATTATACAAAATTAAACAACCTTGGATTATTACTTATATTCTCCCTAGAAAATGGATGTCGACAAATTCAGGTATACGGGGATTCTAAAATCGTCACCAAATGGTTCAACCAAGAAGAAATTTGTCACGTTCACACATGTCACACACAAATTTGTTGGATGAAGTTATGAACTTAAAATCACAATTTGGCTTGATTCCATGTCATCACATCTATAGGGAAAGGAACCAGCCTGTTGACTGTCTATCCAAAGAAGCTGTAGAGCAACACTTGGGTACATGGTTGATCCAGTAGCCATATGATCTTTTGGGATTCTAGCCAAGATATTTTTTTGTATTTTTCACAACTAAATTATATATGTTATTTTCCTCTGTTTTATTTATTTCACAACTACTTATATGCAATATGGTACTTATTGAACTCTATGATGATATGGAAAATGTGGCCACTATTTGTGAGATATGCTCCATTGCAGCATCTACAACATGTAATTTTAAATATTATACATAATGGAAATTACGATTTTTCCATGGGGAAAAAAATTATACCTTATGAATATGAACCCTCACATTAATAAACCCAAGGGATTGATATTATAAACCCAAGGCACCAATAAACCCAAGGGATTAATAATGAAAACCCAAGGGAATAATATTAAACCCAAGGGATTAATATTGAAAACCCAAGGTATATAAACCTAAAGATAAATATTAAAACCCTAAAAAAACATGATTTATAATGGTTGACCATGATTTACCATGGTTTACCATGGTTCACCATGATTTATTTTCATATTGAGAAAATCCTATGACAAACCCTTAGACAAATATTATAAACAAAGGTATAAAAACCATATGATAAATATTATAATTGGTAAAATAAACATGGTTGACCATGGTCAACCATGATAAACCATGGTTATCAACCCAAATATTTAAAATAAGAGATTATCAATCCAAATATTTAAAATAAAAAATGTCAATCTCTTGATTACTCTAAAGAAAAAAATTCACATCGCTAAAATTACGACGAAAATTGAGCATTGGCCAATTCCGAGAATAGCATGAGATGAAAGCATTTGTCACCTTTAAAACATTGAGAAAATCAAACATATAAATCACTCTCAACTTATAGTCACATTATATATAAATTTCAAAATATTTGTCAAACTTCCAATTTTTTCAAATTTTATATCAACAAAACTATAATGATCTTAGCCTACTTTCTCTTAATAAATTTTATACCATCACAACACAATTCAACGAGATAGATACTTACATCTTTTACATAATATGTATGCATACTTTTTAGATAATATGTGATAAAATATGAATTTCTCTATATTAATATAAGATAACACATAAATGATTAATAAAAAAAATTATATTAAATTTATATTTTTTTCCTAAATTTGCTATAACTTTCAATTTAATTACTCAATTGGAGTTCAAAATAAAGGGAGGGAAATATCTAATCATATAGCATTGAAAAGAGCTACTTATAATCTCAAAGTTGTGTAGCGAGACGAAGAAGGCTTACTTGTAATCCCAATGTTGTGTAGAGAGGCTTAAACTCCATTTCATTGAAAATTCTAGGATTTCACTATATACCTTTATTCAATAACAATGCGACATATTTAACCTTCAATAATAATTATACAAACTCCAAAGCTAAATTAAATGTGCATTTCAAATCAACTTTTAAAATATAAGAAATTAATACCTAACGTTAATGATGTGCATATGGAACTATTTGCTGCTGTAAATTCACTATAATTTCCAATTTAGTTATAATTTAAACTAATAATACCATATTGTTAAAATGGTATTTTTATCTTTTATTAAAACAAGTGATAAGAGTAGTTAGTTAGTTAGGGTTGGTTGTTTAATTTAAACACAGTTATATTAAAGTAAAAATAAAAAAATTCAAATTAGTGTTAAAATTTAGTTAATTGTGGTTTTACTTACTTGTAATTCTTCATTGTGGTGTTGGAGAATGTAATCTCACCCTACTACAATAATAATGTCTTATTATAGCAATAATGTTTTTGTTAAGAAAGTTGTCTAAAAAGTTTTACATTTTATTTAGATACATTTTAAAAGATACTTGTTCTTACTAGATATATCTCAAAAAGATGGAAAAAGTTATTTTATTTACTTAATTATTTTTGTTTAGCAATTTTAATTTATTATCCATAAAATATTAGTATTTATTGATATATATATATATATATATATATATATATATATATATATATATATATATATAATTTAACTTATTTGTTAAAATTTATTTCATCTTCATGTACTTAAACTAAATTTGGTAATAAATAGTAAAATAAACAACTAGATAATATAAGTAAATGATTTTTATTTTTAAAATAGTTATATAATAATTAAATGAATATATATTAAAAAATTTATGCGTTTAACTATTTTTAATATATATTAAACAAAAAATTGTAGTTTAAATCAATTTTCACTTAATTATTAGTGAGTTTATCCTATTCCATAACAAAAAGTTATTTAATTCCACTAATAGAATTTTAAACATGTTAACTCAAAATATTTATTGATTTTGAACTTGTTAATTGATAGTATTTATTGTGTTGATACATAATTTTAATGGAAAGCCATTCTTTTAACCATCTTATTTAAGTCCTATATCCTAAAACATTTGAATTCACTGTAGTATTGTATAATATTCTATCTTTAATGTTTTAGTTGTAGTATGGTACAATATTCTATCTTTTTAAATTTTGGTTAATAATAATAGTTAGGTTTAGAGTATGAGGGATAAAATTTAATTTTGCAGTGTGAGATTTTGTTTACTATATGAAACTAAAGACCAACATGCATAAAATTAGATTTAGGTTATAATATTCTGTAATTTAAAAATAGAATAATAATTATTAAATGGATTAAAATAACTATTACCTTATTTCGTGGACCATCCACCACCAAATTACACTGGGATAATAATGATTTCAATTTTTTCTATGTCTAGAGATGAATGGTAACCATAGCACTATCTTGACTCCAAAAGTATATTATAAGCCTACTTCAATGGCATGTCGGTCCTTTGGGTCCAGTGTTTTAACTCAATTGCAAGTGTGTGTGTCCTTTGGGTCCACTATTTTAGCTCAATTGCAAGTGTTGCGTGACAGTGGTGGCCTTCAGTGTCTCACCTTGCATAAATTAATATATTGTAGCATTTGCGGCAGGTACAACAAGTAATCATGTCATTCATAAAACAAAATTTGGTACATTTGTTTGATTGTTTATTATTTGTTTATTATTTATTTATATATATATATATATATATATATATATACAAAGTATAGAGCAATAGGGTATTGAAAATTATAGCCAATAACATTACACATAAATGTTTATAAAAAAAACTTATAAAAAAAATTATATAAATAAAAAAATAAACTATAAAATTTTATTTTGAAAAACGGAAAATAATTTAACATCCTTAATCAAAATAATAAATGATTAATCCAAAACCTAGTGCATAATACCCACGGGCAACAAGCATAACAATAAGAAGATAGAAAATCTATGAAATTTGGAAAAGTGGCTTATAATTTAGCTGAGTGATGGTTTCTTCTTTATGTGACCCATTGCGTCGTCTCTTCTTTATCTGCAACTTTTATGACTGCTTTGTTAATATAAATAACCCAAGCGGTACCATGCAGATTTTCATTAGTTGCATTCAAAATTCCAACCATTTTATCGAAACATATGTATATACCTCCATTTTGAAAAGTTATGAATTTGAATTCCGACATGATTGAAATCGATCCTGCATCAAAACCAACTTGAAATCGAACTTGCGTCAAAACTTGGCTAAAATCGAGCATGAAATCGAACTTGCGACAAACTTGGCTAAAATCTAGCATGACGCAATGTTTTAACTCATTTAAACAGAAAGGTGCTGCGAAATGCGTAATTAATTCAGTGTCGGTAGAGGCAATGCCAGCTTGCATTTAGGTATAGGAAATGGAGTCACTTTTTTTCACAGTTGCCCAACGAAAAGGGACATTTGGTAATGAAATCCATACATAACGTCTTTGAAACTATAAGGGTAAGTTTTCAGTTTGTCTTCTATTTTGAGATCCTCGGCCTAGTTTTTTTATAATTGGAAAGAATACATTCTATTAATTTAATTATCTAATCCATTCAAAAATTAAATATTTATATAAATATGGTTAACTCTCAAATATATATATATATATATACTAATGAGATTTATTTTTTCATGTTAATTTAATTTATTTCATTTTATTATTCATTTAATCAAATAACAATTGAATCACTAATATCTTTAACTCTTAGAATTAAAAATATCTAATGAAGAAAATCATCTAAATCACACATTATAAAATTACTTAACAGAAATGATTTTTCATCATTTCATTATTTGAAAAATATGGGTTCTTTTGACCCACGGAGATATAAGGAGAAATACAATCTAGAACTTATAAATCATCTCCCTCAAAATGAATTCGTCCTAGGTAAATCGACCTCAACAAAATCTACCTCAAGATGAAATCACTTTGAAGAAATCAACCTCCAACAATTAGATCTATGCCCTCAAACAACTCGACCTACACTCTCCCATTAATGCACACTAGAAAAACCCCAACTCTCCAGCGACTCAGCATCCACCGAACAAACACGATTTCCTTTCGCCAACTTAGCCTTGCAATCTTCTCCAACTCAACCCTCCTGGATTTGCTCACACTCACGTGCACTTCTTCCTTCTCTGCGGATTGGCCACTAAGTCACTCGCATTGTAGAGAAAATCGCTCTCTTTCATGATGACTCGATCACACACTTCGACTTTTAATTATTTCTTCACCTCCATCACTAGCCTACATTTATAATTTCCATTGAGTCAAAATCCCTAACCCCAATCTCCCTTCTAGAAACATCTTGAATCTTCCTTCTAGAAACATCTTCAAGATCAATGGTTGTGATTATTTCTAGGTCACTTAAATAATGAAATTATTTATCCTTAAAAACTAATCCTATAGTCCACAATAATTAATTGACTTTCCTTATTGTACCTTTCCTATGTTAAACTTAAGAAAGAAGGCATAAATCACTAGAAAAGACAAATAATGTATTCAACATGCTAAGACACCAAGAAATTGTAGAATACCTTTCGATGCTACTCACATGAAGACACTCTCCTAGCAAGGAAGGGATCCTCCACCACCCCCAAGTTATCTCGATACTTTAAAAAATTTCCCTACACTAGAGACTTCATGAAAACATTTTCCACTTGCTCATGTGTAGGAATGTAATGTAATATCACAACACCACTCTGGCCCTACCTCTTGTGAAGTGATATCTGATCTCAATATTCTTGGATAAATCATTAAACATAGGATTGTCAAAGAGCTTAATGCAACTCTGCTTATCATAGTGTATCATCGTTGGTCCCATTTTCAAATCAAATAATATTGCAAGCATCTTGCAAAGCCATAGTGCCTCACAACTCGCCATACTTGTTGTCATGTACTTTGTTTATGCTAAACTAAGTGCCACTGACTACTCCTTCCTGTTGAACCATGAGATCATGGCTGATCCCAAGCTAAAACAACATCCAAATGTGGACTTTTGGTCCACCACACTCCCTTCCTAATCATAATATGTGTACCCCTGCAGCTCCACTCATACAAATATGACATATCTTGATCCAAAGTCTATTATCCCATGTAGGTATCTTAACATGTGCTTCGTTGCCACCTAATGAACCTATCTCCTCTTTCTCTTATCTTTTATTTCTTTTCTCTTATTTCTTATTTCCTTTCCTTTTTCCTTTTTCCATGAACTGGTTGAGTGTATTAGCAACAAAATAGGACAAAGATGGCTCAAAAATCAAAGTGTTGGATTGTGCTCGAACTAGGACCAGATCAAAGACCTCGTCATATTGATCGTGGTGGTGTGAACGACTCATCAAACTGAGCTTGTATGCGAAAGATAGAGCTCTTCAAAGTTTGACATGACAAGAGAAAGTGGGACCCACAGCATGCCGCATGGCATCCCAGTAAGCAGAGGGGGACCCACATGGTGGCCCATAAACCATTGACACTTGGCATTTTCTCATTTGTCTCCTAAACCGATATTGGGGACAAGATCATTTTTAAATGGGTAATAAACCACCATATAATGAATTTTTTTAATATATAGTTATTAAAATAACTATATAATATAACAAAATCATCCAAAACACATGGTTTCAGGATCGACAGCAAAAAACCTGCCGAACCCTTTAAATCACATATATCGCAACCATATATATATATATATATATATATATATATATATATATATATATATATATATATATATATATATATATATATATATATATATATATATATATGGGATCGACGACCACAACCTCTGTTGAACCCTCCACAACAGTCACACCCATATATATATCACATATATTATATGTCGAATATCTCGCCACGCCGATCACCGATTGTGACATTGCCGATATATATATATATATATATATATATATATATATATATATATATATATATATATATATATATATATATATATATATATATATATCAAAGTAACTCTGATTAGGGCATCGATACCTCCATCGTGCTGATCGTCAATACGTGTGATCGCCGATATGAATATCAGTGACATCCCGGATATCACACTGATTAATACGCTGATGTGATCGCTGATATGATCCTGGCAAAACCTTGTATCAGGCACTCAGATATGCACCAATGCCCCTTCCAAAAGCTAACCGCCAATATTCTGGGAACAGTGCATCGATAAGGTGTTAAATTCAGAGTTTAAGGGGTGGGCTGCCCAAAGCGGACCCGACCCCTATTTCAACACATTTATGGGTTAAAAGGTTTTATATATGGAAGAGGCAGGATTTGATCCCCGGACCTCTCCTCAACGACCCCTATTATTTACCATTAGGCCAACGGCCTATTCGTTAGAGAATCTGTAGATGAGTTTTATTTAAACTTAGGCTTTTCACCTCTGCACAGAGTTCAAGGAGGAGAGAGATTACATGCATGAATTTCGAGGTAGAATGAAAGCACAAATTTCAAGGCAGTGAATTAATAAATATTTCAACGCAGGAACCATGAATTTTTCAAGAGGGAAAAATTCTCACTTTGTCAGAATTTGACAAGTTTTATATGGTTTTTACACCTCTAATCACCATGAACACAATGGTGTTGTTCATTTCTTGATCAAAGGTCTGCATTTTCCAATCAGTTCTAGAATGCATGTGGAACCATGATTTCGGTAAAAACAGGGAGCGGAACCATGAGCCATGAAATTTTCCCAAGGAGGTAAAATTTTGAGATTTTAGAATATAGTCAAGTTTATACTTGTTTTTCATGGTTTTCCACAAGGATCGCAATGGTGAGACCAGATTTGTCATCTGAGTCACATATTTACAGTCCATCGATGGAACAAAATCTTTGAGGAATCCCAGGGGAATCTAGAAGATTATTTGAGCGAGAATTCTTAACTTCTCAAAATTTGGATTTTTGATAGTCGATTCAGCACTACTCAACACCTCAAGTTTGATGGTGGCTTTAGATTTCTTATTCTCTCATTTCATCCTTTAGTCACTTTTCCAAGTGCTAGTGCAGATGTCCACATTCATGTGTGAGCAGTCGTCTTCATGAGATCGATGCCATGATAGCAATGGTCCGAGCAGCTTCAATAATGAGACATCCACTTCTTCAGATGGCCCTTTCTTGTGAGGTATATGATGTGTTCATGTACTTCTTCTTTCTACATTATGTTTTACAGATCCATGATTGATGTCGATGTAGGATCTTGTTTATTACATGTTGTCATGATTCCTTACTTGATTTGATGCAGAATCTTTCTATGTGATGTACTTTCTATCATCAATCTTGATTTTATTCTTTGAGATCCCTTGTTGTATATTGTTGGGATACTTTTGTTGTCGTCATTCATGTGTTTTTCTTTGACATCCCTTTTGTGCCATGTTGGCGGGATGCGCACCAGCTTGTTTTTGTGTCATACTGATTGGAGTCTTTTCATTGAGAGTTCTAGTTGTGGAACATCTCTTAGAGCCACTCCTACGTGTGGGCATTCTTCCTTGTATGATTGAGACATCATCTCTGTGTATATCACCTTATTGACAACACTTAATGCAACGACCTACACCATCTTGACACCGGGGCCCGGAGACGTAGCCCCTCCTCGACGAACTCCATTATCAATAGCTTTTATTTTCATGTGCTAATGATTGTTATGTTCCTCTTCTTTAGAGTCTACAACTATATTTGTTTATGTTCTTTTAAAATGCAATTCTAACACATCACGAAAGTAAAATGTCTTGGAAAGGTCCTTCTTCACACCCGGACCTAGATCAAGTAGTATTAGAGCAAGTCTTAACATTGATGTGAATTACAGTGTGAACAATGACAAGGATGAAAGAGCAATATACGATACCATGCTTAACATTTCCAAGAAAGTGGAAATCATGTATAAGACTCTACAAAAAGAAACAAAGGAAAAGGAGTGGTTACAGCTTCAGTTGAAAGCCACCGAAGAGGCCATGAAAGAACTGAAGCAAGACAAACATAATCTTCAAACAGAGAATGATGAATTGAAGATGCGTCTACATGAAGAGAAAGAGGAGAAGTAGAGTTTTCTACTACAGCTGCAAGCAAAGGATGAGGCCTTGGAAAAGCTACAACGAGACCCATGTGAGGTAAAGAGTAGTTTTCCATCTTCATGTATGTTTCCTGATGATGATTTCGCTATGTTTAAACATCATACCACAGGAATTGGTTCCAAAATATTGAGGAGAATGGGGTATGAAGGAAAAGTCTTGGGCGTTAATGGCCAAGGCATTGTCAATCCCATCCAGGTAGAGGAATTACTGTGTCGAGCAGGACTTGGGTATGTCAGGAAAGAAGTTGGGGAATGCACTGAGACAGTTAGCAAACCACCAACAACAGATGATGAGTAGCCCTCGTCAGTTCTTTCCAAATCAAAAGGGAAGGTAAAAGATGTTGATTTCCTTTCGATTTGATCTTCTCATAGTATGATGTTTGTTGGAGATTTGGAGATCCTGATTACAAGGACAAATATGAGGCTCCTTACAAAGACAAGGCATGAGTAGAAAGAGCTTGGTGCTAACAACCAAGGCATGACCCAACCTTTGGAGGATGTTCATGAACATCGATTTGTAGGCTCAAGGTACACCAAAGGAGAGTGCTCAAAGGTGTTAGATTTGTCAGAGACATCATCAAGGAAAGAGAATGATGGGAAAACATCTTCATCATCCCATCACAGTTTCCATTGCAAGGAGAGATCTGAGGCAAGCTCTCATCGCCATAGTGACATCAAAGATAGCCAAAGAAGTATAACTACTTTCAATCTTCAAATATTCATTTTGATTATGATCATGTTGTTAATAATGAACGAAGACTAAGGCATCGGAAAACATGTACTTTTTGTGGTTTACCTAACCATACCTTTTCTAAGTGTTGGAAAATGATGGCAGCACTCATGAGGCGTGAAAGACCCTCTCTACAGTATGAGAAGAACTAGGTTGAGCAGGTATCAAAGAAGAAATCCTACTGCAGCTATTGCAACAGAAATGGCCATCAGAGAGCCACTTGCTGGAAGCTCCATCTAGAGCAACGCCTTAAAGACAAAGCGTCGGTATGTGAACCAGGAAGAGCAGTTGTTCGACAAACAAAACCACCTCAAGGAGGTGACCCATTCACATTGATAAGTGAAAAGTAGTTTTTTTGACATGATGTTGTTTCATGGTCATTCTGTTATGAAACCAGCTCAGAAAAAGATTGAAAAGAGAGATCCACGCCTTAGAATTCAGCCTCTTCGAGGGGGCAACCTCCTTTACATTACATAAATGAACAATTCTTGGATGATACAAATGAAAAAACCTCCTTTCTATATACATGAGTCTAAGGAGTCACAATATAATCCAGCCGACCTAACAATAATAATATAAAGCCACAAAAATAAAAATAGAGGGATTCTATGGGGCACAGAAATAACAATATGGGGGTAATAGGGGCACAACAATATAAATAAGGGGTATAACTACAATAGTAATGGGGTAATCACTAGTATTATAGGGATCCAACATGCCCCTCTCCTTCAAAAAAGTGTTGTCCTCAACGCTTGAGCAGTTCTGGATACTTCTGCATAAAATTCTCATCCTCCCATGTGGAATCTTCAACGGATAATTTCTTCCACTTGATAAGATACTCTGAAATTGATCGATTTTGTAGCTGTCGAGTTCTTATTTCTGTGATTGCTTCCGGTTCCAATATAATTTTTCCTTCCTTGTCAAGTTCTGGCAATATTGTTTGAATTGGGAGCTTGTCACCTATAACCTTCTTTAAACATGAAACATGGAAAACTGGGTGCAATCGAGAAGCTGCAGGAAGCTCCAATTTGTATGCCATAGTACCAATCTTTTCCAACACCTTGTATATGCCATAATACTTTGGTGATAATTTATTATCCTTCTTAGCTTGCTTTAGGGACATTTGCTTATATGGTTGTAGCCGTAGGAATACCCAATCACCTACATCAAAACTTCTTTCACTGCGATGTTGATATGCCTGTTGTTTCATTCTATTTTGTGCCAACACGAGGTTATCCTTTAAGAATTGGAGGACTTGTTGTTGATGTTCGATGTGATGTTCCACTGCCTGAACCTTAGAATTTTCTCTTAAATATGATGTGATGGATGGTGGTTGATACCCATAAAGTGCCATAAATGGGGTCATTTTTGTTGCTGTATGGAAGGAAGTGTTATACCAGCACTCAGCTACAGGCAACCATTTCACCCATTGTGTCTATTTATCAGATACAAAGCAACGAAGATATCCTTCCAAACATTTGTTTACTATCTCAGTTTGCCCATCAGATTGAGGATGATAAGATGAGCTATGAGCTAACTGAGTACCAAGACAAGAAAATAATTCTGTCCAAAAATTTCCAGTGAAAATGGGATCTCTGTCACTTACAATAATCTTTGGGTTTCCATGTAGCTTTTGAACTGTTTCCATAAATGCAATAGAAAGTGTACTGGCTTTAAATGGATGTGATAATGCACAAAAGTGTGCATACTTGGTAAGTCTGTCAACTACCACCATGATGACACTCTTTCCCTCAGACTTGGGTAAACCTGTGATAAAATCCATTGAAACCTCCTCCCAACGTTGGCTTGGAATGGATAAAGGTTGTAATAAACCTGGTGTCTTAATTTTTTCAACTTTATTTTGCTGGCAAACCAAACATTCCGCCACAAACTTTTGAATATCTGATTTAAGGCCATCCCAAAAAAATTCCTTCTTAACCCTGTGGTAAGTTTTTAAAAATCCTAAGTGCCCTCCTAAGGGAGAAGTGTGCAATTCCATAAGAATATTTTGTTTTAGCTGGGAATTCTTACAGAGGTATAAGCGATCTTTGTACCATAATGAATCATTTTTCCAGCTAAGTGTATCAGAAGTACTGGAATCTTGTTGTAGCTTTTGAATAAGTGCCCACACTTCTTCGTCGTTCTTCCATTCCTCCCTTGCTTCCTTTAACCAATCTGGTTGGATAATAGAAATGGCACACAACAATGCTTCCACATCCTCATCCTTTCTTGAGAGTGCATTTGCCACCACCTTTTGCTTCCCTTTTTTGTAGATGATTTCAAAGTCATAACCCAACATCTTTGTGACCCACTTTTTTTGCTCTTCAGAGGATAATCTTTTTCTCAAAAGTATTTAAGGCTATCATGATCCGTTTTTACCTTGAAGTGTATTCCCATTAGGTAGGGTCTCCATTTCTTAAGTGCATGGAGTATTGCCAACATTTCCTTCTCATAAATAGCTTTGCTTAAAAACTTTCCCTTGATTGGACGACTTTCAAAAGCAATGGGTCTTTCATCTTGCATTAGAACAACACCAATTCCATTTCCTGAAGCATCACATTCCACAATAAAGGTTTTTGTGAAGTCCGGCGTAGCTAAGACCGGTGCTTGGCACATTGCCTCTTTAAGATGTTCAAAGGCCTTTGTTGCTTCCGAAGTCCATGAAAATGAATCTTTCTTCAATAATGTTGTTAGAGGTGCTGCTATTCTCCCATAATTCTTAACAAACTTGCGATAATACCCTGTCAACCCAAGAAATCCTCGCAGATGCTTTATGGATGTGGGGATTTTCCATTCCTTAATGGCTTTAATTTTGCTAGGGTCTACCTTAACTCCTTCATGAGATACAATATGACCCAAATATTCCACCTCCTGGACTCCAAAGAAACATTTGGATCTTTTTGCATATAATTGTTTCTCCTCCAATAGTTGTAACACCCTGTCAACATGTTCAACATGATCCTTCCAAGAGTTGTTGTAGATTAGTATATCATCAAAAAATACTAACACAAATTTTCTAAGGAATGGTTTGAAAATTGAATTCATCAAACCTTGAAATGTTGAAGGTGCATTGGTAAGGCCAAAAGGCATGACCAAAAATTCATAATGACCCTCATGAGTTCTAAATGCCGTTTTCGGAATGTCTTCAATCTTCATTCTAATTTGATGATATCCCGAACAGAGATCCAACTTGGTGAAGTAAATTGATCCATGCAATTCATCCAGTAATTCATCAATAACAGGAATGGGGAACTTATCTTTAATAGTGAGCTTGTTGAGCTCCCTATAATCTAGACACATGCGCCATGATCCATCCTTCTTGTGCACCAATACTACTGGAGATGAGAAAGAACTTTGACTCGGTTGAATTATACCGGCCTCTAGCATTTCTGCAACCATACGTTCAATTTCACGTTTTTGGACATATGGATATCTGTACGGCCTAATGATTGGAGGAACACTTCCTGGAATCAGATGAATAGAATGATCATGATCACGCATAGGTGGGAGACCTTTGGGAGTCTCAAATACCTTGGAATGATTGTCCAAGACTTTTTGGAGATCTGGAGAAATAGACGATTCCAATGTGGAAACATCTAGCGAACATAATTGTGCAATTACACCTCTTTGCTCCTTTTTTAGAAGCTTTGTCATGACATTAGAGCTGATTATCTTTCCTGGTTTCCTTGCAATACCCCTTAATTCAACCTCCTTTCCTTCCACAGAAAATTTCATGAAAAGTTCTTGAAAATTAAAAGCTATTGTACCCAAGGATTGTAGCCATTGGACTCCTAGTACAACATCAACACCTCCCATTGGAATGGAAAGCATTGGGCTAGTCAATACATATTCTCCCATGGATAGCTTGATATTATGGCACTTTCCAGAACAATTTATTGTTCCTCCATTGCAATCATCACTTGACACTCTGGTGCTGGATATAGGAAGCAATTCAATTCTTTTGCTACCCTACAATGAGTAAAATTGTGGGTGCTTCCTGAATCAATCAACACTGTTACCTTTTTCTTCTTGATTTGTCCTTCTATCTTGATGGTTTGAGGAGTGGTAATTCCCGCCAATGCATTACAAGATATGGTCGGATTTATTTGTTCTTCATCTAGGCTTTGTTCCTGGAATATACCCTCTGCTTTTGACCTTTCTTGCTCCTTTTCTTCTTCCTCTTCATAATCTATGTAGAATAATTTCTTCTCAGCACACTTATGACCTTTTGTGTATTTGCTATCACAATTGTAACAAAGCCCTTTTGCTCTTTTTTCTTCCAATTGTTGTGGTGTCAACCTTGTAGGTTGTGGAAGACTATGGGCCACAACACCTCCGTCTTTATAGTTGTGAATGGTATGCTTCCTAGTTGCCATAATTTTGCTTTCAATTTTTCTGGCTAACCTAAATGCCTTCTCTAATGAATCAGGTTCCCAAAGGCACACATCATGTTGGATATTATCCTTTAAAGACCCTATGAACACATCAATCCTATGCTCCTTTGGAATATCTTCTACCCTTGTGTTCAATTTTTGGAACTCCTCAATGTGCTCGATTATTGAACCCTTTTGTTTGAGGCTTATCAATTGGCTAAAAAAAGTGTTGCTTTTTGTATCCTCATAATGTGCTATCAATTCTTCCGTAAAAATTGCCCAAGTGATAAATTGTTTACGAGAACAAAGCCATCGATACCATACAAACTAATTTGGTTCCAAATATAAAGTTGCCATACGTACCTTTTATGTGTTTTGCACATTATTGAGATCGAAGAATTGCTCCCTCTGTAATAACCATGTGGCGGGGTCCTTGCCATTAAACTTCCTCATATCGATTTTTCGAACATGGTGAGTCTTCGATCCAACATTAGAGTCTATGGAATCATGATTAACATTTCTTTTGTTCTCATCATGAGTTTCCTTTACTACCTTTTCACCATTAGTGACCCTTTCTTGTAGCAACTTCTTCAATTCTTCCATGTCTATCTTCAAATATATCTTCAAATTTGCCATCGAATCCTCCATCTTAGCTTCCATTCCCTTTATCTTAGACTCCACGCCATTTACCTTAGCTTCTGTTAGCTTTTGTGAGCGTGACATTTGTTGCACTTGTTCTTGTAATTTTGATATATCATGTAGCATTTCTTCCTCTTCTTCATGAGTCATGCTAGAGCTTTCAGGTTCCTTACTAGGTGTTTGCATTTTCTTTCCTCAGGGCATCAGTTACCAATAATAATGCTTTACTATGCCCTTTAAATTCCGTTAAACCAAGCTTACACAAAAATTGAAAAAACACTACACCTTTTTTCACTTTATAGAAGCCTGATATTGAATCTGATGTATCTCTGTAATTTCAAATCATCCAATTTTGAAATTGCTACCTGTAGTAGCCTTCTGCGTCCTCTTTCCAATACCACAAGTCTGAGCCAAATTGGATTCTCCAAGGAAGAGTTATGTGAAATCTCCCATAGTGACTTGCTTTTAGACTAGTTCAGTAGAGCGAACTTGTACGACTTGCCGTGAGTCCCTGTTTCAACCTTTGAATCTGAAACACACATACAAGAAACTACAGTCCGTCCTCTTTCTGTACCCTCTTACGAAACTTCAATCTGATCCCCAGAGAGAAAGTTATGATGATTTTCCCCAGGTCACCTGTTTTGAATGTAATTCAGGAGTCTACAAAAAGACCAACTTCCTCAGATCATATCTCCATAAATATCACGCAAAAAGCTTTGAAATTCGGACCCAAGGTTCAGCGCAAGTTCTTCTCAAATGGGTTTTGTTTGCGACTTCTGAAACGTCACAGAAAAAATTTATAGCGAAAATGCCACGATGACCTGTTTGGAGCAGCGAAACCCTAGAATCCAAAGCTCTGATACCAAACGTTATGAAACCAGCTCACAAAAAGATAGAAAAGAGATATCCATGCCTTAGAATTCAGACTCTTCGAGGGGGAAACCTCCTTTACATTACATAAATGAACAATTCTTGGATGATACAAATGACAAAACCTACTTTCTATATATAGGAGTCTAAGGAGTCACAATATAATCCAGCCGACCTAACAATAATAATATAAAGCCACAAAAATAACAATAGAGGGGTTCTATGGGGCACAGAAATAACAATATGGGGGTAATAGGGGCACAACAATATAAATAGGGGGTATAACTACAATAGTAATGGGGTAATCACTAGTATTATAGGGACTCAACACATTCTTTTGTAAATCGTTTGTTGTATTTTTAAAGTGTAAAAGTGATTATGTCTTTCCATCACTTGGTCAGCAACAATGATGTCTGGTCATGTTTTGAGTCATTTTTTTAGTCGCATGTTAAAACTTTGAAAGTGATGTTATGTTTCCGTCACTTGTCAAAACGATAGTTTTTGGCCTTATGAATGTAAGTTGTGTGTTGCAGTGATGTTTTTTCCATCTCTTTTTGAAGTAACCATGATGAGTTGGCCTTGTTGTCATAGCTGGGGTATTACGTCCATCTTGTTGTAAACTTGACCACCGAGCATGTGTTATAAACTCATGGCAAGTATGGGACATTTGGGTCTTTTAGTTTGGTCATATCATTCAAAGCATGTAATTAGCGAAATAATGTACTATAGGTTGCAGAAGTAGCAGGTGTCGGTTCGTTGCTTAAGGCTCTAAAAAATAACGGTGAAGGATACGGAAGCGAGACCTTTTCAAGATGCTTGTGATGCGGACATGATATAGATAAAGATGCAGATTAATTTTCATACTTTTGGAGGAACAAAATCTCCTTAGTGGGGAGGATTGATCTAGGTGGCTCTAGAGAGACACACGGGACAAAGATGGCTCAGAAATCAAAGTGTCAGATTGTGCTCAGACCAAGACCAGTTCAAATACCTCGTCGTCTTGATTGTGGTGGTGAGAACGGCTCGTAAAACCGAGCTCATATGCGAAAGATAGAGCTCTTCAAAGTTTCACATGACAGGAGAAAGTGGGAGCCACAACATGCCGGCATCCCAGTAAGCAAAGGGGGACCCACATGGCAGCCCATCAGCCATTGACACTTGGCATTTTCTCATTTGTCTCCTAAACCTGCATAGGAGACAAGATCATTTTTAAATGGGTAATAAACCACCATATAATGAAATGTTTTAATATATAGTTATTAAAATAACTATATAATATAACAAAATCATCCAAAACACATGGTTTCAGGATCGACGGCTACAAACCCCACTGAGCCATTTAAAATTGCATATATCGCAACCATATTATACACATATATATATATATATATATATATATATATATATATATATATATATATATATATATATATATATATTGGGATCGACGGCCACAACCTCCACCGAACCCTCCCCAATGGTCGCGCCCATATATAAATGACATATTTTATATGCCGCATATATCACTGCGCTGATCACTGATTGTAACATCACCGATGTATGTATTGGCATAACTCCGATTAGGGCGTCGATACCTCTGCCGTGCCGACTGCCGATAGGTGCGATCGTCGATATGAATATTGGCGACATCCTGGATATCACGGTGATTAATATGCCGATGTGATCACCGATATGATCTAGGCAAAACCTTATATTGGGCGGTGATATATGTGCTAATGCCCCTTTGTTGTGGGGAAAAATGCCTATGCAGGACGATCCTATCCACCTAAGGTGTGACAGCGCCTTAGGAACAAACGAATACAGCTATTATGACTTCTTCCTTTATGAAATGTGAAAGAGGGGAGATCGGCAGACTTACCATTGTCTTGCGGTTGTCCCTCGAACTAGATCCTCTTCTCTTTGTGTGTCCACAGCTACTTGTCTCCTCACTTGCTCAAGAGAACAGCTACTTGAATCCCACGAGATCACAAGAGAACAACTACCTGTGACAAGAGAACAGCTACTTGCAACAAGAGAGGAACACAATGCAAAGGCAAATATACATATTCATAAATGATTCAGGATTAGAAGTAAATAAAATACACTAATGCAATCATACAAAATACATCAGCATATAGGAAAGAATCAAGATAGATTTATTGATAAGTAACAGGGTTCAGGAAGAGATACAACCCATAGGGCTCCAATCCAGCATCTCCTTCCCAGCAGAATGGAATTCCTTCTTCAGCTCCCTTCAAAGCATTAAGCACCCAATGTTTCTAGCCACAAACCAACAACAATTCTTTGCAATCACAAAATTCCAGCCTTTAGATCCCATGGAGGAGAGATCCATATATAGATGTTTGGAGAGAGGATGAGTCAGCTTGAGATCTGACTAGTGTCCTCTCCCTCTCTCAGTTCTTGAGTCCACTTGGAGGTTCTTGCTTCCACTTGGAGATTTGGAACCTATTACTCATCACCAGTCGAATTCCTTGATGCAAGTGTCATTTTGGAAGCTTCCTGGGAATTAACACATTGAGGAATGAGCCTGCCACTTGTCCAATTACGCTCAGCGCAGGTAGCCTTTGTTGGAGTTGACATTCAACGCAGGTAGAAAGTGGAGCAGTTGACATTTAGCGCAGATGCTCAGTGGAGCAGTTGACATGATCCAAAATTGGCTTGTTTTTGAGTGTTTTCAGGTGGAGAACTTCTGTGAATTGCTGTGGTTAGTTGGCCTTGTTCCTCTAGGGGTAGGAACAACATGTTTAGGGACTTTGGATCCCTTAGATTATGGACATTTCATCTCGAAGCTGTAAAGCACAAAAATGTCTATAAAAGTTGCCCCCTAAAGTATGAGGCCGTTTATCGGGTGAAATGCTTTATCCAGGAGGGTCCGTAGTTCATCCATCTGCTGGGAGGAGACCTGTAATAAAATACAATACCATACATTATGATTCATACTGCTTTCATGATCTAGCTGAGGCGGGCATTCCCATGCTCAACTTTATAAATTCATTTTTGTACATAGAACAGACGATCGTCTGGTGGTAGACTGATAATTTTGGCGAAATTATCATCCTTTGAGTAGGATGATCATCTGCTGCAATGATGTACATGTCAAATGTCTTTATCTTTCCTGAATATATATCGCAGCCCGGATGGATGAAACTAGATCCGTGGTCTTCAAACTCGTTCAATCTTCACTCTAAGTACAAGTCAATCCATGTGAGAATTGCGCTGAAGTCGAACATGGAAAGACATCGCTTGATTATCGGTCAATGATGTAAACCGTTAACAAGCGCGAGAGGAATCACTGATAATGATAATTACCCTCAAGGTACTGCAGTACAATTTACGTGGTGTGAATAAAGGACTTGGCGTCGAACACCACGCAAAATCTTCTGGTCGAAGTTTATTGATGTATACCTATCGCCGGAAGTGAGAAACTTGCCATTGAGGCATGCAAGCTTCAAAGTACTGAAGGGGGTGTTCCTAGATCAACTTCTTGGATAATGAGCTGATGTCGACAAGAAGCGATCCGTCACAGGAGGGCCTTGATGAATCCCACATTAGTGACACGGAATGGAGCTAATCATTTTAATGGAGGTGAAAACGATCTGTGACATATGATTCAGGGTGGCGGTCATGAATGGATGAAGGATAATGTATGGCAGTGGATGGGACCCGGTTGACTCTTTCTGAACGACTTCTCTTGAACATATGGCGACGCTGATGCGATGGATCGGTAGCATTACCCCAAATATGGATGGTATGGCGAGACCATGGTGATGTGACCGGTGAATGAAACAACCCAACCCGATTGTGATACGGAGGAAAAGTGTCATGTTCAAGAGCGACCTGCTACCATCAAAGTTTTCTTGATTTTTCCCAATTTTTCCCCAGTCATTGCTGACCAGTACCTCTTTATTTTTGTCAAGCTTGAGGAGGATAACATATGCTTGTTCTATAACCTGCCCTTCGGGCAAGCCGATCACTATGTTTTAATGAGCCTAGCGATAGGGAAACTCGTTCTCGTCTAAAGACAAGTTTTTCGCTATTTAATAATTTTAACGAGTCTAACGACAAGGATAACTCAGTTCTTTTCATTTTTAGAGAGTCTGAAAAGATACATAAAGTTAACTCCAAAATTCCTTTTTCATCATCTAATCCCTTAAGTCCGAAAAAGTATAAAACAATACAGAAGGGATGAGTTTTAGATAATTTTAACGAGCCGAATAAAACAAGCGCTCGACCTTTTTGTGAAATAATCCCTCAGGTCCAAAAAGATTAAAATCTAAAGGAGGGATAGCTCTTCCTATCCTTTAACGAGCTGGAAGGCCAAAACTCGGCAATATTTTCATATTTTACGAGTCAATTGAAAAGAGCTTAAAGAAGACTCGTCTTTTGAGGAACGAGTGATAAATAGGGATAGCAACTGATTCCAGGTACAGGTTGGAATTTTCCAATCATGGCAGTGTCACAAGGATGGCTAGTTGGAATCACTCTTCGCAGCTGTTCCTCAAAATGGGTAAACAATCATATGGGGGTGAACAATTGGCCAAATGAAAAGTGGAGGTGGCAGGTGCAAACACGACCAAGGTTTTTATGGCTGATAAATTTATGATCACAGTGGTTATTTACCGGGATAGGTTCATTTTTTAGATAAAAATGAGCTTAAACACTGGAGGAAACTCTGCTCACTGCTTATATTTATTTTTTAATGAGCATGAAGACCGCATTAAAAATGCTCGAATCTTGCGTTTATTTTTTAATGAGCATGAACTTTATGCTAAAACTGCTCGATTACCCAGTCATAAGATAAGAGTGTCTCATGAAAGATCCCATTTTTTATAGAGCTTGCGCCTTACCAAAGCTATGCTCCCTCTCCTTTCTTTATGCAAGTTAGGAAATGACTAACCCAAAAAACAGATAAATAACCGCTCTTTGCTTGCACTCTAAAAGGTTTGCATGCCCCCAGGTATAAAACAGAGTTTCAAGGTTACCTCTACTTACCCTCCGCCAAAACATTTGTTTTAATCGAGAGAGGCTTACCTCTTTCAGGTTACCCAAAGATTGTCTCGTTACTCTTTCAAACAAAACACTTCCTCGGCAATGTCTACCGAAATAGACATGGGTGAATGACTGCTGCCAAACACGTAACTTTGACAAAAGAATCATATTCTAGAACAACCCCTCTTCCATCCACGGACGGGGTACGGACTAATCATATTCTCCCGCGGAAACCTACCCTATACCCAAAGTTTCCCTGCCGAAGCAGGCCAGGATGCATGCCCCCTGGGTTCCAGTCATATCCTCCCGGATTACTCGCGCTCATCAGGAGGACGGACCGTGGGTTGAGACACTTCTTGCGTGAATGGACCATTTAGGGATCGTACATGACTATTTGCGATGTGTGATCTGGGAAACGAAAGTTGGTCTACGAGCTTGACCATTCTTCCTCCATGCGGAAAACACATTACTCTAAAGAGTGAGGAGACTACAGCTCCCATGCAATATATATAGTCTCGTCCAAGGAGTAGGTTATAATCCAAGGGTCCTTGAACAACCATCACGTTCATTTGAACGGTCTTCCCTTTCAATGTTACAGGCACATTGGGGAGGATCCCTAAAGGTCGACTGGTTCCTTTATCAAAACCTGATAGATTTCTCATCTCAGGTAAGAGTGCTGGCGAACCAAGTGCTCTCCAAGCAATAGAGGAAAGGATACTCACATATGCCCCCTCATCAATGAAAGTGCCAGCCACTACCATTCTGTATATTTGACAAATAATCCTGAATGGTATACTGGCTGGCAACCGGGGTCTGCCTAGTTGGTTCCAATCAAAGGACACAACCAGGTTGCTTGGTGGTGGGACCGAATATACGGCCGGATAACACTCTGATGAACTTCCTTCCTGCGATAAAGGAATGGTGGCATTGCCCCTTGATCATCAAAGTCAGTGCTGATGAAGAGAATCTGGACGGTGTCGTCTTGATTCTCCTCTATGATGGTGTCATTCGAAGATGGAACCTCTGAAGGCAAAACCAGGTCAACTGCCGTATCAGCCTTTTGACTTTCGTCAAGCATGGATCCAGATGGTTCATCTTCAATGACAAGTGCTTCGGCTGACCACCTGGGCAGGTCAGCCGGATTCTCAACTAGCGAGGGACTTGGCAAGAGTTTTTGATATCCAGGAGGGAGATGCACTCGTAAAATCGGGCGATCTTCCAGAACTACTTTTGCCTCATCTAAGAAGGGACAACGGTGGATGGAGTGATCGCCTTCACACAGTCTGCAGGGAAATTTAGCTCTCCCGCTCTGTCCTAGAGCTTCACTCCCACTATTCGACGGTGAGCAGTCAACATGGCTATCAGAGGTCGACGCTACCGAATTGTGCAAACGAGGGGACCAGTCTCTTAGTATCCGCGGGATACAGGGACAATCTCTATGGAAGTGGTCTCCCTTGCATATGACGCATGGCGATTTAGGCCTTACGAGTGCAGTGTGTGGATTTTTGTTAGATGACACTTGTTTGCCCCCAGTCGCCTTAGGCTCCTTCTTCTTCTCTTTCTTCTTCTTCTCCTTCTTCTCCTTAGGAACTTGGTTTTTAATTCGACCAGTTCCGTCAAGCGAAGAGGAAGGAGGGGAGGAAGATGAAGTGGAAGGCTGGGAGGCAACTCTTGTCTGATCTAACAGTTGACTCGATTGTTTAGGAATTGTCGTATTCTGAACGAAATTGGTTGAAAAGAGCTAAACTGGTAGGCCAATTTTCAGTCCTGGAAGCGACAATGTGGCCATGTGGGGCGCACCAACATCTCCCCAAGAGGAGAAGCGACTAGGATTTCCACCCAAGGGAACTCCTTGGTTGGTGTGCTCCATATTTTCAACCTAAAGATCAACGCAGGATTAAAGGGTGATTGTTCCGTTTAAAATAAATTGTTAACGACGCTTTTAGACACAACTTGCTTTTTCAGTTTTAAAGAGTCGAGAAAAAGCTAAAGATGACTCTAGTCTCCTTCGATGTTTTAACAAGCCCGAAGTGACAAATGCTTGGATGGAATTTTTCTATTATAGAGTCTGAAAAAGGCCAAAAGAAACTGCTCTGGAGATCTAGGCAGAGGGTGTGCCAAACTTTTCGCAAAACCACAGAATACTTTTTACGGTACGGGTGGTCAATCTTCGTGAATGCTGTGTTCATTGCATTGCGATCAGTAGGGCGGCCGACACGGCTTCCTAAGGATAAAAGATATATGCCTATAGGGGTCTCCCAATATATACGCGACGGTACGTGGGAGCACAATCCGTATTAGCGCTATCGTCTCTCAGGAGGAATCACCCACCTTCTTCGAGATCAACAGTCACTATGCTTAACAGCACCGGAACACGTCTCTAGCCTAGACCTCTATGTTGTGCATTATGTTACAAAGCATTGTTAGGTTCATTCAGTTTATTTTAGGTTGATCTTTTTAAAGTTTGCCTTTCAAGGTTCACCACGAGATGTATGATACAAATTCCTAAATGCAGTCTAAGATGATAAGCAAGCTTTATTATCTTTCAACTTTGAAAATCCTAGTTACTAAGGGAAAAGAATAACATTATCTTTTCTCAAAGAGCAATCAGCACACTCTAATGCACTTTCCCTAAATCCAACATGAAAACTATCAAATGAAAAATGCACAATGCAGGTGTTTGTTTTCAACTTTCTTAGTATAAATGCCTACAAAGAAAGCTTTTTGCACAACTTTGAATTTGCTTTTGAAATGATCAATACAAACAAGCTTACTCTCTCGAAAACAACAAGGGTAGAAGAGATTATAATCACTTTGCTACTTTCGAAATAAAGACTTGTTTTGACACTTAAAAGACACAAATTCAAACCACTAAGCAAAAGTAAATCTATAATCAATCTGCAAACAGCCAATGAACTCTCTTCTAAGACCACAATCGATCAGATCTGAATCAAAGGCTACAGGATGACTACTTTACTCATGCAAAGGAAGACTGTAAATGACGCCACAAACACATAAAAAAATTCACAATATTTTTGTACAAAAAAGAGGCGGAATCTAAGCAAAGAAAAGGCTTATCAAACTGGTACCTATGCTGGTTAAAGGCTGCAAAAAATAGAGATCAAAACAATGCAACAGAGGAAAAAGAACCCCAGCTGCACAAGGCCAAACTGGTTCAGCGCAGGTCTAACACTGTCAGTTTGACATTCAGCGCAGGCAGCCTTCACGGGACCTGCGTTGAAATGCAGACTGCCTCCACAGTGTCTGTGCTGAAAGGAGAAACTCTCGTTTCCCTTGGGTTCTGTGTCATAAAATGCTCAAAAATCAACTGTTTCAGGCCAAATCAGAAACACAAGCAAGGTATAAACAGAGGGATGCTTTGAGAGGGTACTAAAGACTATCACAAGGATCATAAAATCATTTGTGGATCTAGTTTAGATCATAGACAAGTCCAACAACTGGATCAAAGCAGCAACTTTTACTTTGCATCCGGGAAAGATGCAGTTCAATAGTTGTTG
This sequence comes from Pinus tabuliformis, assembly GCA_031772625.1. Lineage (NCBI taxonomy): Eukaryota > Viridiplantae > Streptophyta > Pinopsida > Pinales > Pinaceae > Pinus > Pinus tabuliformis. The sequence continues at coordinate 556,692,903 of CM062806.1, forward strand.
TCAAGTCTATGAAGTAAACAAATGACGGAAACACAAATGAAATGAATAAACAAATTGTCCCCAGCGGAGTCGCCAATTTGTTGTGGGGAAAAATGCCTATGCAAGACGAACCTATCCACCTAAGGTGTGACAGCGCCTTAGCAACAAACGAATACAGCTATTATGATTTCTTCCTTTATGAAATGTGAAAAAGGGGAGATCGGTAGACTTACCGTTGTCTTCCGGTTGTCCCTCGAACTAGATCCTCTTCTCTTTGTGTGTCCACAGCTACTTGTCTCCTCGCTTGCTCAAAAGAACAGCTACTTGAATCCCACGAGATCACAAGAGAATAGCTACCTGTGACAAGAGAACAACTACTTGCGACAAGAGAGGAACACAATGCAAAGGCAAATATACATATTCATAAATGATTCAGGATTAGAAGTAAATCAAATACACTAATGCAATCATACAAAATACATCAGCATATAGGAAAGAATCAAGATAGCTTTATTGATAAGTAACAGGGTTCAGGAAGAGATACAACCCATAGGGCTCCAATCCAGCATCTCCTTCCCAGCAGAATGGAATTCCTTCTTCAGCTCCCTTCAAAGCATTAAGCACCCAATGTTTCTAGCCACAAACCAACAACAATTCTTTGCAATCACAAAATTCCAGCCTTTAGATCCCATGGAGGAGAGATCCATATATAGATGTTTGGAGAGAGGATGAGTCAGCTTGAGATCTGACTAGTGTCCTCTCCCTCTCTCAGTTCTTGAGTCCACTTGGAAGTTCTTGCTTCCACTTGGAGATTTGGAACCTCTTACTCATCACCAGTCGAATTCCTTGATGCAAGTGTCATTTTGGAAGCTTCCTGGGCATTGACACATTGAGGAATGAGCCTGCCACTTGTCCAATTACGCTCAGCGTAGGTAGCCTTTGTTGGAGTTGACATTCAACGCAGGTAGACAGTGGAGTAGTTGACATTCAGCGCAGATGCTCAGTGGATCAGTTGACATGATCCAGAATTGGCTTGTTTTTGAGTGTTTTCAGGTGGAGAACTTCTGTGAATTGTTGTGGTTAGTTGGCCTCGTTCCTCTAGCGGTAGGAACAACATGTTTAGGGACTTTGGATCCCTCAGATTATGGACATTTCATGCTCGAAGCTGTAAAGCACAAAAATGTCTATAACACCCTTCCAACTGCCAACCGTCGATATTCTGGGAACAGTGCGCCAATAAGGTGTTAAATGCTGGGTTTAAGGGGTAGGCCACCCAAAGCGGAACCGACCCCTATTTCAACACATTTATGGGTTAAAATAATTTATATATGGAAGAGGCAGGATTTTATCCCCCGACCTCTCCTCAATGACCCCTATTATTTACCATTAGGCCAATGACCTATTCATTGGAGAATCCACTAATGAGTTTTATTTAAACTCAGTGTTTTCACCTCTGCACACAGTTCGAGGAGGAGAGAGATTGCAGGAATGAATTTCAAGGTAGAATGAAAGCATATATTTCAAGGCAGTAAATTAGTTAATATTTCAATGCAAGAACCATGAAGTCTGCAGGTGGGCAAAATTCTCACTTTGTCAAAATTTGACAAGTTTTATATGGTTTTTACACCTCTCATTGCCATGAACACAATGGTGATGTTCGTTTCTTCATCAAAGGTCTGAATTTTCTAGTCAGTTCTAGAATTTACGTGGAACCATGATTTCAACAAAAATAGGGAGCAGAACCATGAGCCATGAAATTTTCCCGAGGTAAAATTTTGACATTTCAGAATATAGTCAAGTTTATACTTGTTTTTCATGGTTTTCCCAACGGATCACAATGGCAAGACCAAATTTTTCATTTGAGTTGTAGATTTATAGTGCATCCATAGAACAGAAACTTTGAGGAATCCAGGGGAATCTATAACATTCCTTGAGCCAGAATTCTCAACTTCTCAGAATTCGGATTTTGGATAGTCAATTCAGCACTACTCGATGCCACAAGTTTGAAGGTGGCTTTAGATTTCTTATTATCTCATTTCTTATTCTAGTCACTTTTCCAAGTGCCAGTGTAGATGTCCACATTCATGTGTGAGCAACCATATTCATGAGATTGATTCCATGACAACAATGATCCAAGCAGCTTCAGCAGTGAGACATCCACTTCTTCAGATGGCCCTTGGTTGTGAGGTATATTATGTGTTCATGTACTTCTTCTTTCTGCATTATGTTGTACAGATCCATGATTGATGTTGATGCAAGATCTTGTTTATTACATGTTGTCATGATTCCTTGCTTGATTTGATGCGGAATCTTTCTATGTGATGTACTTTTTGTCATAAATATTCATGTTATGCTTTGAGATCCCTTATTGTATGGTTTTGGGATACTCTTGTTGTCGTCATGGATGTGTTTTTATTTTACATCCCTTTTGTGCCATGTTGGCGGGATGCGTACCATGCTTGTTTTTGTGTCATGCTGATATGAGTCTTTTGATTGAGAGTTCTAGTTGTGGAACATATCTTAGAGCCACTCCTGCGTGAGGACATTCTTCCTTGTATGATCGGGACATCATCTTTGTGTACATCACCTTATTGACAACACTTAATGTAGTGGTCTACACCATCTTGACATCAGGGCCCGAAGACGTAGTCCCTCCTGGATGAACTCCATTATCAACGGCTTTTGTTTTCATGTGCTGATGATTGTTATGTTCCTCCTCTTTACAGTTTGCAGATGTATTTGTTAATGTTCTTTTAAAATGAAATTTTAACACATCATGAAAATAAAAGGTCTTGGAAAGGTCCTTCTTCACACCCAAACCTGGATCACACATAGATGGTCTATTGTTGACAAAATACATCAATGAACCTATCAACTTCCTATATAGTGTGGGATTCACTAGTTCACATTCGAACACAATCAAATTCTTCAGATTGGTGATCATAGGTGTAGACATAGTCATGCATTTCTCCATCTTGAATCTATAACAACGCTCATGAAAATTCCATGTAACAAAAGTTAATAAAGGAATAATTAATAACCACGGTTGATGGGACACTTGTTCCAAGCTGAATGTTGGGCAATACATCCTAGGGGGTGTTCATTTGGTTTATTATGGATAAGGAAATTGGTAAAGGCAATTACTAAGGCTTTGGAAAGGAAAAATGGAATTTTTGGCACATTTATTTATGAAAATAATGGAAAATAGGAGAAAAGGAAGGTGAAAGGTCATAGGTTAAATGTGAGGATGAAAATGAAGGAAAATAATCGAAGATGAAGAAAATAGAGGCTTCATTCATAAAAAAGATTCTGAGGATCAGTCGGTAACCTTTTTAATGTTTTTTTTTGGATCTCTCTCATTATTCTCTCTCTCACTCTTGGACACTTATAATTTGCTTGAAGCATTTTGGCATCGGAGAAAGAGAGGAAAATAAGGAAAGAGCAAGAAAAGAGCAAGCAGGGAACAACATGATCAAGCAACTACATCACAATTCATTGCAGGTATCGATTTGCATGTGTATTTTCCTTGCTCAATTTTGCATGTGATTCTTTTTTATCATAGCATTTGTTTTTCCAGGTGTAATATTGTTCTCGTCCTAGCCTTTCCATTTCTAGATAGCCATGGTGTGATGGGGTTCTCATGTTTTGGTTGAGCTGGATTTCCATATGGATTCGAAGCTAAGTGGGGTGGATATCCGAATGATAGAGCACATGGGCTAGTGGTCCCTGAACTGAACTATCGATCATGATAAAGCCACTAGCCTAATGACCCTTCAGCCGGGTTGGTGGTTACAGTGAAACTAGGATTGTGTTGCCTCAGTGGGTCTAGGAATCCTTACTGGTGAATGACAGGATATACAGTAAAGCCCAGAGGTGGTTTGCTCTTCGTTGGGCCTAGTAATCTCGGGTTTGGGATATGTGATAAAGCTTAGAGAGTGGGTCTCAATTTAGGGCCTAATGGTATCGGTTTGGATTGAAGTAAAGCATGAGAGACTAAAACAAGAATATTCCTCACGATGTAGGTGGATAAATCTTGTGGAATCGATGCTTGTTTGGCCTAGTGACCAGGTGGAGATCACGGTAAAGCATCATAACATGTGTTCATTGTGTTGGCCTAGTGATCTGGGATGGATTACAATAAAGACTCATTTCTATTGATGAGGGTGAGGTGGTTTAGCCTTTGTATTCCCTAGTTGGTTCTTTTGGTTTGAGACCCACATTCATGCTTGGAATATGGAACGGGGGTGAATGGATGAAGAGATATTTGGCTCAGCTATTCTATGGTCGAGTGAAGCATGGTAATCCCATATCCAGTTGGTTTATTGTATCCTTTCATGAGAAATTTTGATTTTCATGTGTAAATGTATTCATGTATATGTGCATTTTATTGCCGATATACTTATGATATTTTTGTCCCTATTATGTTGGTTATATGTAAGTTTTATGATAGCAGTTATGTATGGATCTCAACATGTTTTTACTTGTAAATGAATGGATAATGTATCTATGGCCTAATAGATGATAATGCAACAAATGACATCAGGGAATAATGGTTCATAGTGATTCTTAGATAAGTATGAGATCCCTGCACTTCATTATGTTTTTTACCCCTGTAGGTTACATGTTGATGATATGTTTGATGAAGTGCCTGACATGGCTAGTAGGGGTATGATTAAGGTCTTATTCAACTTATTTTTTTTGCATCATTGTTTCGTTGTTATTTGACTGTTCCTAAGTTATCATTCCATTTATGGTAGTGACTTGGGCTCTAGGTCTGAAAAAGTGGCTCAAATCCCAAGGTCAGTGGCATAGCACTAACAAATTTAGTCTCGGGTCGATGGTAGGAAATCCTATGAGAGCGACTTTGGGTTTCTGTATGCTCTATTTACTATAGCTTGGGAGTGACAGAGGCCTAAGATGTCCAGACCGTCAATGGGACACAGGGACAGGATGGCTGAGTGGTTGACATGTCTCCTGAGGGTTTTGTTTTTGATATCGATAGGTTTTTTTATGTGTTCCATTGACTCCACTTCCTTAAGGTCACATAGGAGGCCGAATCCAATCATAGTAGCCTTGTGTCACATGTTTACCTTGTTGGCATGGTTACCTGGGTAGATGTGGGAGGAGGATATTACAGAGTAGTATCAGAGCATGGTTCACCCCTTGGACTGGATGGGTTGTGTGCGTTGGTCATGAATGCATGTAAGTTGCATGCGTGTCCCTTAAACGTGCATTCCACGTGCTTGTTACATTTTCTTAATGATTGATTATGGTTGAAGGTTGTCATGGAGAATTTGATGTGTATTTTGTAGATTACATCGTCATGAGTATATGACTGGTTACATATTGTTACATGTCGCTTACATGTTGATTTTATGTCACCTACTTACATCCTTGTATGTTAGCCTAAATTCTTGTAGGTTTGATTACATGTGGTAGTATTGTAGGTTGATTATAAGAATTTCTCACTTATGCTCGACTACACGTGTCTATGCGTATGTGTTGACACCTTATCCTTGTGATTGGGTGAAAATAAAGAAGAAATATGAAGAGTCATGGGGAGATGAATTGAACAGTCTCTCCCTCATGTATATAACGAAGACCTACCTGATGGAATAACACACGAATCATTTTTTCTTTATGGAGTTACTGCCTAGCCTGACATGGTATCAGAGCCAGCTCCTTTTTTTAGCTCTTATGTCCCTTGTAACTACCTATTCTGCTCTCCATATAATTAGCCATTCCTCCATACAATTATCTGCCCATATAATTAGCTGCTCCTGACACTCCTTCTGCTGCTCCTCCATATAATTAGCTGCTCCTGACACTTCTTGCACTGCTCCTGCATACAATTAGCACAACTCTAGACAAGAGAGGACGACTGCCAATGTCAGTCATGCTTGCCAGGTTTTTCTCCACTGTCGCAGCCTCTCTTAAAGGGCCAACACCACTTGGGTTTGTAGGTGACAATTCATTTTTTTTCACTGTCCTGCACAAAGGTTCTCGCCAGGGGATTCCTAGATGGGTTTTTTGGCTTAGGATTTCTAAGCGTGAGTGCTTCCTCCTTAGGGTTTGCCTGCTTAATTTTTTATGGTCCCCTCAATTGCGTTTCATAAACGCATAGTTTGTTTTTGCTTGCCACTTGCATGTCCAAGGTCGTCGACCTTTCTTTTAGTTAAAGATCTCTACAGCTTTAAACAGCTTAGAAGCTAATTCGAATCCCATTCAAATTGTAACCCCACAAAAGAAATGGCACTGTTTTCAGGAATTCGACGTGTGCCCTGAGGGACGTCGACTGTTAGTCTCCCAAGCTCGAAGGGTTCGTTGTTTGGCGCGAGGTCTTCGCTCATTGGCCTGAAGAATGCTGTTGCATGATGCTTTGAAGTTTCTCATATAAAATAGGCCTAAGTTCACGAGATTTGAAATTTTTTGAAGTGCTCCTCATTGTTGTTTTTCTTCTCTGCATCGGTGTATGGTATACTTTTCAAAACTGCATATGATATTGATATCAAAGGAGATGAATCCGACATGAATCTTGAGTGATAGGTGGAGTTGAGTGCTACTTGTAGTGTGGATATGTCATGTATTGTATTGAAGTTTTATAGTATATATGTTTAGATTAGATTGGTGAAGACCAAATTCAGATAGCTTTGTTGCCTTTTCATGTAAAACAATTCAAGAACGTTGCAGGAAAATTATGAGGATAAAATTTGAATTTTTTTTGGAGAATTCATAGGTGATATATGTTTTATATTTTCATTAAAGACAAAGATTGTACTTGGAGAAAATGCCCTTTTGAAATGTAAAAAAAATAAAAAATGACCACCAGAAGTACAATTTTACTGTATATTGGTAGAAGTATTTTTCTATCAGAAGAAGTTTTGTTTTTTTACAGAATGCATTCAATCATATCCATGGTGGGAATAGTTCTCACTGGCAAGGAGAACTATCATGAATGGTCCTGAATGATAAAACACACCCTTATTTTCAATGAGTTGTGGATAGTAGTGTGTGTCGGAGACAGAGACAATGAACCAGTACAGCCTACCTCAGACAAACAGCTCGTCATTTGGGAAAACAAGAACAGCAAAGCTTATGCATTAATCGCAGCATCTGTAAATGAAGAGGTGAGTCGACGTATTTCATGATATTCAACTACCTTTGAAGCCTTACAAAAGCTGAAAGAACTCTATGACTCACATTCTACACTTGAAGTTGTTCAACTCATGATTAAACTCTTCACTCTTGAACTGCAAAATAATGATCCTCTTGCTCTTGCATTTGAAGTAAAGTCTATAATGCATGATATCAGATCCACTAAGGTTAAATTGGATATTCCTCTTATCGCTTTTCTCAAGGCACTTTATCGTACTTACTCCAATTACCTTGAGTCATTGCAAGAAAATGGAAATCTCAAAGATATAACCTTTGACTCTCTTGTGAAAAAGTTCGCTGAAAGAGAGAAAGATTTTCGAAAGAAGACTGCCCCTAAATATTCTGAAGAGGTTGTGTGCCTTGCTCATAACGAAAAGCATCCTAATCAAGATTCTACAAGAGGAAGAGGTGGTTGAAGAGGAAGAGGAAGATATTTCAAAGGCAGGCGGGGTAGATATTCTCAAGGAGAAAAGGCAGATTCGCACTGCATACACTACAAAAGAAATGGATCACATGATGCCTCTACATGCAGGCTACCATGGGACAAAATTGATCAGAAAAGAAACCAACAAAAATGTAAAACTGATGATACAAACAAAGGTAAAGCACATGAATCTGCTCACTATGTTGTGGCACAATGAAACATTAGAGTAAATGAATATTTATTTAATGCTTCACTTGCTTCTTGGAAAAATGATTGGTTTCTTAATTCAGGAGCAACCTGCCACATGACTCATAAAAAATATTTTTTTTAAGATTTCACTGACAATGTTGATGGAGCAGTATACTTTGCAGACCAATCAAAAATCAAGCCATCAGAGCTTGGCACAATCAGGCTTAAATTGCCTAGTCTTTCAGACTTTCTTCTGCATCATGTTCTATATCTCCCACAGCTCAAGAGAAACTTGCTATCCTTGGTCCACATCCGCTAGCAAGGTCACTCCATTCATATGTCTGATGGCAAGCTTGAGGTAAGAAAAGCATCCGACCACTCACTTGTCATGAGGGGAATAGAAGAAGAAAGGCTTCTCAAGCTGCAAGGAACCTTTGCTCGTACACAACATTTCTCATACAATTCTTATGATGAAGAAGGTACACCTCCATAAATTTTATTATGGGGTGATAGATTTGGACATTTGAACTATGACAGTCTCTGCTTATTGAAGAAAAATGGTGTTGTTGGTTTGCCTACAATTCCTAGGAAACTTAAGCAATGTGATGCTTGCATTCTAGGAAAGCATAGCAAACAGTATTTTCATGATTCACATTCAAGAGCACAAAAAAACTTGAGCTCATTCTTTCAGATTTATGTGGTCCAATGCTTGTTCCTTCTGCAAATGAAAATAAATATATCATGACATTTATTGATGACTATACCAGAATGTGCTCGGTTTATTTATTGAAGAACAAATATGATGCTTTTCAAACATTCAAGAATTTTCATAAATGGATTGAAAATGATGCACAATCTCATATTGGGTTTATTTGCACTAATAATGGAAAAGAATACACATCAAATGAATTTGAAAAATATCTTCGCCAACATGGGATCAAACATCAAACAACGGTGCCTTATAATCCTCAACAAAATGGTGTAGCTGAAAGAATGAATAGGTCAATCTTAAATATGGTACGATCCATGCTCTTCTTCAAAAATGTAAAGATAATGTTTTTCACTGATGTTGTTCTATGTGCTGCATATATAAAGAATAGAAGTCCATCTAATGCTATAAGAAACAAGACTCCATATGAAATGTGGTATGGACATGTTCCTTCTGTAAAGCATCTCAGAGTCTTTGGTTCCAGGTGTTATGCCTTGATAGCAAAGGTACATAGAAACAAACTTGGTGCTAGAAGTCGTAAGTGTATCTTTCCGTGGTATTCAACCACCTCCAAAGCATACCGCCTCTATGATGAAGTAAATAAGAAGTTTGTTGTATCTAGAGATGTAATATTTCTTGAATCGTCCATAACTGATAATGTTGTTGAGCGGAAACTTGATCACTTGGATAGATTCACAAAAGCAAAATCATTTCAAGAATTTTATAATCAGATTCCACATCTTGAAGGGGGGATTCCTATACTAGATCAACGTGTGGAATCTTCTTCTAAAGAACACTCTCCCCCGCATGAAACTCCAACAATGAATGATGCTTTAAGTGATGTAATTGATAGAATTGGGAGACTCAATCTTGATTCAGTCCCAACTCATTCAACGGAGTAGCTTGGACCATCTGAGGAAGGTCCCCCAAAGTGGCTGAGAAAGACACTTGAAAGTGTTCATCCTGATGAGGTTGGAAAGACAGGAACTAGAAATTCAAATTGGAAAAATGGAGGTGATGTGGATGACTCTAATTCACCTGTTGATATGGATGTTTCTTATGATTGTGAATTAAACTTGTCTATAGATTTTGAACCAACTTTCTTCAAAGAAGTTGCTTCTCATAATGAATGGAAAGAAGCAATGCAAAAGGAGTATGATGCCCTCATAAAGAACGTGACTTGGAAGCTGGTTGATCCTCCATTAGTAACCAAACTAATTGGCTGCAAGTGGGTCTACAAGAACAAGTATAAAGCTGATGGCTCACTTGACAAGCACAAGGAAAGGCTTGTGGCAAAAGATTTTGCAGAGAAGGAAGGTGTCGATTAAGAGGATACTTTTGCCCCCACAGCAAAATGGGCTACCATCTAGACACTCTTTGCACTAGCAGCTCGGAACAGTTGGAAAGTCCACCAAATGGATGTAAAAACTGCTTTCTTAAATGGAGATCTAAAACATAATGTTTTTATGTCTCAGCCTAAAGGATTTGCTGTGAAAGGACATGAACATAAAATATGCAAACTAGTGAAGTCCTTGTATGGCCTCAAACAAGCACCACGAGCCTGGTATGAAAAACTAATTGAGCATCTTCTGAAACTCAATTTCAAACATTATGATCTTGATGATGCAACTTTATTTGTCAAGAAAGTTGGCAAAATAGTTGTATATCTTGTGGTATATGTAGATGATATTTTGATTATAGGGAGCAATGAAAGCTACATTGCATCTATAAAGAAGGAATTGGGGAAAAGTTTGAAATGACTGATATAGGCTATGTTCATTACTATCTTGGCATTGAAGTAACCCAACATCCGAAGTCCATATTTATTTCTCAAAAGAAATATATTGGATATATGTTTAACAGGTTTGGCACAATAGAGTGCAATCCTCTTACTACTCCAATGGAACAAAAGTTAAAGCTCACATCTATTGAAGGAAAAGAATTTGAGGATGCAACAAAGTATAGACAGCTTGTAGGAAGTCTCAACTACCTAACTACTACCAGACCAGACATTCCGTTTGTTGTTGGAATCCTCTCCAGGTTTATGCAAAAGCCTTGTGAGGGCCATTGATCTGCTGCAAAAAGAGTTCTAAGGTACTTGAAGAGAACTCAAGACTTTGGAATCAGGTATACACAGGTGGATGACTTCAACTTGATTGGATACTCTGATTCAGACTTCAATGGAGACAAAGAAACAGGGGTATCTACTTCAGGATACGCTATGAGTCTTGGATTAGGAGCTGTCTCCTGGAGATCACACAAACAATCAGTTCCAACAGATTCCACAACAGAAATAGAATACGTGGCAGCAGCTGAAGCAACAAAAGAAATTGTGTGGCTCACGAAAATTCTTGAAGATTTGCAGGTAAAACAAGTACAATCAACTCCACTCATGATTGACAATACCTTTGCAATAGAGTTGGCCAAGAACCCAAAGTTCCATGATCGAACGAAGCACATCAATACTAAATATCATCTGATTCAACATCATGTTGAGGCCAAAACAATACATCTCCGTCATTGTTCCACAAATGAGCAAATTGTAGACATCTTCACCAAAGCGCTTGGAAGAGAAAAAATTGAACGATTTGGAATAATGCTTGGACTCACCAACATCCCTTCAGATTAAAGGGGGGAATGTTGACACCTAATCCTTGTGATTGGGTGAATATATGTAAATAAATAAATAAGAAATATGAATAGTCATGGGGAGATGAACTGAACATTCTCTCCCTCATGTATATAATGAAGACCTACCTAATGGAATAACATACGAATCATTTTTTCCTTATGGAGTTACTACTTGGCCTGACAGTATGCGTAGTTGATTTGACACTGCTTAAGCATGTTGATGGTTGCATGTGGCAATGTGTACAATGGAGTAATGTTTTTTTTCATGAATGGTGTCATAGCATGCGTTGTTGATATGGTCTTGCATTTATGATTGGTCCCTAGCTAGAATGATGTTTATGCGTTGATGCAGTTACTTGTTATATATATATATATGTTTTTACGATTATGCTATGCATGTATCATGTTGATTTGATGACCTTTCAGATGAGGTATCCTTCCCAAACTATACTAAGGTATGTTGATGTATTTTTATTTGGTTTATCTGACATATTATGCATTGCAAGAAAGAGACCAAATTACTAGCAAGGTGGTAGACTACATAGAATCTCCCTATGAATAATATGAGCAGCGTGGTGTGTGGCACTCTTTTGATTTGGAAGATACATTGAGAAGCTTGAAGGAGGAGATAAGGAGTTGTTAGATAGATAATGATCGAACCATACAGGCACAAGAGAAACACGAAAAGGTTAATGTATACTCCTTCAAAGTTTTTCATACTTGTAGCGACAAGGGCCGCTTCAGATCAGCCATGGAGATGACTATAGAATTAATCGGGCATATGGAAGTAGGTCTCCTGGTAGACAGAGGTTAGATGTATTTGATATGGTGAGAGATGATAGTTTATTGGACACTCTAGATAGAAAAGGTGATGAGCACAGGTATAATTTTTTTTTGGTTCTGATAGACATCATGGTCGTCATCGCGGTCATCCTTACATGAGGAATGATAGGGGATAATTTCTAGATGAGTTTAAGAAAGCGAAGCCACCTAATTTTGATGGAGATTTGAAGAAGTCAGAAGATGTGTAGGCATGGATACTTGGGATGAAAAAATCCTTTGAGTTGCATGAGTACACAGATAACATGAAGGCCAGAGTAGCAATCTTCGGCTTGGAAACTAAGGAAAACTTTTGGTGAGAAGATGTTAAGTGGCTCAGAGACATCAGGACAGATGATTTGAGTTGGCAGGAGTTCAAGAGGCTTTTCAAGAAGAAGTACTTTTTAGAGAGGTACTACAACAGTAAGGCCAAAGAATTAAATGAGCTAAATATGGGATCAATGATAGATGAAGAGCACACGACCAAGTTTCTGGAGCTGTTGACTTATGTACCGTATCTTATCGATGAGAAGGATAAATTTCAATGGTTGTTAGTGGTTTTCCATTAAATTTTAGAGATCGAGTTGAGCATGATGAACCTTGGTCAGTTGAGAATGTTATTGGGAAATTGAAGAATTTTTATTAAGAATCAAAGTGTAAGAATGAATCTCAAGAAGGATGGATGATCCAAATTTAAATAGGAATGAAACAATTTACAGATATCAGCATAAATACAAAGATGCAACAAAAATAACACCTCATTTCATTAATATCAAAGACTGAAATATGCTTACAAACAGAATGGAAACAAGACTAGCTCAAGCGATGGTAGCTTATCTCTGAGAAGAGATGTGGCAGCTACATACCTCTAAGCTATGTTACAATGAGGCTCAAAGGTGTATTTATTATTGAAAAACATGAGAAAACCATAAACAACAAAAACCCTAACCCTAGGAGATGTAATTCCAAGAGTTTGTGGGACATGTTGGGGTTAGTTGGGTAGCCAACTTCTTAGGGTCATAACTTGGTCATATTATCTCTGTTTGGTGTGTACGATACATTGTTGGAAATTTATCTCTGAGTAGTACAAGTTTAGCTACAGGCACCTACATATGGCTATGGGCCTACAACATACCTCAAAAAAGAGTTGTTTAGGGGGTAAAAAATTCTCTAGAAGTTCAGGACCCGAAAAACTACTAAAAATAGTAAATGATGAAATAAACAAGGAAACAAATGAAACCAATTGTAGGTCTAGGTGGAATAGGTGGTGGCCAAAAATATCCATTTGGATCAATGGAAGGGAAAAGGCAGAGGTAAAGGTAAATGGAAGCCTAATAGGAGAAGGCCTCAGCATGCAGATGAGAAAAAGAATGTGGCACCACAAAAGAGATTCAATGCAGCTAGACATGGACATGAGTCACAACAACAACATAGACGTGTTGGTATTGGTGGATTGGAGTGTTGGGTATGTGGCAATGAACACCTTAAGACATATTTTCCACACAATCAAGGTGCTAGGCCTCAAATATATGGTGTGAAGGAGGCACAAACTATTGAAGATGCTTGGTAGAGCATTCCTCTTATCTATGCAGTAGTGGACAATAAACAGACATAACACTAGGCATTTATCATTGAGATGGGTGGTAAGCTTTATGATCAAGTTATTTCTATTTTGATTGAACCTAGATTTAATTATAGGTATGTTAGTCCTGACTTGGTGGATAACTGTGGTTTGAGTAAGGAATTGCATGCAGAGTCTTGTTTACTGTAGTTGGATACAGGTATAAAGAAGCGAGTTTATCATTGGGTAAGAGATTTTTCATTTGATTAAAATGGTATGCCTACTGGAGCACATTTGAATGTATTACCGTTGGGATCATACAGTATGTTTTTGTGCATGGATTGGTTGTATCTTCATAGAACAAAGGTAGATTGTTATGAAAAATCCATTGATTTTTTTTAAGGCAATGGACAACCAAGAGTCTTTGAGGGTAAGAAGAAATCTACATCAGTTAGGATGGTGACAACTATGCAAGAAAAGCGTAGCTATAGGAAAGGGTGTATGCTATTTGTAGTGCACATTTATAGTTATAAGGGAAAGGAGGTTGAGGACACAGATGTGTTGAGTAGGTACATAGTTTTCCAGTAGTTTTAGGATGTATTTCCAGAGGACATTACAAAGTTGCCACCTCACAGGGAGGTAAAATTTTCTATTGAGTTAGGGCCAGGAGCAACTCCGCCATCAAAGGCACCTTATAGGATGAGCACACCTGAGTTAGTTGAGTTAAAGCTACAGTTGAAGGAAATGTTGGATAAGGGATACATTAGCCCAAGTGTATCACCTTGGGGTGCACCATTCTTGTTGGTGAAGAAGAAATATGATACTCTTAGATTATGCATTGACTACAAACAGTTGAACAAAGTGACCATCAAGAACAGCTAACCTTTATCTAGGATTGATGACTTTTTCAATCAGTTAAAGGGAGTAGTAATGTCCTCAACGATTGATTTGAGATCTAGATACCATCAGTTACGCATCAAAGAGGAGGAAATTTAGAAGACAACTTTAATGACTAGGTATGGCATTATGAGTTTTTTGTAGTTCCATTTGGCTTAACTAATGCTTGAGCTACATTTATGTCCTTCATGAATAGTGTATTGCATCCATATTTGGATAATTTTGTTATTGTGTTCATTTATTATATACTGGTATATTCTAAAAATGAGGAAGAGCATGCCGAGAATTTAGTAGCAATGTTTAGATTGTTTAGAGAGCATCCATTGTATGATAAGATCAACAAGTTTAGCTTCTTTCAGACTGAGGTACATTAGTTGGAACATGTTGTCTCTAAGGAAGGCATTGTAGTAGATCCAAAGAAGATAAGAGCCATCATGGAATGAGTAGCTCCTAAGAGTGTAGAGAAGGTGAGATCTTTCATGGGCCTCGAAGGCTATTATCGGAAGTTCATCAAGAAATTCTTGTACATTTCTTATCCTATTAAATCATTGCAAAGGAAAGGTAAGAAGTTCAAATAAGCAAAGGAGTGTGAAGTTAGCTTTGATTAGCTTAATAAGTTGTTGATAAATTCACCAGTGCTATAGATTGTAGATCTGGAAAAAGAGTTTGTAGTATGTATAGATGCTTGCAAGAGAGGAGTTGGTGGAGTCCTTAAGTAGGATGAACAAGTGGTATGCTATGAGTCATGGAAACTGAATGAGCATGAGCAGAACTATCTGATACATGATCTTCAGTTAGCAGTGATCATATGTGCATTGAAGATGTGGAGAGACTATCTTCTTTGCAGGAGGTTTGTACTTATGAGTGATCATATTAGGTTGAGATATTTGTTTGACCAACCTAATCTGAATTCCAAGCAGGCTAGATGGTTATCTACAATCATTGAGAATGATTTCGAGATCAAGTACATCAAAGGTAAAGATAGCAGGATGGCAGATGATTTTAGTAGGCAGATACAAGTAAATCACTTGGAAATTATGAGCTCCTATTGGATAGATCTATAGGATAGGATCTTGTAGGAACGTTAGTAGGATGTCAAGTATATCGAGATTGTGCATGGGTTGCAATAAGGTACTAGTATAGGTACAGATGGTAATATAGGTATAGGTATAGGTGAACGCACATGTATAGGTAGTGGTACAGGTATAGCTAGTAGTACAGGTACATGCACAGGTATAGGTATTGGTATAGGTGCAGGTGCACATGGTATGGATTATTGTCTTACAATGGTTGGATTGGTTAGATTCAGCGACAAGATATATGTGCCAGATAGAAGCGAGATCAAGAAGGTGATCTTGAGAGAGTTTCAAGTGAAACCTTATTTAGGTCACCCAATTTATCAAAAGACACTAATGGCAGTGAAGAGATATTATTATTGGTGAATATGAAGAGGGATGTAGTAGAGTTTGTGGCTAGATGTTTTGATTTTTAGCGACTGAAGGTAGAGTGCAAACATTCAGGTCGACTACTACAACCAATAGCGATTCTAGAGTGGAAGTGGGAGGTTATTTCCATGGACTTCATTACAGGGTTACTGAAGATGGTGAGACAACATGATTCCATCACTGTTGTTGTGAAGTCTACATTATTCACTAGTAGTGTGGCACAGGTCTTCATTAGAGATGTGGTCAGATTGCATGGTGTCTCAAAGAATATTATGTCAGACAGGGATGTGAAGTTCACTTCCAAGTTTGGGAAGGATTTATTTACAAATTTGGGCACAAAGTTGGCCTTCAGTAGAGTTTATCATCTATAGATAGATGGAAAAATAGAAAGGACCAACATGATATTGGAGGACATGTTGAGGATATATGTGATGCATCAACAAGGGAAGTGGAAAAAGTATCTCCACTTTGTAGAGTTCGCATACAACTACGATTATGAGAAGTCATTGAGGATGAGTCCTTTTGAGGCATTGCATGGGTAGAGTTGTAATACTCCCATCAGTTCGAGTGATCCAGTTAACGGGGTGTTAATTGAACCAAACATGTTGGTAGACATGGAACATGAAATGCAGGTGATCAAGAAAAATCTAAAGGAAACACAGGATAGATAGAGGATTTATGCATATTGGAACAAGTTGCTCAAGGAGTTTCAGGTTGGGGAATAAGTTTACTTGCACGTCAAACCGAAGAGGAGCTCCTTGCGGATTAGATCATGTGTCAAAATGGCACCACGGTTTTATGGGCCTTCAGTATCATTGAGAGGATTTTGCTAGTAGCCTATCGACTTGCACTGCCTGTGAAAGTGAATGTCCATGGTGTTTTCCATCAAGGAAAATTTTAAGGATGGAAAATCATCTTGAAGTTTGAAAACATTAGCAAATCTCACTAGTCCCTAATATGCAAACTATAAAATGTTAATTGATGTATTTGTAAAATTATTCAAATTTAAAGTTATTTTATATATATTCTCTGTATAATGTTGGCAAATATTAAGATAAAATAAATTTATATTGTAAAATTTGGGTGAACCGTTTTTATAAAAAATGGAAATTGGCGAATAATTTTTTGGAAAAATCAGGGGAAATTAGCCCACCTGCGAATATTAGCCCCTAAAATTTTCCAATTTTTCCATTTACATTGCTTAAGAAGTATGTTTAGGATGTTGATCATGTGATTGACTGGCATGAATTACAGGTCGAAGCAGATGGAGAATTCTAGCTGGAGCCTCATTGTATATTGCAGAAAAAGGTGCTCATGCTTCGGAACTGAGAAATCAAGCAGTTTGACGTGCAGTTGAAGCACTTTGTGCCGAATGAAGTTATATGGAAGATGGCAGATTAGATGTGGGTTATGTATCCTTCCTGTTTTTTGGTTGAGGCAAAAGTTGTTTTAGTATGGTATTCTGGTATATGTCTTGGTGTATGGTCTATTATATGTTTTGATGATTTTTGGTATATGTACATATGTATATGGATTTAAATAGCATCATGAGATATGTTATAAAGCTCTAATAAGTGGTATGGGTATCATGTCATTATGATGTCATATTATTGTTTTGTTATGTTGGTTTCTTTCAGCAAGATAATCATTCTAAATATTACATCGAGCTATGTTATAAAGCTCCATGGGTAGTATGTTTTCTTTTTAGTGATTTTTCTGAGGTCTTGGTGTGGTATAATAGCGAGGATGGTGTTCCCCAAGGGGAGGGTTTTGTAACAACCATGGTGAAAATTCCATGAAATAAAAGTTAATAAAAACCAAAATAATAACCACAGTCGATGGGACACTTATTCCAAGCTGAATGTTCATCCAAACATCCTAGGGGGTGTTCATTTGCTTTATTATGGCTAAGGAAATTGGAAAAGGAAATGGCTAAGGATTTGGAAAGGCAAAATGACATTTTTGGCACATTTATTTATGAAAATAATGGAAATTAGGAGAAAAGGAAGGTGATAGCTCACAGGTTGCATGTAGTGAGGAGGAAAATGAAGGAAAATAATGGAAAATGAAGAAAACAGAGGCCTCATTCATAAAAAGGATTCCTAGGATTAGTTGGTAACCTTTTGTTAGTTGATTTTTGGATCTCTCTCTCTCTCTCTCTCTCTCTCTATTGGACACGTAGAGCTTTCTTGGAGCATTTCGACATTGAAGCACAAAAGGCAAAGATCAAGCAGGGATAGGAAGGATGAAGCAACTATAGTAGGATTCATTGTAGGTATCAATTTGCACATGTATTTTCCTTTCTATATTTGTTGGCATTATGATGCATGTGCTTTCCTTGATGGAAACTCACTTGTAACAGAACAAGTATACGGTAACTAGATGAATCCACAGGTCAATTCATAGGTGACAGAGTGATGGAATTGAATAATAGAATGACGGGACAAAGGTTTACAAATCAGAATTAGAAGTTTGATACAGTTAAATATTTGAAGATCTATATTTGGGTTCATCAAGGCCAAGTCGCGTATACATGCGAGCTTAAAGAAGAAAAGGCATGTACAGTTTCTACAGCATTGTATTCTAAATACCAAGGGTACTTACCATGGTATCTCCCTGTGTTATTGAGACCAACAACGATTGTCTTGATCCCATTTAAGAAAACCATTTGCTGGAGTATGATTTTGACCCATGGTATTGAAAAAGGCTAAACCATATAAGGTTGTGAATATCAAAGTGTGTAAGTTGTGCAAGTGATGGAAATCTTATGAATAGTTATATCTAAAGAAAATATCCATGTTATGGGCTTTTGATGCTTTGCTTTATCTAAACTAATTATGCACCTCAGAGTTTGATGATGGATAATATCCAATAGATCTAAGATGACTATCATGATTGTGAGATGATTTGATTTGTGTGATGGCATATCAATGCGTGATTTGTTTGTATATGTGGAGATCTAGGTATGACTAAAAGTTCTATGTTGCAGTGAAGAAGTGATTCTAAATTTGCAGATCTACAAGCATGTTGGTCTCGGTGAAGCCGCACATACACGCGGGTTAATTTCTTCAAAGTCTCATATATAAAGGAAAGGTTTTTGTTCATAAATAACTGATCAACCTAATCAGAGTTGTTGTATCTCTCTTGTTTGTGAATGATGTCCTGATGTTGATCTGGTTTGAGTGATAATGTCTAAAGTAGAACTGATTGAATGATGAAGTCGAATTTGGTTACACGTTGATTGGATGAAAATATTATTGATGATGCTAATTGTATGAGGGTTCTGTAAGCTAACAGAATATTTGAGAATAACTGTAGTCAACTCTATGTCTAATTCAGAATTACAATTCTCTAGTATATTAAGATTTGTACACAGGTTGCTCTACAAAAGAAGCGTGTATACATGCAAGTTGCCCTAAGAAAAGTAGCATATACATTTTGATAGATGGTTGATCAGGATTTGAATTAACAAAATATGGTTTCTAGAATGTCTAATATGATGTTTGATATTCTGGTTACAATGATCTCATTGTTCCAGTTGATTGGTTGAGTTTTGATTAAGTTTCAATTGATTGGGTTTCAATGATTGGTTGATTCATTTGTGTCAGAGAGTGATGATTATGTTACAATGATGAGTTACAATTCGATTATCGATATTGAGCGTAGTGGGTCCAGTCTGAAAATTTGATGAAATGTGGCCTACAATTTATGATGTGTTGTAGCATGTTGATCTAGTATGAAAATTTATGAAATGTGGTCCCCGAAGTTGAGGGAGTTGGAGCTTCCTTCTAGTGGTAGTCACTAAATCATATCAGGGTGTTGGATGTCCCTTCTAGTAGTAGCTGGAGAAGGAGTGAATGTTGTAGCCTTCTGCAGATTGGTGCCTACGTACTGGTACATGTTTATTGTACAACAACCAAGGCGTTGGAGGTCCCTTCCAATCAGAGTTGGAGAACGAGAGAAAGTTGTAGCCTTCTGTAGGTGGGTGCCTACATACTGGTATGAGTTTGCATCAGTACAATATTGTAAAAATATTTTTATTTATATTAAAAATAAGCCAGAGATGAAAACAATAGCTGTTTTTTTCTCGCATTTGGTTTCCAGATTAAATCTTGGTGTTCATGTGTCTTTCTTATGTGTGATACTTTATTCTTTTCTTACTACACCTACTTATTGCTTATAAATGCTTAATAAATATCTTACATTCTAATTTAAGTCTAACAAATAAAGAATTAGTTGTTTTAAAAGATTACTAAGAATACGCTAGTTTATTTTACAACAGTCATGTACATACACGAGTTGGGTTCAGTAAATTTGAGTATATATTTCAAAAAAGAAAAACATTATTGTGAGTTTTTTAAATGCTGATTCACCCCCCTCCCCCCCCCTTCTCAATATTTCTCCCAACAATTGGTATTAGAGAAGTTCCTTTGGCAGAAGCTTGATCATTTGAAAGATATCTATTAATAGAATGGGAAAGAAGCAAAAGAAAAAAGCACCTCAGCATTAGAAGAAATCTCAAAGAGATGGTGACAAAGATAGAGATGATTGGATATTAGATGGAAGAAAATATTCAGATTTAGAATCACCTCAGAATGAAGATGATCAAGCAAAAGAATTATTAGGTACTGATTTTTGGTCCTTTGGTGATACCTTTCCCTGTTCATGCAATATTGAAGATAATGAATATGAAAATGAAACAACTAAATTTTCTCTTATGGGTAAAAGTGAAAGAAATCTAATGACCATAGAAGTAGAAGTTAAAAGGCTCACAGATAAAATTAGAGATCAACAAGATCTATTTGATAAAAGGGAATGTACCTACAAAGAAGAGGTTACTAGGTTAAAAACTCAGTTGGAGGAAGGAAACAAAATAAGGAAGAAATACAAGGAAAATGAAGATCAATGTCAAAGGCTGCAGGATGAAGTAACATCATTAAGAAATCAAGTGAATGAAAAGGGTACAACAACCAAGGAACTTAAGAAAGAACCAGTTATTGTAAACGTCTTGAATCTGGGGTCACCTCTCTAAAAGAATATCTTGAAAAATCAAATAAGTAGAATGAAGAACTAGTTCAAGTGTTTGAAGCACAAGAAAATGAGATTCCAAAATTAAAACAACAAGTGGAAGAACGAAGAAAGGTTGAAGAAATCATGAAGAAGCATTATCTAGTAAAGGAAAAGCAACATCGGGTTGAGGTAAATATCCTAAAAGGTAAACTAGAAGAAAATGATAAACATTTGTGATTTCAAGATAGTACTAAGATTTTGGATAATATTCTTAGTAGTAAAAGTTCTCCTTCCATCAAATCTGGTCTTGGTTTTCATGAAACTATTAAAGGTGAATCTAGCTTACAAGCTAAGGCAAGGGATTCTAATGCAAAATCCGATATGCTCAATAATGAGATAAGAAGTCAACCCCATCAACAACCAAGGAAAGGAAGTCTTCAAAGGAAATCATTTAATCCTAACTATAGAAGCGTTAGTCAATTTTTTCCTCTGATCAATAATGTTGAATGTTCTATATGTCATAATTTTGGACATGTTGCAGCTAGCTGCAGACGTATAATGTTTCAAGCTAATAATCATCTTGCAGAAAAATCATTAGCTTCTATGTACTTTAAGGGATATTGTTTTTCTTGCAATATGTTTGGTCAAAAAGCCATCGATTGCAATAGAAGGAATATGAAACATATAATATGTTATGCTTGTAACAAGTTTGGTCATGTAGCAAAAGAATGCATAAACAAGTCTATGGATCATCATAGACAATATGGTAAGAAACCAAATAAGAACATTGATATCAGAAAATCTGAAAAAGATGGATCCACCAATAAGCAAGAAAAGGAAGAATAGATAAGGTGTGGTCTTTCTCTCTACTCATTCGAAGACAAAGATAAATGGTACATAAATAGTGGATGTTCTCATCAAATGACTGGAGATAAGATTAAAATGGAGTCTCTCATGAAGAACTATCATGGTATAGTTAGAAAACGACTCACAGGGTGCTGGAAGTGTGAAATTTCATCATTTCACTTTATGTACGTGAATCTTATAAAGACAAGCCATGTGTATATGCGAGTTCTAAACTACACAATTGTGTATATTTTGGTTTGTTGAAGGAACAGTGGGACGGACTCAAGAAAAGGGTATGACATGGTTCATTCAATTATCAATTGTCTTTTCTATTTTGATAGTTGATGATTACAGTCTGTTGATGCTATTTAGAATTGATTTTGGCCCTCATAAGTTGTTGATGACTTGATGTATCACTTGTTGATGATTATGCCTTGATGTTTCTTACTAATATATCAAATGAGCAGTTCTGACAAGGAATAGTTGGCACAGGTTCAGGAGGACTATTTCCTATGCTTCTAATAATGCATTGTTGGCATCATGTTTGCTTTAGAAGTCCTTAGTACGTAATGATGCTTATCAATGGTGATGATGCTTATTTTGATGAAGTGTTTAAATGATGCATCATGTTATGCTATGGTCATGGGTTTCCTATAACGAAATCATAGATCATACTTATATATTGCTTGAGTTAAATAGTTGTTTTGATGCTACTATTAAGATTTATGGATGATTCTTTTGATGATGCATATAGTACATATGTTATGTTTCTTACATGGTGAACTTCATAATTTCAAGGAGAAAAACAAAGCCTGAGTACACAACTTCATTATTTGATGATGATAAGTGTCACCCATTACTTTTATCTTGATGTCAGCATGCCTTCACAGATGCATAAATTTCATATGTTGCAGTTATGGATGAGGATTCATATAGTTCTTGTCTCTGACATGGTATATTGTTTGAGGATTTTTTCTTTTCATGGTATCAAGAAAGTTTAACAAATGATTGTGAGCTCATGGTTTTCTTTTCTCATTTATGAGAATCTAGATACATATTTCTATCTCTCTGATGGATACATTACAGATAAAGATCGCATGGAGGATTACTTATGTTTCATATTGGTAAATGATGTTGGTATAAAAGATCTTCTTGTATGATGAAAATTGGCCAAGAGAATGGTGTTATTGGAGGTTTCATGAAGACGTGGCTATTTGGAGACATGGCTTACTTAGTCACATGATGATGATGATGATAAGGAATGATGAATACTTCTTCCTATATTACTATATGATGATAGGCTTGGTTCTCACATATGTTGATTATCATGGTTTATGCTTATCAGGTGTGGGATGTTATAAAACTCCCTACTGATGATAAATGGTTGATATATTAAGGGTTGTTGTAGAAAGAACATGCAATTCTTACTATGATGATTTGATGATGATGTCGTGTTCATGGATGATGACTATGGTTCTTTCAGATGTATTTGATATGATGTGAATGGTTTTGTGAAGATATAGGCATTACTTCTTGGAGATACAGCATATGCTTAGTTGATTCATGAAAAGCTATATTTTTTTTGAACATAGATTAAGGATTTTTATACTAAATAAAAAGAGAAAGCTAATCTTGATAAGGTCAAGAGGTTGAGTTGATAGAAAATCTACATGAAAATCTATATGCGACATACTTAGTCACAGGTTGATGATATTAAAGCTACATTGTCTTATCTTGCAAATTAATGATGGACATATATAGGTTTTTGTTCTTGATTTTGCTGACAGATGCTTATGGTGTAGATAATATATGGTGTATGATAGTTGTTGATAACTATCATGGTCTTGTTTAGGTTTTTGGTCTCAGTTATTAATGGCATATATTTCATTTGATGTATAGGTCATATGGATACCTATGACATAATAATTGTCATATTTAGTCATATATGGACTTTTGAGGTCATGTCAAATGTGTAATCCCGCTTGGTTGGGTGGTAGTGTCAAAAATGTAATCCCACTTGGTTGGGTGGTTAAGTAAAATATGTATCCCCACTTGTTTGGGTGATTGATGTAAGTATGAATCCTTGGTGATAGAAAGGCCATACTCAGTTGGGTTATAAAGTAATGTTCTTCGTTTGAAAATCCTTATGAAAATTTACTGTGTTCTCAAGGGGAGCATGGACATTATAATGCAAATCAAATCCAAAGAGGGAGCTTTGGTCCGCCCTTTTCCCTTGATGTCAAAGGGAAAGAGTATCTTGGAGTTTTAATAATGGTTATTTTTTGTATCTCATAGGTTTCTACAGGTTGAGGTGATCAACACCAACATGGTTTCCAAGAAGTCCAAAGGGGGATATTGTTGGCATTATGAAGCGTGTGTTATCCTTGATGGCAACTCACTTGTAACAGAACAAGTATATGGTAACTACATTAATCTAGAGGTCAGTTTAGAGGTGACAAAGTGATGGAACATAATAACAGAATGATGGGACAAAGGTTTACATATCAAAATCAAAAGTTTGATACAGGTGAATATTTGAAGATCTATGCATGGGTTCATCAAGGGCAAGTCGTGTATACATAAGAGTTTAAAGAAGCAAAGACACATAAAGTTTCCACACCATGGTATTCTAAATACCAAGGGTACTTACCATGGTATTTTCCTATGGTATTAAGCCCAACAATGGTTGCTTTGATCCCATCTAAGAAAACCATTAGCTGGAGTATGATTTTTACCCGTGGTATTGAAAAAGGCTAAACCATATAAGGTGGTGAAGATCAAGGTGTGTAAGGTGTGCAAGTGATGGAAATATTGTGAATAGTTAGATATAAAGAAAATATGGATGTTATGGGCTTTTGATGCTTTTCTTTATCTAAACTAACTATGCCCCTGAGAGTTTGATGATGGAAAAGATCCAATATATCTAATATGACCATCATGATTGTGAGATGATTTGATTTGTGTTGATGGCGTTTTAACGTGTGATCTGTTTGTATATGTCGAGATATGTGTATGACTAAAAGTTTTATGTTGCAATCAAGAAGTGATTATGAATTTGTAGATCTGTACGCAAGTTGGGCTCGGTGAAGTCACATATACACGTGGGTTCGTTTCTTCAAATTCACGTATATAAAGCAAGGTTTTTTTTCATAAATAACTCATCAACCTGATCAGTGTTGTTATATCCCTCCTGTCTGTTAATTAATTCCTCATGTTGATTTGGGTTGAGTGATAATGTCTGACGTAGAACTGATTGAATGATGAGGTGAATTTAGTTACATGTTGATTAGATGAAGAGATGATCCAGGTGGATATTGGTGGCTACCCACCAAGTCCACCTGCACCCCCACCATTGTTTCTCTCAGCATTTTCATTTCCTTAATTGTAGCACAACCTACTATTTTTAGCAGTTTTTCGGGTCCTCAACTTCCGGAGCCGTTTTGAGGCACTAAACGACGCTTTTTTGGAAATCTGGGGGCAACATGGGTCTATGGGTGGATGTTTCCCTTCCCAAAGTGATAGTGCTCAGATTGATATTTCTAACGAGATGTTGTACGCATTAAACAGAGACCATATGCCAAAGTTATGACCCCAGGAAGTTGATGTACCAATTTACCCAAACGGGGCCCACAGTTTGGTGTTTCATCTTCTAGGGTTAGGTTTTGGAATGTTAAGGGTTTTCCATTGTTTCTCAACAATAAATAGGCCTTCGAGCCTCATTGTAAGACAGTTCAGAGGCATGTAGCCACCACATCTCTTCTCAAAGATAAGCTACCATCGCCCTAGTGTTACACTAAAATTTGTCACCATGACTATTTGCAGTTAGTATGGCTCCATCAACTGTCATACTATCCTCCTTGGCAAGTCTTATACCTCTGCTCTTCATGTCAAACTCCAAGAAAGAGAGAAAGTCCTTAAAAAGTCAAATAACTCTGTGTACACAGTTTCTCTTAGCGTTACCTGTGTGTACGCAACCCAAGTTCACAATACCTGCATACTTGTACGCTCTGTCTGTAAAGGGGTGGGTGTGTACTCCTGTAAAGGTCAAAAGGCACAAGTTTCACTTCAAAAAGTTACTTGTGGTCATTTCTAGAGCATTCTAGAAGCTTGTTTGACGTGTATTGAGCGCCTCCAGATGGTTCATGTATCCCTATGAAAGAGGAACTTATCCCATCAAGAGGGGAGCTATCCCATCGAAAGAGGGGCTTATCCCATTAATGGTGGACCTGATTAACTTCCTCTAAAGCACTATAAATACAGGCATTGGGCCAGAGGGAGGGGAGGTTGAAAGCTGAACATTCCTAAGGGTAGATGCTGTTGGAATTAGGACTCCCTTATAGAGCTTGAGAGGAGAGATTCCCATCCTTTCCTAGCCTTATTTGGAAGTGGGTGAGCTGATCAAAGTAAAGGAAAAATCTTGCTGGACCCTAGGAGGGACCTGCACAACACCAAGGCTCAGGTTGTAATGGTTTCTTTTGTTTCCACTTAATACAATTAAGCTCACTTTTCTCAACAGATTGTTATACATGATTTGTTTCATATACTCCTTGGTCTGTATGATGAATATGTTTTATTTTATAAGTTATTCAGGTGCTATTTAATCTTTTGGTTTGTTAGTGAATGCAGGTTTCGAAGAGAAGGAGGATCTCATCCGGATCGGCGAGGCTGAACTACTACAAAGCGTTGGACTAAAGGTATGTTATAAACACCTGATTACTTGTATTCTAAATGCATATTTAGAGAAAGGTAGTGTTTACTTGTCTTGTCTGTCACTAGAAAGCCTTAGCTTCTAGGGAGGTCGGTTTTGTCCGCAAAATTGACTCTTTCCACATGACAAAATTTTTCATGCGGAAGAGTCAATTTCGCGGACAAAACCGACCTCCCTAGAAGCTAAGGCTTTCTAGTGACAAACAAGACAATTAAACACTACCTTTCTCTAAATATGCATTTAGAATACAAGTAATCAGGTGTTTATAACATACCTTTAGTCCAACGCTTTGTAGTAGTCCAGCCTAGCCGATCCGGATGAGCTCCTCCTTCTCTTCGAAACCTGCATTCACTAACAAACCAAAAGATTAAATAGCACATGAATAACTTATAAAATAAAACATATTCATCATACAGACCAAGGAGTATATGAAACAAATCATGTATAACAATCTGTTGAGAAAAGTGAGCTTAATTGTATTAAGTGGAAACAAAAGAAACCATTACAATCTGAGCCTTGGTGTTGTGCAGGTCCCTCCTAGGGTCCAGCTAGAGTTTTCCTTTACTTTGATCAGCTCACCCACTTCCAAATAAGGCTAGGAAAGGATGGGAATCTCTCCTCTCATGCTCTATAAGGGAGTCCTAATTCCAGCAGCATCTACCCTTAGGAATGTTCAGCTTTCAACCTCCCCTCCCTCTGGCCCAATGCCTATATTTATAGTGCTTTAGAGGAAGTTAATCAGGTCCACCATCAATGGGATAAGCCCCTCTTTGGATGGGATAGCTCCCTTCTTGATGGGATAAGTTCCTCTTTCATAAGGATACATGAACCATCTTGAGGCGCTCAATACACGTCAAACAAGCTTTTAGAATGCTCTAGAAATGACCACAAGTAAATTTTTGAAGTGAAACTTGCGCCTTTTGACCTTTACAGGAGTACGCACCCACCCCTTTACAGACATAGCGTACAAGTACGCAGGTATTGTGAACTTGGCGTGCGTACACGCAGGTAAGGCTAAGAGAAACTGCGTACCCAGAGTTATTTGACTTTTTAAGGACTTTCTCTCTTTCTTGGAGTTTGACATAAAGAGCAGAGGTATAAGACTTGCCAAGGAGGATAGTATGACAGTTGATGGAGCCATACTAACTGCAAATAGTCATGGTGACAAATTTTAGTGTAAGAGATTGCCCCCTAAAGTGCGAAGCCTGTAGTAGATTAGGGTTTCATATCATCTAGGAAGGGTGAAGTACTTTATCATTTCAAGGATTATCTTGTGGAGAGCCCAGTCGGAACCTGCAAGTATTCAACACAAAATACATATATAAGATCATATCATCACTGAGGTAGGCATTCCCATGCTCAGATTGAAAACTTTAACTAACAAACTAACTACTGCTCTGATACAGGAATGATTTCACAGTACATCATAATCATAGATTCATGTAGACACAGTATGGATGCAACCATCTGTTTATGATTAGTCTACTATACAATGAATACAAAACTCCTTGCAGCCTCGATGGTGGAAACTAGATCCAAGGTCTTCATTTCTACTTCCCTAAATGGTACGATTCTATCCATGCGAATAAATGAGTTGATGTCGAACATTTCACGGAATCCTTCGATCGAAAGTCAATGATGTAAACCATCGTCAAAGGCGAGAAACCTGCCATTGATGCATGCAGATTTCAAGGTACTGATGATTTCTAGGTCATCTTTCTAGATAATGTGCTGATGTCAATAGAAAGCGACCCGTTGCAGGCAATCCCACAACACGAAATCATAGATCAAGTTGAAGAAATGTAGCTGAAAGGACTGACTCAGGGATGGTTGAGATGGACGATGGGTATTTTGCAGATGAATGGTTTATTTGCAGTGACCTCTTGAACACATAACGACACAACAGATGGTTTCGTGACATTTGACCCAAAGTTAATACCAGAAACGGGTTTGAAGATTTTCAATGTGGTTTGATCAATTGTGAGGCAAATGATTTCCCAACCCAGGTGAATGAAAAGTGTCATGTTCAAGAGTGGTGATGAGGCTTCTTCTGAGACAAAGGACAACAAATAGGCTCATTTTCCTCTCTTTTCCCCCACCATTTCTGGCAAGTACCTCTTTATTTTTTACAAGCTTGAGGAGGATAACATATGCTTGATTATAAGCTCATCCTTTGGATGAGTCCAACTTAGTTTAGATTCAAACCCTAAGAAGGAGTGGTCCGTTCCTGTTTGTAATCGAACAGGTCCTTTACTGTGAAATTTTAACGAGTCCAGTATAGGAGAAACTCGGCGTTTTTCTATTTTAGAGAGTCTGAAAAAACTTAAGAAGACTCTAGGGTTGAACTTTTTCGTAAATTTGTGTCTCCCAAGCCCGAAAAAATATAAAATAATACTTGAGAGAACCGCTTGATCTTGCGACCAAGGAGTACTTTCATGATTAGTGTCTTTGACCTGAAAAGTAAAAAGCGATCAAGGACACGTCGTTTTATTTCCAGTATCGAATTTGAAACGACAAAAATCCGGCAATCTTTTCCTGTTTTTACGATCAGAAAAGGGCTATAAGGGGACCGTCTTTTAATTCCATTTTAACGAGTGTAAAAGAAACGCTCGGCAATATTTTCATGTTTTAGGAGTCAGAAAAGGGCTTAAAAGATGACTCTGATGTTTTTGTTTGTGAAAAATGACAATTTTCCCTGAAAATCCTTTTATCCTGCACAAAAACCAACACATTACTCATACCTGTTTAAAGATAGATAAAAATACTTTGAAAAATACCTTTTCACGGTGGAAAATAAACAAATTTAACATTTATTTACTCAAAAAACCTATAAAAATGGCTTTTACCATTTCATTTTTTCCATTTTACTGTTGAGGAGAGAAAAAGGGCTTTTGGCAAGAAACTTCCTGTGGACATTGCGGAGAATCCGACCATCGAAACCGAACGCTGTCTCATCAGGTATTCTACAACATCCTCCTCTTCATTTCCATCCATTTAGAATTTGTTTTTAAGCTTTAGTTTCATTTTTTGGAGGCTTTGGGGTTTCAAGGTCCGCTTTTCGGGGTTTGCAGGTGCTACATTGGTGACCTGCGTACCCCGACATTTTCTCAGTTGGGAAAATGTCGTGCGTACGCAGCTTGCCTTAAGAGAACCTGCGTACACACGCTCTATCTCTAAAGGCGGGCTGCGTACACCGTGGAGAGGATTTTGAAACCCCCATTTCTCCAAAATGAACCAAAAAAATTTAAATTTACGGACTCTAACAGATGTTTTATGGTGTGTAGATTGCCCACCATGCTTGATTAGCGCGAGAGAGAACACGAAGATGTTGATTTGGCCGCCATTAATCACCAACCTTCCATTGATGCTTTGAAGGCATGCGGTCTTTACAAATACTGGGCCATACCTGGCATGAGGGCCTAGGTGCGCTTTCTAGAGTGGCTAGTTGAAAGATGGAACGTTCAGGATCAGTGCTTTTACATTGGAGGGCACCAGCTCGAGATAGAGCCCTCAGATATTTACTTTCTCACTGGTTTTCCCAAGAGGGGTGAACAATTGACTCTGTCCAGGACTAGACCGGGTGGCTAGTCCATTGCTAGTCTCCGACTAGAGTGGTGTAATAATCAGAACCAGGATAAGGGGATAGAGATTAAAAAGATATCCCAACCTGAACTTATGGTAATTGCCTTTACAGTTACCAGACTTTGCGGGGTTGCCGCTTTGCACATTACCACTGGATCCCAGATGCGGATGGCGATTGATTGCTATCGGGGCACCATTTTCAATTGGTGCGATGCTGTGTTGGCAAACTTAAAGGGCCAACTGACTAGGACCAAAAACGGACACCTGAAGACTTTTGGTTATGGGCCTTTAGTTGTGAGTTTTGCCTTAGAGAGGGTTCTGATGCTGATCCCACAGCAGCTCACTGTTGAGGTTGAGCCTCCCCGAGAGCCTAAGTTGACGCGATGGGTTGTGGTGATGGTCCGTCATCCTGACGAGGGCACGGAGGTTGTCCGATTTAGACCGGAGTATTTTCACTGGTTGGGGAACCAGATCTTCTCGATACAGGATTTTCCTTATGCCGGAGTTGATTTTCGTGGAGATCCGGACATGATTCTTCCACCGGCAGAACAGTGGGATGACACAGGTACTTCATTTTTCACAAGTTTTTAAATTATCTATTTTTTTTTTGTTTTTATATCGTCTCAAAACTGACAGTGACAATTTTCAAAATGCAGATGTAGGCCCACAGCGTCCAGCCAATCTCCGGTCTTTCAAGAGGAGAGTACCAGTTGCACCGGCACCGGCCCCACAAGACGTGGCCGCAGAGACCTTAGCTGAGTTGGAACAAGACCTAGAGCATCTTACGGCAGACATACCAGATACTACTATAGATGATATTCCTATCAGGCTTCAACGCTATGTCGTCGCAGTCCCAGGACCTTTTAGGAGGTTCTTATGTAGAGTAGCCCGTGCAATGGTGTCGTATAGAGAGCATCACCAGTGATTGGATGGTCGCTTTTGTAGACACATGTGACATTTTTGTTTTTTGTACTTATAATTTTTGTCGATCATAAGGTGTTTTTCAACCTATGATCGAAGACGATGTATTTTTTGACACACTCCTATCTATATATATCATTATTACCGGATTATCTTGTTAAACATGTGTGATGAAATGTTTTTAAATTTACATGTATGATTATCGCAAATGTCTGTCTAACATTCGAGAAGCAATTGCATCTGCTAATGTATTTAAAGACCTTGGAATATGCTGATATTCAATGTAATCAAATTCACGTTCCAAGAGACGCACTATCAAAAATAACCTTAATAACACTAGATTTCTAATGGCATACACTCTATTAAGCTGTAATACAACGAGTTTAGAATCTAACCTCACTATCAAACTCTGAATCCCAAATGAAATAGATTCAGACAATAACTCAATCACTGCACTGTATTCTGCAATGTGGTTTTTTGTTTGACCGAGGCTCACCCCATGCATAGAAACTAACTCGTCAGAGGGCGAATAGATAACCCAAGCTGCGGAAGAGATATCCTGTGTACTACGACAAGCACCATCAGTGAATCCAATGTACGTTTGGAGAGGCGTCGACATCTGCAATATCAAGAGTAAAACCAAGATAAGCCAGAATAACGACGAAAAACACACTTTCTAAGCTAAGAACATTGTCTATACTAACAAACACACTAGCTAGAAAGAAAAACCTAACCTAACTAAAATCTCCATACCCATCATTTAAGCATAATAGCTCTTTAGGTAAAGTCCATTTCTGGGTTTACCCAAAGAGTCCCCGTCAAAATCTACCAGCTCATAGGCCCCTTTTGCTAGCTTTCGCCTAACAATGTAGGGCCCATGCCACATAGGAACGAATTTTCCAGCACCTACTTTATCGTTAGCTTGATCATATAATAGCACTAGGTCTCCTTCCGAAAAATTTCGAGGGGTCACATTTCGATCATACTGAGCTTTCATACGTTTTGCATGAGTCTCGATTGCCAATGCAGCGTCATGTCGAGTCTCATCTAATTGAGCTAAGTATAATAAATGCTTCTCCTCTTCGGAAGTAGCTGGAAGTAATTCGACAGCCATGTGAAGTGACGGGATTTCGCATTCAATGGGCAGCACAGCTTCCAAACCATAAACTAGTTGGAAAGGAGTGAACCCTGTTGATGTTTTCACTGGGGTTCGGTACGCCCAAAGCGCGGAAAACAACATGTTGTGCCAATTTGACCGATGAATACCGATGATTCGTCGGATCATGATAACTAAAACTTTGTTGATGGACTCAACCAAACCGTTCGCTTGTGGATAATAAGGAGTTGAGCTATCGTGACGCAAACCAAGCTGGCCTGTAAGTTCTGTCATCATAACATTTTGAAAATGGCGCCCATGGTCAGTGATTATCGCTTGTGGGACACCAAACCTAGCAATAACGTGATTGAATACAAAAATTGCAGCTGTCTTGCCGTCTGCCTCGAATGTAGGCATCGCCTTGGCCCACTTAGTAAAATAATCAACCGCAAGGATGATATACGCATGCCGCTCGGCCGAGTGAGGGTTACATGTAATAAAATCGATACCCCATTTGGAAAAAGGACCAACTGCAATTGTAGGGTGGAGAGGAGCAGGTGGTGCGCGCATCTTGCGATCAAACACTTGACAGTTGTGGCATTTCCAGACCGCAATAATACATTCTTTAAATAAGGAGGGCCAGAAGTAGCCAACGCGCAATATCTTTTGGGCTGTGGCATACCCAGACATATGACCGCCACACGCTCCGGAGTGACAGTCACTTAGAACCCTTTTAGCTTCCTCGTGAGTTAAGCAACGGCAAAAAGCCAAGTCCGCCCCACGGTAATAAAGAGTATCTCCAATAATTTTGTACTGTTGGGACTGGAATCGCATTTTCCGACGTTCCGACTTTGAAACTTTGGGCCAAAAGGATTGGGTCTGGAGATAGACGATTATATCCCCATACCACAGATCTAAAGTGTTGATGAGAAACAAAGATTCGTCTACAATGGGTTCCTCTGCCACAGTTTCTGTGTCAGCACGCGGGAAGTCACACATTAACTGGGCAAAAACTAAAGATTTCTTAGACTTAGATTTTTCAAATTCCAAGTCGAACTCCTGCAGGATAACAATCCATTTGAACTACTTGCCCCTAGCAATTGTTTAGTCAAAATGTAGATCATAGGGTTGCAATCCGAAATGACTGTAGTTTTACGGAGTAGAATGTAGTGACGAAAATGTTGGACAGCTTGAACGGCTGCCAATGCCAATTTCTCCACATGTGAATACTTGAGCTCAGTTGGATTTAGTGTTCGACTAAGGTAATATATCACATGTTCTGTTCTAAATTCGTCTTCCTGTACTAAGACCATTCCAATGGTGGAATGAGCGGCGACGAGGTACAAAAAGTAATCCTGGTTGTAGTTGGGAGGATGCAGCAACGGTGCATGTGTCAACACGTTCTTGAGCGCATCGAAAGATTTCTGAGCTATCTCATCCCAAGAGAATTGAGCATTTTGTTTCAACAACCGGGTAAAACCCTTTGTAATCTCGGCGTAGTTAGGAATGAATCGGCGTAAAAAGTTTGCTTTCCCCTGCAAACTTTCGAGTTGGCGAAGACACGAAGGAGGAGCCAATTTGATGATAGCTTCTACCTTCGAGGGATCGACGCGAATGCCGACTTTTGAAACTACAAATCCCAGCAATCGCCCCACTTCTATACAGAAGACACATTTTTGTGGGTTCAACCGAATCCGATAATGCCTACACCTCATGAAGATTGCTCGTAAATGGACGAGGTGATCAGCTCGATGTAAGGAGTGAGCGGGCAAATCATCGAGATACCGTTGCACAATGTGTTTGATGTCATGAAACGCATAAGACATTGCCCTTTGAAAAGTGGCTCCGGCATTCTTAAGCCCAAAAGGTAATTTGCAATAAGCAAATGTCCCCCATGGACAAATGAAAGCCGTTTTTGGTTGATCGGTAGGTAGAATATTGATTTGGTTGTAACCGAAAAAAACCGTCCATAAAGGAAAATATTTCACTGTCGGCACAATCATCAATTATTTGATCGATATAGGGTGTTGGGTAGTTGTCCTTGGGACAAGCATGATTTATATCCCTATAGTCGATGCATATTCTTATTGTTCCCTATTTTTTGTTAACCAGAACAATATTCGATACCCAATCCGTTAACGGGATCGGATAAATGAAACCTGCTTTCAACAGCTTCTCAACTTCTGCTTTAATTGCAGCCGCTTTTCATGGGTGAATCTGACGCAAACGTTGCCGGATGGGTTTAGCGTCTGGGTAAGTCTTGATCTCATGGATAACAATCGCAGGATCAATTCCTGGCATTTCCTCGTAAGACTAGGCAAACACGTCGCAGAATTCTTGAAATAGGGCCTTGTATGTCTGAATTTCGTCATCTGAACACGAGGCACCTATATGAATGTGCTCAACAATTCCGGGCTTGACTGAAATGTCAATGGGAATAGTGCGAGAAATGTTTCCCAAATTCAGCTCTGAATCAGGATGTTTCATTAGACTCTGAGCTTCTTTGACATATTCAGCTGTAAAGATTGATGAGAAATCATTTTCAAAACGATCATCCTCAGGTAAAAACGAAGATCTATGATGAAGATCTTCCCATGGTAAATCTTCTACGCACAGGACTTCACAAAGTTGTTCGTCAGATGACACAACTTCGGGAAACACTATTAATTCCGAGGTTGAGGTGAAAAGCAATTCCTCACGGACCACATTCATTTGGTCGATTTTGGTTGAACTCGGGTCGGTAAAAGACTGCACGGCTTCATAGGCAATTTCATATGGACTCAAAGGCATCACATCACCAAATGAGTCTATCTTAGATTCAGAAGGAACGATCCGAGGATCATCATAAACAATGGTGTCTGAAGTAATCATATGAATAGATGAAAACGAAGACATGGCGTTGATTGGAGGAAAAGGAAGAGTTCCCAGTAAACCGACATCTTTAACGAATCCTACGCCAACATCCTTATAAGGGATAGTCATTTTACCGACATGCTGGATACTCTCTGAAGAGGCTGGGTCGAATCAAAAGTAAGCCAGCTGGTCTATGGTTACGATCTTGCCATTATGTGGAAACTTTATTACTCTGAAGACCGATGAAACAACCATTGTCATAGCGTAAGACCAACTTTGACCCAAGAGAAGGTTGTAGTCTAGAGGGGCATCAACCACCTCCACATCTAGACTAACGGTTTTTCCTTCAACCCCTATAGGCAAATCCTGTAGAATGCCAAACGGATGGAACCCACGGCCATCAAAGGCCTTAAGAATTGTCGGGGATTGATTTAGTGAAGGAGAACCAAGCGATCTCTAGCACTGTATCGACATAATACACGTGGAAGCTCCCTCATCAATTACAGTCCGATGAATAGGGCTGTTTTTGACTATCACTGGGATTTGGAAAGCCATCTGATGAGGCAAACACGGTGTACTATTTTCTAAATCAAAGATTATTAGGTTCAGGTCCTCAACATCAACAGCTCCTATAGCCGACAGAAGTAATTTGCGTTGTGCTGGACATGATTGCAGCACTTCCAAAGCCGACATTGCTGAGGGTGAAACAACTAAATCCTCAACAATGTTGTAATTCTGGGCCGCTCTCGCATGTGGATTGAAAGCAGACCTTCGAAGTACACCCTTGGCGAGTGGTTTGATTACTAAGTCAGGGTTAGGTTTCTCGATCTGTAGTGGATCGGAACCGGGAGCTGAGGTTGATGGATTTGAATGAGAAGATTCTGCTTCTTTCGATCCATCAACAGGACTTTTACTACCATAATCTTGCGATCGAGTCGTAATCCTTACATGAGACATCATCAATATGGGTTCTTCACTGGCACTCGAGGAAGAACCTATCATCTTACTCTCCTACCTTGGAAATGGATCTTCCAAAACAGCAGGAGTTGGGGAACCCTTGACGATTTTCACAACCTCGGCCCTATGAGGGCAATCTCTTGTAAAATTATCCTCTTCACAAATAAGAAAAGGATATCGAGGTTTGCGCTTTTCGTCATTGGTTTCTGACTTTTCTGTTTTCTCCTTTGGAGTCTTGCCTGCTTTATTCTTCTTCTTGCCTTTCTTCTTCACACCATTTTTTGATTTAGCCGTAGATTACTCTACAGCGTGAATACCAGCGGAAACTTCAGCAGAAGATTCTCCTGTCGGGGAGTCTGGTAAGGTTATAATGGGTGAAGAATTCTTTGAAGATTTCTTCTTGCTTTTAGTATTCACCATACTAATCATGCCATCAGCAGCATGAGATCCCAAAGGAGCAACAGCGATTTGATTTGACTTTGGAAGATCTGGGATCTTTTCGTGTAACATACCTGACTGAGTGTAAACTAAGTCAAGGTACTGCGCTTGAGCAATCACTTGCTCCTCATTAACTACGCCAGCCTTAGCTACGTCTTCAGTAATCTTCGGTAACAATGATTTAACAAACCATTCAACTAAGATTTGGTCCGGGATAAAAACTTTCACTAATCACCTTCGACGTCTCCATTCATGAATATGATCGGAAATATAACTGGACGTCGATTGTTTTAATGAAGTTAGTAAGTCCGTTCCATTATCATATCTGACCGGCAACTGAAAATGAGTTAAGAACAAGGTAGCTAACTGACTAAAATTATAAAAAGAGGCCTGTGGTAACTCAATGTACCACTTGGCCGCGAGACCAATGAGCGTACGCTGGAAAAGACGTAAGCGGATCGAGTCATACGAGATGGAATTTGAGGCACACCAGAGGTGGTAAGTCATCACATGATTTGACGGATCCTCTCCAGACTTACCCTCGAACTTGGGAATGTCACTGGGAAACTTATTCGGCATTGGCAGCCAAAACAAGATAATTTATCGGATCGTTCGTTAGGCGCGTCAAGTCTGGTAAATCCAAAGTTGCGATAAACGGTAATTGCCGATTAGGATCCCTAAAACTCTGGGTCACAAGACCAGTCCCAGGAGGAGGATATCCAGGATAACTTGGAATAGGAATCGCATTCGGGATATTGTATCCTCCCGGAAAACCAGGATTAACCGGACCGTACTGGGGTTGTTGAGGTTGTTGATAAGTGTACCCAGGATACGGTTGATACTGGTAAACTGGCTGTTGGACAGCAGGCCCGTATTGGTACTATCCTTGGTACGGTTGATAAACAAATTGTGGTTGACTAGTGACAACCGTACTTAAACCAGGCTGTCCTACAGGAATCTGAACGGTAGCTTGAATTGTGGATCCAGACAATGGTAAAGATGTCTGAGGAGTAGTGGCAGAGACAGTAGAAATCGGAGTTGTCGATACTCCAGAAGTAAGTTTGGTGGATGGAACAAATGTTGCGGTAGTTGCAGCAGTCGTTTGAGATGGAGTACTAGGCGCAATGGGTGACTGAGTAACTACCGAAGGTACAGAAGTTTGAAAATTAGACTGGACTGGTTGCTGGTGTGGACCAGAAACTAAAGATTGTCCAGCTTGAGATGACAACTGTACGCTTGGCTGCAACACCTGTTGAACTTTCGATGGATCCCACATTATGTTCATTCTGGGGTATTGACCAATGACAGGTTGAGGATATTGAGATCCATAACCAGATTGAGGGTAGGTTTGATAATAGAAAGGTACCTTTCTCGTACCTTGAACATAAGATTGACCTTGGGGTGGTTGATAACATTGACTCGAGTACTGACCTTGAGGTAGATACCCTTGAGGTAAGTACTGATATTGGGGTTGACCTTGAGGCATAAATTGATACTGAGGTTGACTTTGCGGTACATATTGAGGCTGGGGTTGACCTTGAGGAATGTATTGCACTATGGGTACATACTGTCCTTGAGGTTGCCCCCCAGACGCAATTTGTGTACCTTGAGGTTGCCCCCCAGGCGTTAATTGAGGCTTCCCCCAGGCGGTAACTGGCCACCTTGAGGTTGAGAACCGGGAACTGAACCTGACATCATGTAAATGTCTCCTACACCCAACGGTTTATTACCATTGTTTCCAGTTAATAACCCATTTTCAATGGGTTGAGGAGATGCTCGCACAAAAGTACCAGAAAGTGACTGATACCCAGAGGGAACAGAAGGACCGTCGTACAAGAAAGATTCAGGAGATTGAGTGAACACGGACGACTGACCAGACATATTTACAGAAGTATAAATACCTCCAGGTGGATAAGGAGTACGAGGTGGAGAAAAACTTGACCCTCAGTTGTCCAAATAATTGGTTAACGAAAGATACCAAGTAGTACTTCTAGGAGGACTGTAAAAAATGGATTCACACTCCCTTATATCAATAGTAGGTTGATCTTCAAGGATAGAGACGCCTATTTCTTCTTTTGGAGCAAGTTCTTCAATAGCTATCAAACCAGAAGGAAGATTTTCGGTGATGACTCTTTCTACCCTAGGTGAATCAGGAGCACTAGAAGTTGGAGTAACAGGTTCAGAGATTTCAGGTTCTTCGCCTATATCACTAATAGATGAAAAACTACCAGCAAGCTTGGAAACTGCAACAGCTTCGGGATCATAACCTGTTTCTAGACCTTGGTAATCTGGATGGACTACCAACGATGACTCTTCTTCTTCAGGTGAACGTACTTTACTGCCACTAGGAGTTACAAGGACTTTCAAACCTTCGTAATGACCCGGGACGTCTTCAGGAGGTTCGCGCTGAAGTCTACGGGACTTCCTCAACAAATCGGCCATGGTAACAATCTCAGGAGACTGGCCCCGAAGTCTACGGGACTGTCTCAGTAATTCAGCCACAGTTAAAAACTTTTAACTACTGCACACGCAAACAAAGTAAAATCTCAAAGCAAACTGCCTAAAGTCTCTAAAGAACCAAACAAATTCGAATCACACGCCTAAAGAATCTAGGGCGTCAAACCATACACAAACAGTAGCCTTTCGGACTGAAAACACTAGTTGGAGATGAAACCCAACATCGCCGAATTCAGTACAGAAGTGGTGGGTGGAACAGTTACCCCGACAACCTGCTTAATGAATAGACCGGCAAAAGTTCCTCCACTTTAGCCGCCTCGAGTGAAGTGAACCCCCCAGAAAATCCAAGTGAGTCTAGCCGACGTCTGCTCCAGGTACAGTGGGATCTTCCCTCCACCATCACCTCGGGTAGAATCCTAAAGATAATGGTCACTAAGGTTACCAACAGCAACAAATATACCCGGGGTAACAGTCTACGACCCGATAGCACGCAAGGGCAGAGTAACAAGCTCAATCCCCTTGCCGGCTCCTTGACAATAATCAAAGGTTTACCGACAAGTGACCCTAGGCTCCTCGACAATAATCTGAGGTTTGCCGTTTGTAGTACGTGCGTATCTGGCGTCTTTCCCAATGAAGGAGGATTGATCCCCTCACTGGTTCGGACACGGTCTTGTGCTTCTCCTTTAAGAGGAGCTTTCCCAGAGTACAAATGGAACAGTTGGATTTATCCTACCACAAGATCAGCTACTTGTTTGGTTTTACTATCTTTGAGAGTTAATTACTCTCCTACTCCAAGACACTAGCCTGATCTATATTGGTGTTTCAAAGCCCTAGTAAATAAAAGTTACTAAGTTGATTTTACTTTAAGCGTTAATTTTTTATGGCTTTTCTTTAGGACAAAAGGTAGTGGAGATGAAACTGATGGTGTGTAGACTCGACTGAAATCCACTAAAAAAATGCACTTAGGATGATTTATACTAATTTCCTTTTTCAATGAATTCCCTAGCTAAGAGAGTTGGAGAATGCAAAATTGATATAAAGACAACTTTCTTGGCAATGAAAATCAAAGAAACAATCTCTTTACCTTTTCCAAAGCATACAACACATGACCACTAATTATTTCACGAAAAT
The DNA here is from genome assembly GCA_031772625.1 of Pinus tabuliformis. Lineage (NCBI taxonomy): Eukaryota > Viridiplantae > Streptophyta > Pinopsida > Pinales > Pinaceae > Pinus > Pinus tabuliformis. The sequence goes on from CM062806.1 coordinate 556,732,711, forward strand.
TCCTTTTCTTTTCAAAGACTCAAATGCTACCAAAGAAAAATTTTCTTCAAAAGAGATTTTTTGGATTTTTCCCTATATTAACAAAGCATATAAAACTACTTTAACAGAAATCAAAGTTAAAAAATATATGGCAATAAAATCAACTCAATTTCACAAAAAAACAAATCTAAGTTAAATTCACCTAAAAGTAAATCTAATGAGGCAAAAGCCTACCAAGTATGATTCCAGGATGTTTTACTCAGTCATGATTTAACCAAGGACTAGTTAATGTAGAATCAAAAACCAGTCAAAAACAAAAACCAAAATCTTTTGTTCTTTTTATTAAGAATAAAATTCAAAGTTTAATCAACAAACTTTTTCGAGATTCCGCAAAGGGACAACACAAAGGTAGGTTTCTCACAAGGGTGGATTCTATGAAAGGTCTGACTCCTAAGAAGACTGAAAAGACCAGGGAGATCCAAGGTTTTACAACTTCTAAAGCCAAAGTCACTATAGGACCAATGCAAAAATCAAACCCTAGGGCAAAATCTCTATGAATTTCACTAAAACTCTTGACACTGATGAAACAAGCTTAGGTGAAGATTTATGACAGGTAACCAGTGGATCTGGGCACCAAAAACAAATTATAAACAAAATCTAAGAGGCAAAAAGGAGAAAATTGAAATTTTCTCAATTTTGACAGGGTACGGAGGCAACCTGTTTGCACAGGTGCATGTACGCTCTTTGCACAAAGCTGCAGTGCGTACAGGTACGCACTGTTCTTAACTCAGCGGCTGCGTACTTCTAGCAAAACTAAGAAAAACTAAAATCTAATTTAACCCTAAGCTATCCCTTTGAGTTAAAATCTAATTTAACTCAAATCAAAGTTTCACACAAAGGAAAAATCATTCACATCAATGGAGTTCCCTAGTGGAGTCACCATTTTGTCATGCGGAAGGAGTCAATTTTGCGGACAAAACCGACCTCCCTAGAAGCTAAGGCTTTCTAGTGACAAACAAGACAAGTAAACACTACCTTTCTCTAAATATGCATTTAGAATACAAGTAATTAGGTGTTTATAACATACCTTTAGTCCAACGCTTTGTAGTAGTCCAGCCTCGCCGATCCGGATGAGCTCCTCCTTCTCTTCGAAACCTGCATTCACTAACAAAGCAAAAGATTAAATAGCACCTGAATAACTTATAAAATAAAACATATTCATCATACAGACCAAGGAGTATATGAAACAAATCATGTATAACAATCTGTTGAGAAAAGCGAGCTTAATTGTATTAAGTGGAAACAAAAGAAACCATTACAACCTGAGCCTTGGTGTTGTGTAGGTCCCTCCTAGGGTCCAGCAAGAGTTTTCCTTTACTTTGATCAGCTCACACACTTCCAAATAAGGCTAGGAGAGGATGGGAATCTCTCCTCTCAAGCTCTATAAGGGAGTCCTAATTCCAGCAGCATCTACCCTTAGGAATGTTCAACTTTCAACCTCCCCTCCCTCTGGCCCAATGCCTGTATTTATAGTGCTTTAGAGGAAGTTAATCAGGTCCACCATCAATGGGATAAGCCCCTCTTTGGATGGGATAGCTCCCATCTTGATGGGATAAGTTCCTCTTTCATAGGGATACATGAACCATCTGGAGGCGCTCAATACACATCAAACAAGCTTCTAGAATGCTCTAGAAATGACCACAATTAACTTTTTGAAGTGAAACTTGCGCCTTTTGACCTTTACAGGAGTACGCACCCACCCCTTTATAGACAGAGCGTACAAGTACGCAGGTATTGTGAACTTGGGGTGCGTACACGCAGGTAAGGATAAGAGAAACTGCGTACCTAGAGTTATTTGACTTTTTAAGGACTTTCTCTCTTTCTTGGAGTTTGACATGAAGAGCAGAGGTATAAGACTTGCCAAGGAGGATAGTATGACAGTTGATGGAGCCATACTAACTGCAAATAGTCATGGTGACAAATTTTAGTGTAACACCTAGCTGGTTTATTTCCATTACTTTTTGTAAGCATATTTTAGTATTTTACATTAATAAAATGAAGTATTATTTCCATTGCATATCTATGTTTATGTTTATCTCTATAATTTGTTGCATTCATGTTTAAGTACGGATTAGTGGTATCAGAGTGGTCTACCTTTTCTCTGTTTTTCTTTGCATGTCCCCAACGAGGTCGGGATATAAGGAGTTAGGGCTTGAACTTGTCAAACCTTTGCAAGACCAGCCTCACAAATCCCGATGACCTCCCATGGCGGATGAGAAGAAAGACAAGCTGGTAGGAGATCCTATCAAAATCTTGCTCGAGGAAGCCCTCGAGCTACAATGGAATGCGATGATGGATAGCTTTGCCTAGATCCTTTAGCGGCTACCCAAAAGCGACGCATCGGCTTCCAGCAGCTACTATGGAAATGCCACGCCCTTTAAGGTACAAGTTAATTTTGAAATCCCCATAGTCGACGGTCAGATAGACGTAGATGCCATAGATAAATGGTTAAATCTACTAGAGAGTTATTTTTCTGTTCATGAATTTTCAAGTAGGGAAAATATTGTTTTCGCTCTTCTCAATGCAAACCCCCATGTCAAGGACTGGTGGGAAACCTACTACGAGCAGAAGGATGAAAATACCGGCTCACTATTTTCAGCCGCACCCACTTGAATTCATTCCAAGATGACATCAAGGAGCAGTACTACCTTGTTGGAAGCTATGAGGATGAATACATAAAGTGGACCACGTTGTGGCAAGGAAGGGACCAAGACGTTCCAGAGTACACTAATATTATGCATACCCTTTGCACAAAGTTTGGTATCAAGGATACAGAGCAACATTTGATACTCAAATACTATAGCTGCCTGCACAAGTACATCCAGGAAGAAATAGAATTCCTGAACATCTCCTCACTCAGCACAGCATACCGATATGTCGTCAAGGTCGAGCAAAAGTTTAAACAAAAGAAGTGAGACTTTGGATCTCTGATCCGAAGCAAGGGAAAGGTGCCCCTAAACCACAGAACAAAGGACAAAGCCAAGGCAGGGCAGCCCAAGACAACCCGCCAAAGCTGCAAGAAAAGAACAGTGTCACGAAGCCAAAAAAGGAGACGAGAAAATGGTGTGAATTCCATAAGAGCTCCACTCACAACACAAGTGAATGTCGGGCCAAGCAGTCACTGGTGGCTGAGCTAAAGGTTTCAGAATCAGATGCATGTTCCAACTCTTATTCAGAACCCAACAAGGGGAATGACAAAGGGAAGCAGATCATTAATGCGGATGCCAACGCCACTGTTGCTACCGCCAAGATCCAGAAAAATGAACCTGAAGATCCAGAGGAGGAGGAGCATCTCTTCCACTCCCAGATGTGGGTAAAGGGCTCCCCGCTAGAGTCCATTGTCGATAGTGGGAGCCAAAAGAACCTCATTTCGGTAGAGGTCGTGAAGCGGTTGGGCCTACCAACCATAACACATCCACAACCATACACCATCTGGTGGCTTCACGAAGGATGGGATCTTCGTGACATCAAGCCCTTCACGGATGAGGTATTTTGTGACATTGCTCCCCTTGAAGTTTGTGATGTATTATTAGGACAACCATACTTGTGGAAGTTACATGCTATGTATGAATCAAGGCCCCATGCTGTTATTATTACATTGGGAACTAAGTTGTACAGGATACGAAAGGTAGCACCGCCTACTGCCATCTCTTTGATTACATCAAAAAAATGCAGTAAGCTCATTTCCAAAACTAGGAAATTTGCTTTTTTGATGATAAGCCCTCAAGGAAAGAAGACGACAGTGGCCACGGCCTCCAGACAGGGCCCCTCTGCATGACAACTACAGATGGACAAGGTCGTGGTGGAGTACGAGGACATCTTCACATCCCCTGTAGGGGTTCCTCTGCACTGTCAGGTCAAGCACTCCATTGATCTGGCCCCATGTGCGCCGCTACCCAATGGACCAATTTATCGGCGCTCTATTCTGGAGAATGAAGAAATCAAGAGGCAAATTTAGGAGCTGCTCCACAAAGGTCACATCCGTCTGAGTTCATCACCTTGTGGGAGCTCGATTGTTTTGGTACAGAAGAAGGATGGGACTTGGAGACTCTGTATTGACTATCAGGCGCTGAACAAGATCGATATCCATAATAGGTACCGATCCCACAGATTGATGACCTCCTGGACCAACTAAAGTGGGCAAAATATTTCAGCAAGATCGATCTAAAGTTAGGATATCACCAGGTACCAACCGAACCCTCTGGTGTATGGAAGACTGTTGTTATGAAACCATCTCAAGAAAAGATAGAAAATATAGATCAACGCCTTAGAATTCAGCCTCTTCGAGGGGGCAACCTCCTTTACATTACATAAATGAACAACTCTTTGATGATTCGAATGACAAAACCTCCTTTCTATATATAGGAGTCTAAGGAGTCACAGTATAATCCAGCCGACCTAACAATAATAATATAAATCCACAAAAATAACAATAGAGGGATTTTATGGGCACATTAATAACAATATGGGGGCAATGGGTGCACAACAATATAAATAAGGGGTATAACTACAATAGTAATGGGGTAATCACTAGTATTATAGGGACCCAACATGCCCCTCTCCTTCAAAAAGTGTTGTCCTCAACGCTTGAGTAGTTCTGGATACTTCTGCATAAAATTCTCATCCTCCCATGTGGAATCTTTAGCGGATAAGTTCTTCCACTTGATAAGGTACTCTGAAATTGATCGATTTCGTAGCTGTCAAGTTCTTGTTTCCATAACTGCTTCCGGTTCCAATATAATTTTTCCTTCCTCGTCAAGTTCTGGCAATATTGTTTGAACTGGGAGCTTGTCGCCTATAACCTTCTTTAAGCATGAAACATGGAAAACTGGGTGCAATCGAGAAGCTGCAGGAAGCTCCAATTTGTATGCCATAGTACCAATCTTTTGCAACACCTTGTACGGACCATAATACTTTGGTGATAATTTATTATCCTTCTTAGCTTGCTTGAGGGACATTTGCTTATATGGTTGTAGCCGTAGGAATACCCAATCACCTACATGAAAACTTCTTTCACTGCGATGTTGATCTGCCTATTGTTTCATTCTATTCTGTGCCAACACGAGGCTATCCTTTAAGAGTTGGAGGACTCGTTGTTGATGTTCGATGTGATGTTCCACTGCCTGAACCTTAGAATTTTCTCTTAAATATGATGTGATGTATGGTGGTTGATACCCATAAAGTGCCATAAATGGGGTCATTTTTGTTGCTGTATGAAAGGAAGTGTTATACCACCATTCAGTGAGAGGCAACCATTTGACCCATTGTGTCTGTTTATCAGATACAAAGCAACGAAGATATCCTTCCAAACATTTGTTTACTATCTCAATTTGCCCATCAGATTGAGGATGATAAGATGAGCTATGATCTAACTAAGTACCAAGAAAGAAAATAATTTTGTCCAAAAATTTCCAGTGAAAATGGGATCTCTGTCACTTACAATAATCTTTGGGTTTCCGTGTAGCTTTTGAATTGTTTCCATAAATGTAGTAGAAACTGTACTGGCTTTAAATGAATGTGATAATGCACAAAAGTGTGCATACTTGGTAAGTTTGTCAACTACCACCATGGTGACACTCTTTCCCTCAGACTTGGGTAATCCTGTGATAAAATCCATTGATACCTCCTCCCAACGTTGGCTTGGAATGGATAAAGGTTGTAATAGACCCGGTGTCTTAATTGTTTCAACTTCATTTTGTTTGCAAACCAAACATTCTGCCACAAACTTTTTGAATATCTGATTTAAGGCCATCCCAAAAAAATTCCTTCTTAACCCTGTGGTAAGTTTTTAAAAATCCTGAGTGCCCTCCTAAGGGAGAAGTGTGCAATTCCATAAGAATCTTTTGTTTTAACTGGGAATTCTTTCAGAGGTATAAGCGATCTTTGTACCATAAAGAATCATTTTTCCAGCTAAATGTATCAGACGTACTGGAATCTTGTTGTAGCTTTCGAATAAGTGCCCACACTTCTTTGTCATTCTTCCATTCCTCCCTTGCTTCATTTATCCAATCTGGTTGGATGATAGAAATAGCGCACAACAATGCTTCCACATCCTCATCCTTCCTTGAGAGTGCATCTGCCACCACGTTTTTCTTCCCTTTTTTGTAGATGATTTCAAAGTCATAACCCAACATCTTTGTGACCCAATTTTGTTGCTCTTCAGAGGATAATCTTTGTTATAAAAAGTATTTAAGGCTATCATGATCCGTTTTTACCTTGAAGTGTCTTCCCATTAGGTAGGGTCTCCATTTCTTAAGTGCATGGAGTATTGCCAACATTTCCTTCTCATAAATAGCTTTGCTTAAAAAATTTCCCTTGATTGGACGACTTTCAAAAGCAATGGGTCTTTCATCTTGCATTAGAACAGCACCAATTCCATTTCCTGAAGCATCACATTCCACAGTAAAGGTTTTTGTTAAGTCCGGCGTAGCTAAGACCGGTGCTTGGCACATTTCCTCTTTAAGATGTTCAAAGGCCTTTGATGCTTCCGAAGTCCATGAAAATGAATCTTTCTTCAATAATTTTGTTAGAGGTGCTGCTATTCTCCCATAATTCTTAACAAACTTGCGATAATACCCTGTCAACCCAAGAAATCCTCGCAGATGCTTTATGGATGTGGGGATTTTCCATTCCTTAATGGCTTTAATTTTGCTAGGGTCTACCTTAACTCCTTCATGAGATACAATATGACCCAAATATGCCACCTCCTGGACTCCAAAGAAACATTTGGATCTTTTGGCATATAATTGTTTCTCCTCCAATAGTTGTAGCACCCTATCAACATGTTCAACATGATCCTTCCAAGACTTGCTGTAGATAAGTATATCATCAAAAAATACTAACACAAATTTTCTAAGGAATGGTTTGAAAATTGAATTCATCAAACCTTGAAATGTTGAAGGTGCATTGGTAAGGCTAAAAAGCATGACCAAAAATTCATAATGACCTTCATGAGTTCTAAATGCCGTTTTTAGAATGTCTTCAATCTTCATTCTGATTTGATGATATCCTGAACGAAGATCCAACTTGGTGAAGTAAATTGATCCATGTAATTCATCCAGTAATTCATCAATGACAGGAATGGGGAACTTATCTTTAATAGTGAGCTTGTTGAGCTCCCTACAATCCGGACACATGCGCCATGATCCATCCTTCTTGTGCACCAATACTACTGGAGCAGAGAAAGAACTTTGACTCGGTTGAATTATACCAGCCTCTAGCATTTCTGCAACCATACGTTCAATTTCATTTTTTTGGACATAGGGATATCTGTACGGCCTGATGTTTGGAGGAACACTTCCTGGAATCAGATGAATAGCATGATCATCATCACGCATAGGTGGGAGACCCTTGGGAGTCTCAAATACCTTGGAATGATTCTCCAGGACTTTTTGGAGATCGGGAGAAATAGATGATTCTAATGTGGGAACATCTAGTGAACATAATTGTGCAATTACACCCCTTTGCTCCTTTTTTAGAAGCTTTTTCATACAATTAGAGCTGATTATCTTTCCTGGTTTCCCTGCAATACCCCTTAATTCAACTTCCTTTCCTTCTATAGAAAATTTGATGAAAAGTTCTTAAAAATTAAAAGCTATTGTACCCAAGGATTGTAGCCATTGGACTCCTAGTACAACATCAGCACCTCCCATTGGAATGGAAAGCATTGGGCTAGTAAATACATATTCTCCCATGGATAGCTTGATATTATGGCACTTTCCAGAGCAATTTATTGTTCCTCCATTTGCAATCATCACTTGACACTCTGGTGCTGGATATAGGAAGCAATTCAATTCTTTTGCTACCCTACAATGAATAAAATTGTGGGTGCTTCCTGAATCAATCAACACTAACACCTTTTTCTTCTTGATTTGTCCTTCTATCTTGATGGTTTGAGGAGTGGTAATTCCCGCCAATGCATTACAAGATATGGTCGGATTTATTTGTTCTTCATCTAGGCTTTGTTCCTGGAGCATATCCTGTTCTTTTGACCTTTCTTGCTCCTTTTCTTCTTCCTCTTCACAATCTATGTAGAATAATTTCTTCTCAGCACACTTATGACCTGTAGTATATTTTATATCACAACTATAACAAAGCCCTTTTGCTCTTTTTTCTTCCAATTGTTGTGGTGTCAACCTTATAGGTTGTGGAAGACTAGGGGAAATTGCACTTCCGTCTTTATAGTTGTGAGTGGTATGCTTCCTGGTTGCCATAATTTTTCTTTCCATTTTTCTTGCTAATCTGAATGCCTTCTCTAATGAATCAGGTTCCCAAATTCAAACATCATGTTGGATATTATCCTTTAAAGACCCTATGAACGCATCAATCCTATGTTGCGCTGGAATATCTTTTACCCTTATGTTCAATTTTTGAAACTCCTCAATGTGCTCCATTATTGGACCCTTTTGTTTGAGACTTATCAATTGGCTAAAAAAAGTGTTGCTTTTTGTATCCTCATAATGTGCTATCAATTCTTTCGTAAAAATTTCCCAAGTGATAAATTGTTTATGAGAGCAAAGCCATTGATACCATACAAACTGATTTGGTTCCAAATATAAAGTTGCCATACGTACCTTTTGTGTGTTTTGCACATTATTGAGATCGAAGAACTGCTCCATCTGTAATATCCATGTGGCGGGATCCTTGCCATCAAACTTCCTCATATCGATTTTTGGAATATGGTGGGTCTTCGATCCAACATTAGAGTCTATGGAATCATGATTAACATTTATTTTGTTCACATCATGAGTTTCCTTTACAACCTTTTCACCATCAGTAAGTATTTCTTGTAGAAAATTTGTCAAATCTGTCTTCAAATCTGCCATGTCTGTCTTCAAATCTGTCCTCAAATCTGTCTTTAGATCATCCATCTTAGCTTCCATGCCCTTTTTCTTAGATTCCACACCATTTATCTTAGAATCTATTAGCTTTTGTGAGCGTGACATTTGTTGTACTTGTTCTTGTAATTTTGATATATCATGTAGCATTTCTTCCTCTTCTTCATGAGTTATGCTAGAGATTTCAGGTTCCTTACTAGGTGTTTGCATTTTCTTTCCTTGGGGCATCAGTTACCGATAATAATGCTTTACTATGCCCTTTGAATTCCTTCAAACCAAGCTTATGCAAAAATTTAAAAAAAAAACTACACACCTTTTTTTACTTTGTAGAAGCCTGATATTGAATCTGATGTATCTCTGTAATTTCGAATCATCCAGTTCTGAAATTCTGACCTATAGTAGCCTTCTATGTCCTCTTTCTAATGCCACTAGTCTTATCCAAATTGGATTCTCCAAGAAAGAGTTATGTACAATCTCCCGCAGTGACCTGATTATAGACTAGTTCAGTAGAGCGAACTTGTATGAAGTGCCACGTGTCACTGTCTCAACCTTTGACTCTAAAAAGTATATAAACGCAAACTACAGTCCGTCCTCTTTCTATACCTTCTTACAAAATTTCAATCCGATGCTCAGAAAGAAAGTTATGACGATTTTCCCCAGGTCACCTGTTTTGAGTGTAATTCAGGAGTCTGCAAAAAGACCAACTTCCTCAGATCATATCTCCGAAAATATTGCGCGAAACACTCTGGAATTCCGACCCAAGGTTCAGCATGATTTCTTCTAAAATGGGTTTTTTTTGTGACTTCTGAAACATCACAGAAAAAGGTTATAGCGAAAATGCCACGATGACCTGTTTGGAGCAACGAAACCCTAGAATCCAAAGCTCTGATACCAAATGTTATGAAACCAACTCAATAAAAGATAGAAAAGATAGATCAACGCCTTAGAATTCAACCTCTTCGAGGGGGAAACCTCCTTTAAATTACATAAATGAACAATTCTTTGATGATTCAAATGACAAAACCTCCTTTCTATATATAGGAGTCTAAGGAGTCACAATATAATCCAGCCGACTTAACAATAATAATATAAAGCCACAAAATTAACAATAGAGGGATTCTATGGGCACATTAATAACAATATGGGGGCAATGGGGACACAAAAATATAAATAAGGGGTATAACTACAATAGTAATGGGGTAATCACTAGTATTATAGGGACCCAACAACTGCCTTCAAAGCCAAGGAGGGACTTTTCGAATGGTTGGTTATGCCTTTCGGATTGATGAATGCCCCTGCAACATTCATGAAGGTAATGGATGATATCTTGCGGCCATTCACTAACTCATTTTTAGTGGTATACTTGGATGACATTTTGATCTTTAGCCAGAGTTGGGAAGAGCACCTCCACAACATCCGACAGGTTCTCCAAACACTACGGCAACACAAGCTATGTGCCAATTTGGAGAAATGCACTTTTGGCATGACCCAAGTTCAATATATAGGATACATTATTGATGAACAGGGGGTGCATGTCGATCCAGCCATGATCCAAGTCATTCAGGATTGGCCATCTCCAACCACTCTGAGAGAGCTCCGCAGCTTTCTAGGTCTTGCCAACTTCTACCGCAGGTTCGTGTTAGAGTTTTTTGATATCACTTGGCCCTTGAGTCAAGTCACCAAGGGAGGAGCGAAAGAAAAATTCTTTTGGTCTGAGTCTCAACAGAAGGCACTCATAGAGTTGAAAGATCGCCTCTGCATGGCACTAGTGCTCGCATTACCAGATTTACAACAACCATTTGAGGTCGAGACTGATGCCTCTGACTATGCTATTGGGGCAATCCTTACTCAACACGGGCATCCCGTGGCATATCACAATGAAATGCTTTCAGACACAGTCCAAAAGTATCCCACTTATGATAAAGAGATGTATTCCATTGTGCAGGCCTGCCGACAATGGAAGCATTACATTTTGGGGAAGGAAACAATCATCCACACAAACCACTGACCCCTGTAGTTCATACAAACCCAAGGGAAATTGCAGAATGATAGCCATCAGAAGTGGTCTACATACCTACAACAGTTCCATTTGAATATCAAGTATAAGAAGGGCGGCACCAATAATGTTGCAGATTGGCTCAGTCGACCACCGATCATGACATTAACCACCATGCTCAACTCTTGTGGGCACGAGACTTCTGATTGGCCACTTCTCTACAAAAGCGACCTAGAATTCGACCACACATACCAAACACACTTGGAGGGTCGGCATGTTCCAGATTTTCACCTTCACGATGCCCTGTTATGCCACCTGGGTCACCTTTGTGTTCCTTCAAGCGAGTGTGCCAAGATGATTTGGGAGGCACACTACAGTCAGGCTACTTGGCATTTCGGGGTCGATAAAACAGTGGTAGTACTGCAAAAGTATTTTTATTGTTTGAATCTTCGACAGGATGTCGAGAAGTACATCAGATCATGTACTACTTGTGCCATTGCCAACTGACCATCAAGAAGCAAGGCCTCTATACCCCGCTGCCTACCCCTAGTTGACCTTGGGAATCCATCTCCATGTATTACATGTTAAGCCTTCCTTCCACTGAGCATAGAAATGATTGTGTTTTTGTGGTCGTCGACAGGTTCTCGAAGATGGCCATTATGACAGCCTGCAAGAAGAATATCACAGCAGAAGCCACTGCTAAACTCTTCTTTGAACGAGTGTGGGTGCACTTTGGGATCCCACAGTCTATCATCTCAGATCGGGATAGGCGGTTCCTCGGTACATTTTCGTCCAGTCTCTGGTCAATGTTGGACACAAAACTCACTAAGTCCACAGCCTTCCATCCTCAAACTAATGGCCAGATAGAGTTTGTCAATAGGATGACTGTACACATTCTGTGCATGTACAACTCAAAGCATACACGCACATGGAATGAGAGCCTCCCCTATGTTCATCACAGCTACAACCGAGCTCTTCATAGCTCGACTGGCCACAACCCTTTTCAGGTGGGCTTGGGATTCCAGCCACTATGCCCCATTGATGTGGTCGTGCCACTTGCAGCTACTCACACAGATTCGGCTCATGTCCAGTCCGAAACAAACAAGGCAACCAGCTTCATTGAGCACATCCAACATATTCGCCAGTAGGTCCATGACATTCTGGTGAAATCAAATGCCAAGTACAAGCAACGACATGATCAACATCAGGTGCCAAACAAGTTTCAGGTGGGTGACAAAATCTGGTCGCATTTGCAAAAGGAACGCCTTTCTGGAGCCTAGTGGAAACTAATACCACTTCAATATGGTCCTTACACCATTACTAAGGCTGTGGAAGACAATGCATTTGACCTCAGCATTCCCCCATTCCTTGGCCTGCACCTAGTGTTCAATGTAGACCGCCTTTGGCCATACTTTCCACCATTGCTAGACACATCCGCCATTGTAGAACAACTCACACCCACAGAATTAAATCCAAATTGCATGGAAAAAGCTGGAACTGATCTGATCATGGACACACAGATCAAGAACACTCGCCAACAAAATATACAACTGTATCGAGTTGTCAAAGCAGGCCAACTCCTTCACCAGGGCAAGTGGCTCACCAGGGACCAAGTTCAACAAAAGTTTCCTCATCTCATGAAGGAACTCAACCCAATGGGGACCATTGCTTCCTAAGGGGGGAGGAATGATATAGGTGGATATTGGTGGCCACTTGCCAAGTCCACCTGGACCCCCACCATTGTTTCTCTCAGCATTTTCAGTTCCTTAATTGTAGCACAACTTACTATTTTTAGTATTTTTTCGGGTCCTGAACTTCCGGAGCCATTTTGACGAGCTATTGAACGTGTCAAACGGAGATCGTATGCCAAAGTTACAACCCCGGGAAGTTGATGTACCAATTTACCCAAACGGGGCCCATAGTTTTTCGTTTCATCTTCTAGGGTTAGGTTTTGGAATGTTAAGGGTTTTCCATTATTTCTCAACAATAAATAGGCCTTCGAGCCTCATTGTAACACAGTTCAGAGGCATGTAGCCACCACATCTCTTCTCAGAGATAAGCTATCATCGCCCTAGCTGGTTTATTTCCATTACTGTTTGTAAGCATACTTTAGTATTTTATATTAATGAAATGAAGTATTATTTCTGCTGCATATTTGTGTTTATGGTAATCTGTAATTTGTTGCATTCTTGTTTAAGTCTAGATCAAGAGATTATTGATGTTGCTAACTATATGAGAGTTCTGTAAGCTAACATAATATTTCAGAATAACTGTAGTCAACTCTGTGCTTGATTCAAAATTACAAGTTTTTAGTATATTGAGATCTATACGTAGGTTTCTCTACAGAAAAGCGTGTATACGCGCAGGTTTCCTTAAGAAAAGTAGCTAATACATTCTAATAGATGGTTCATCAGGATTTGAGTAACAAAATATGGTTTCTGTGATGTGTAGTATGTGTGGGGCTTGGTTTTTCCCAATTTTGACAGCCTTTTCCATACTTTACCTCTCCCATTTAGAACTATCTTTAAACCCTATTATGCCTATTTCGGTTATAATACTTAGGTTTTTTCCAAGAGGGTGTCATACGCTAAAGGTATGCAAATCAACATGAAAAAATGTCTTTTACCTTATATTTAAGTATTCCTTAATGGTTGTAAAAAATGAATGCACTGGTGCACTGTTATTTAAGCCTAATTGCCCATACTCTTTATGGATGCCCTCCTGGATACCTATGGACTCAAATATATTATCAAGAGGAATTACCTCATTCCTTTCTCCATGCTCTTTGTCAAGTTGACTAATTATCATCGTCTTGTCTTGCAAGTTTGCCTAAAAGACATTATTTTGATGCTCACCATATATACTGGATGGCTCGAATATTTCATAAGTTCTCTCCTCAAAACCAGTGAACCCAACCATGGCTAAACTATCATGATCTGAAGGAGTATCTAATTTTTCTACCCTTGTTGCCTCCTTATCACATGGACATAAATGGTTAAGGGCCCAAGGTCCCTTGCAAATAAAGCATAGTCCTCTCCTTCTTAGTTCATTCTTGATGCATATTTTGTTCTTGCTTCCTCCATCAATCCTTCTCAAATCCTTCTGAGTTAGTACCATTCTAAGCAATTTTATGTTTTTCCTGACCAACTTCTCAACTAGACCAGAGGCAACTGGTGATGCCTTTGGTTCCTTCCTCCAAATGGTCAACAATTGGGATCTTAGTATCTTGCAGATGTCAGCATATCCTTCTAAGAATAGAGACACAATATTTTGCATGCTCATTTTGACATAGTCTGGATGAGCTGATGTAATGTTGGTGAAACTTTGTAGTAATTGAAAGATTAATTCGTTGCGTTCCAAATTTAGCATAGAGTTGCCAAAGCCGGACTCTGCCATGAGTTTTAAAATTATGAACTGCTTCTGAAAGGTAGGAATCATGTTTTTATTCAACCCCTGAAGGACTTCTACCATCAGCCATAGTATATCTGTCATGAGATCATTATTGTAGGGCACTAGTTTTGATGTTAGAGCTATGGCCCTGCTAAGACAAGAAGAAATTGTGAGCCTAACCTCTTCACAAGAATGTTCTCAAAGTTTGGGTTGTATCAATGCAAGCATGGATGGCTTGAGAGGCCAACTTAGTTCTTCCATTCTGGTTGCCCCACCTCGAATAGAGATGCATCTAAATCCCCCAGTTTACGAGGTTCTATCACTGACTTCATTCATTGCAAGTCAGATCCAAGTGTGAACATCATAGCCCCTCTTCCTTGTTCTTCCTTCACCTCCCATGGGTGCTTCAACTTCAAAATGACATTGATTCTTTTCAAGAATGGTCTACTTCTTTGACCATTATTTTGGTCTAAGGAGGTATTGGTGCATAAAAGACCATATCTTCTCACTAGTTCATTGAGAAATTTTTGTGTGTTTTCCAAAGTCTCCTTAAGATGGTCCATTTTTTCAATGTTTCACATACCAAAATAGCAAAATATGTAGCAATACATGCCTTCCTAAATATTTTGACTTTGACAAATTTGGCTGAAATATAGCCGGCGCTATAATGATTTTTCCCACCTCTTTTTTTTAACACAAAAATTTACCATTCAAACAGAATATACCTGGTGATATCTTCCGATCTGCTGATGAAACTCTGCTGGTGAAACTCTTGTCCTTCTGTAATTCTGGGCAATTCTGGTAGCATTCCCTAGTCTTCCCTTATCCTCACAATTCTAGTTGACTTCAAATTGTGTGTTCAACCTTTTTAACTGAAAAATGTCCAAAAGATGATATCGGTACAAACTTTTGATTTACAGATCGACAAATGCCTCGACTTCCGTTGATGGTGAGAAATATTTCATCGATGGTTGTCTAGATAATTATGCCCCACTGAAATATCAACCCATATTGCTCGTCTTGTTGAACATCAATAGTAGACACCACCACCATCAACCAGTCATAGTGTTTTCCTTTAAAATCATGCATATATTTCCAAATACAGATGCAAGATATCCCCTAGTCATCGTCACACAAATTATAAACTAAACTTGAGATTTGGGATTCATGCCTGTTGCCTGAATATTTATCTCAAATGCCTATTATAAATATAAACACAGAAATAACTAATTTTCTAACCAGAAAAAATGTGATCGATGAACCAGTCAAAGTAGCAATCGCGCGAGGTTCTAATTGGTTCCAATATGGGTTCCCCTGTATTATCTCAGATATGTGGTTGCACACAAGCCCACGGTTTCCGAGACTTTGCCACAATGATATTTTGGCTTGCTCTTCCTCGGATCTGGTGTGTATCAATCTCCGACGTGACCCTCAATCCTCAATACCCTTATCGGTCTCATGAAACTCGGTCCTCCAAGCATTATGGAGAATCGGCCTCCCAAAGAAAGGTCTTGGCTTGAAATAATTATGGTGCCCATGTTAAGCTCCATTAATTTTGCACAATTGCTGCCTACAATTGTGGAATTGCAATCTTTCCTTAACTTATGGAAACCAACTGCAGTAGTTTCCTTAAGTTAAGAAAATCAACTGCAATTACTAAATTTATAATTGGGAGCTACTAAAGTGGTCCATCACTTTGATTCGAGTTCTCTGCCTTGATTTGTGAGACATCTAACACATAACTATTAGAAGCTTGATGGAAGCTTAGCTATATGTTCATATGTTTGGTCCCCAAGATCATATCTCAATCCCCTTCAGTTTTACACCATCTAGCTGAGATAGCAGAGCTTGGAAGTGCCTTAAGAATTTTGTGTTCTCTTCTTTTTGCTTGGATAGAAGCTGGAGTGCTGAAGAAGAAGCAACTGGACTGTGGCCTACATCAAAACATCACCAATGGCTGGAGGTAATTCGTATCCCTGGGCATTAAGTTCAAAACGATTCTTTCAGTTATTCCGCATATAGAATCGTTGTTGTTGTTACAATTTTTATAACATTTGCTATCAGAGCCTCTATTAACTCTACCTTGGTGTGCTCTCGCCGCCCTTTTGTCTTTCTGTGCACCTCAAGGGCGCCACAGTCGAGCTGCATGCGCTCCCAAGCCAAGTTGCATGCGCTCCCAAGCCAAATGGTATATGACTTCATCGAATTTGTCATGCTGGAAACGGCAATACAGAGCACATTGAGTTTCATGGGCTTATCCCAACCCATAATAATTGTGTTTCATGGCGGTATCCTAGATGCAAATTTGAGGAAATCATATGACTTTGGTTTTTGGAATTACCTTTTCGTTTATGTTTTAAAATTTTAAAATTGTCTTTTTATTTTGTTATATGTTTTAAGGTTGAAAAAACATAAAGGGAGAGTTTTTTTTTAATTGTTGTAAAAATACTGCATTGTGTATTATGTGCATAGGCATGTTTGACCAATGCGTAAAGAGATTTTACCAATTGGTCTATGGCTTTGTAAAGACTGTAATCGAGCTTCTCCATTTTTTTTTAAGCTCAAAGTTTGGCATTGAAGTATACAGAGTAAGCTTAATGTGATTCGCATGATAGTTGAGTTTTTTTTTTTTTTGGTTTTTATCTGGAGTTTCCGCTGGGCCATGGAGTTCGAATCTTCCAGCATCTAAAAGTTACAGGTTCAAAAGTAAATGCCGATTGTGACGTCGTACTGTTTCAATGCCTGTCTTTGTGTTTTATTTTTGAGTTTTTGCCTTTGAATAACACTAGCCGAGGTCTGGAGCCTTCTTCATATTAGTATATGAAAGCAATTGCGATCCACAAAATCCGTGCCGGTGGCCAAACCAGACCTGCGTTAGAAACGTTCAGTTAGGCGTATTAGACGGTGTCTTGTTACTGGTTAGTTGCGTTTCTGGTTTTAATAATAAAATAGAGCAACATAGCATTTAATTCTAATCTATTTTTGGGGAGTAAATTGTTCAGATATTTCATGGATTAACTTTAACAATAGATTAAACCATCCAAGTTTTAGTCCAAGCTCTATTTATAAAACGAAGAATGCCATGATCTAGTTTTATGTTTTATTAAAATCTTTTTATACTTGAGTAATTATGTGTTTTCATAAGTTCGATTATGATTATATACTTGGGAAGAATCAAGAAATGGTCATTTTTAAAGAGAAACGATAGACAAACCGCCATTTTTACGCAATTTCTTCATATAAATGGCTATTGTTTTATATTTACTGTGAGAGGAGAAATAGTCAATTGTAAAGAGAAATCGTGGGCACATCCTAGATGTGCAACTCAAAAGACAGACTCTTAACAAGCATTTTGAGTTAATCGATCATTGTATTTAAAGTCATTGATTAAATTCTTAACTTAGTTTGATTGGAGAGATAAGCATAAAAAACGATGTGGATATGTTAGTCATCATATCCCTATACATTAACTCTACAAACATTCTTAAATATTTGAATATTTCAATATTTGAAATGGTTTAGTTTTTTGTTTTGAATATTTCAAATTTGCAATTTTGCTTGCAAATAATTCCCATAATGCTGAAATGAACATTAGTTCATTTACTAATGAATATCCAATGTAATGACAAAAGGTTGAAATCCATATTGGTTCAATTTTTATTTTATTATTTTGAAGTTATACTTAATTATGGAGGCTCACATGAAATTTTATATAAATATA